>JBBDGP010002407.1:0-71617 GCA_037952835.1 Lithobates septentrionalis
GTTGCAAACCGTCTCCAGCCTTATGGGTATCACTTTTCAGGGTCTATGGAAGGAAAGAAACAGTCGCTCCGACATCTGGGCAGATACGGGCGGAGAGGCAGACCCAACAAAAAAAAAAAGTTTTTCCTTTTTGGAGAAGGAAGGAAAAACTTTCCGTGTGTTGGCGCTCTCCTCCATCTGTAGATGTTATCTCCTCCTGCACATCGGGAGGAGTTCAGGTACCAGCTTGTCGGGCACAATCAGGAATGAACATCTGGGCACGTAGGGATTGATGAACTCTGCCACCCAGATGTTCTTCATTAAATTCCTCTCCGTTCAGTTTTTTCCAGGCGATGGAGTCGTGGCACGCCTCTGGTTTGCTTTAAACGCTTCGGGGGTTGTGGGATTTTGTAGCAAGTGTGGTGGCTTGTGGTTTAGAAATGAGAGTAAATGGATCCTTGGGGTTCAAATGAAATGAACTTCTATTGGTTGATCCGGTGCCAGCTGCTGTCATTTTCAATCCTTTATATGTATACAGCACATGCCTTAGGTGGAGTTCCTGTACAGCTGGATAAATGAGGGCCCTGGTGGAAGATCTGAGCAGGGGGCCCTTTGGTTTTTCTGTGCTATCCTCAGTACAGCCTGTATTTTAAGATCCACCCCGTAACATTCATTTGTTATATTCATACAGCACATGGCTTCAGTGAAGTGCCCACACAGCTGGATAAATGGGGGCCCCGGTGTTAGATGACGTGTAAGGGGCCCTTGGTCTTCTATGCCATCCTTGGTTCCATTGGCATTTAAGCCCCACCCCCTCTCATCTTCAATCTTTATATACAGCACATGCCTTAAGTGAAGTGCCTGGTAATGGGGAGGAAAGATCGATGCCTTCAGAGAGGTGCCTGCACAGCTTGACAAATGTGGACCCTGGTGTAAGTCACAAACAAGGGCCCTTGGTCTTCTGTGCCAACCACGGTACTGCCTGTCTTTAAGCCCCACCCCCTGTAATCTTCAATCATCATATCCATACAGCACATGTCTTGGTCGATGGAGCCACACTCATTTCCTGGCTGGAGGATGTCATGTAGCTCAGTGGTCTCCAAACTGTGGCCCGGGGGCCAGATGCGGCCCTTTGCTTGGTTTTATCTGGCCCTTGGGGCATTATTCTCCTCCACTGTCAGCAACAGTGGGACATGGTTCCTGCCACTGACACCAATGATGGCACACTATTCCTGCCACTGACACCAATGATGGCACACTATTCCTGCCACTGACACCAATGATGGCACACTATTCCTGCCACTGACACCAGTGATGGCACACTATTCCTGCCACTGACACCAATGATGGCACACTATTCCTGCCACTGACACCAATGATGGCACACTATTCCTGCCACTGACACCAATGATGGCACACTATTCCTGCCACTGACACCAATGATGGCACACTATTCCTGCCACTGACACCAATGATGGCACACTATTCCTGCCACTGACACCAGTGATGGCACACTATTCCTGCCACTGACACCAATGATGGCACACTATTCCTGCCACTGACGCCAGTGATGGCACACTATTCCTGCCACTGACACCAATGATGGCACACTATTCCTGCCACTGACACCAATGATGGCACACTATTCCTGCCACTGACACCAGTGATGGCACACTATTCCTGCCACTGACACCAGCGATGGCACACTATTCCTGCCATGCCACTGACACCAGCGATGGCACACTATTCCTGCCACTGACACCAGCGATGGCACACTATTCCTGCCACTGACACCAGCGATGGCACACTATTCCTGCCACTGACACCAGCGATGGCACACTATTCCTGCCACTGACACCAGCGATGGCACACTATTCCTGCCACTGACACCAGCACACTATTCCTGCCACTGACACCAGCGATGGCACACTATTCCTGCCACCAGTGATGGCACACTATTCCTGCCACCAGTGATGGCACACTATTCCTGCCACCAGTGATGGCACACTATTCCTGCCACCAGTGATGGCACACTATTCCTGCCACCAGTGATGGCACACTATTCCTGCCACCAGTGATGGCACACTATTCCTGCCACCAGTGATGGCACACTATTCCTGCCACCAGTGATGGCACACTATTCCTGCCACCAGTGATGGCACACTATTCCTGCCACCAGTAATGGCACACTATTCCTGCCACCAGTAATGGCACACTATTCCTGCCACCAGTGATGGCACACTATTCCTGCCACCAGTGATGGCACACTATTCCTGCCACCAGTGATGGCACACTATTCCTGCCACCAGTGATGGCACACTATTCCTGCCACCAGTGATGGCACACTATTCCTGCCACCAGTGATGGCACACTATTCCTGACACCAGTGATGGCACACTATTCCTGACACCAGTGATGGCACACTATTCCTCCCACTAATGCCCAACAATGGGACATTATTTACACCCTCCAACATTTCTACTTCCACAGATACACCTTGCTAGTACCGGGTTGAACCCCCTTTTGCCTTCAGAATTCCCTTCATTCTTCGTGGCATAGATTCAACAAGGTGTTGGAAACATTCCTCAGATTTTGGTCCATATTGACGACATAACATTACGCAGTTGCTGCAGATTTGTCAGCTGCACATCCATGATGTGAATCTCCCATTCCACCACATCCTAAAGGTTCTCTATTGGATTGAGATCTGGTGACTGTGGAGGCCATTGGAGTACAGTGACCTCATTGTCATGTTCAAGACACCAGTGGTGAGATGACTTGAGGTTTGTGACATGGTGCATTATCCTGCTAGAAGGAGATGGGGACACTGTAGTCATAAACAATACTCAGGTAGGCCGTGGTGATTAAACGATGCTCAGTTGGTACTAAGGGGCCCAAAGTGTGCCAAGAAAATATCCTCCACACCATCGCACCACCACCAGCCTGAACCGTTAAGAGGCAGGATGGATCCATGCTTTCATATTTATGCCAAATTTTGACCCGACCATCTGAATGTTGCAGCTGAAATCGAGACCCATCAGACCAGGAAAACCTTTTTCCAATGTTGGTGATCCTGTGTGAATTGTAGCCTTCGTTTCCTGTTCTTGGCTGCCAGGAGTGGCACCCGGTGTGGTCTTCTGCTGCTGTAGTCCATCTTTAAAGTTTTAACGTGTTGTGCGTTCAGAGATGGTATTCTGCATACCTTGGTTGTAACGAGTTATTTGAGTTACTGTTGCCTTTCTATCATCTGGATGCCCATTCTTCTCTGACCTCAACAAGGCATTTTTGTCTACACAACTGCCGCTCACTGGATATTCTCCTTTTATTATTTTATTTTATTTTTTTTGACCAGTCTCTGTAAACCAAGAGATGTTTGTGTGGGTGAAAATCCCAGTAGATCAGCAGTTTTTTTTAAAAATACTCAGACCAGCCCACCTGGCACCAACAACCATGCCACCTTCAAAGTCACTTAATGTGATTGTAAAGGTTTGATTATTTAAAAAAAAATAACAAACGTCATACATACCTCCACTGTGCAGCTTGTTTTGCACAGTGTGGCCCGAACATCGTCTTCTGGGGTCGCTCTGCGGCTCTCGCAGCTCCTCCTCACATCAGATAATCCCCTAGGAGAAGCGCTCTTCTGAGGGGGTTACCTTGCAGGCGCGCTCCATCATTCGGCGTCCATAGCTGCCAAATGTATGACTCGGGCCCTGCCCTACGGCGCTTACATCATTGGATTTGATTGACTGCAGCGGGAGCCAATCACTGCACTGCTATCAATCTATCCAATCAAGAACTGAGGACTTTAGCAAGTTGTCTTCACCACGTCTAGATGCCTAAATACGTTGAGTTGCTGCCATGTGATTGGCTGATTAGCAATTTGTTACCAAAAAATTCAACAGGTGGAACTAATAAAGTGGCCGGTGAGTGTATAAGAACCTGTAATAAATGAATGTTGATAATGGGGGTAGGGAGGAATCGGGGGTTGCCAAATCAAATTAAACTTCAGCTTCAATTGGCCACATACCTGCCACAATGTTCAGCAAGGCGATGTCCATCTCTGCAGGGAAGAAATCTCCATTTGAAGCCATTTTCGGAACTTTAGGAGAAATGAAAAACTAACGCATTGTACACATTATGAGCGCAGTGATCAGTATCTATGAGGCTCAGGCATACACGGACGGGTCGCCCTGCTCCACCAATCATCTCCAGCAATGCTGCGTTCCGTCACATCACTTGTAAAAAAAACAAACTCAAATGGTTGTGTATGTGACCTATCATACTCCGCTGGAGGTACAGATACCAAATATTGAACCTGTTATTTGGTATAACCACCGGGGGGCGTCTGTGCCAGGGAAACCTTTGTTGGAAATATGAGACCCCTGGGAAAAATACTCAGGTTTTTTTTTTTTTTTTTTTTCCCTTCTAAGACCACTTTCTGATTGGATGCCTAAATGTTGGCCATGCATGGGACCATTTTAAGTTAATTTTAACCAATTTCAAGCCAAATGGTATTCACAGATCTGATCACAAATTATCTGTAAAAAAGACTTTCATTGATCACTCCAGTGTTCAATCGACCACCAGAATTCAGTGGATGTGGGATGTTGAAACTGGGCAATAAATTGATGGAAAACCCATGAGCCCCTGGGTTGTACTTGCACCCCCCGGCCAAAAATTGACAGTCTGCCCCTGTTGCAGCTTGCCCATCATTAAATGTGGTGGCTGCATTCGTTTTTTTCTAAGGAGCTTCTAAGCTCAGCATTACTTGTGAGCAGTCTGTATGCAAATTCAGCCTGCCTAGGAACACCCACTGTCCCAGACATCCACCTATCAAAGCTTTTGGATATTTGCATAACTCCTCCCAAGAGCCAGCCTGCTGCTTGTGTCAGGACTGGGGGCTCTTCAGAGGAGTCCTGAGGTCGGGTGATGTGATTCAGAAAGCTCTGTAAAGCACCCCGCCAGGCTCCTCCCACCAGCCAGGATCTGCCTACATTGCATAGAGAATCAGAGACCTAGTGATGAAGCCACTGGATCTAACATAAGGCTTTGAATGTACATGGAAAGGTTTTATTTCATTTAATTAGCATGTTGATGAGGGCCGGAGGTAAAGGGGAACCAGAGAAGGCAAAATCTAAGCGGATTAATCTTCAGTTTCAAGTATTTGTCTGTAGGGCTCTCCAGATTCTGTTGCACAGACCTCACCCAGTGTTATATAACAGCCATAGAGCTCCAAGTATGTGGAGAGTTTACTGGAGTTCAGTGAAGAGCCCCCGCCATGGATGGAGTCTGTCCGCTAGTCCTGGCTCTGTCTGTTCTACATGTCTGACCCCCCCCCCCCCCCCCCCCTAATTTGTGTTTTCTGGTCCCTTGCAAGTCTGCTGACCCCCCTATGATGGACAGGGAAGGCAGGGAACACAGGCTGTTTTATTACTTCAATGCCAAGCCTTAAAGGGAAACTGTCTTTTTATAGCATTTTAAGTAGAACTCAAGAGAAAATTAGTTTAGGGGGTATTTTGTAAGATTTACAACCAGTCGTTTGTTTTTTTTTTGTTTTTTTTTTATTGCTATACTGTATGTAGTTGAGCTAAGAGCACTAAACACACATTGAGTCATTTTTATTATCTTGGCAAGGGACAGTAAAAAGCGCCATCATTTTCAGGGCCAAAACCATCCCCCTTAATCAGGACTACAAAGCTTACAAAAACTCAAGCGAACATTTTCTTCTTTTTTTTTTTTTTTTTCTTGTAGCCGTTTGTAGCCTTGATGAAGGTGATGGTTTGGCCTCGAAACACGTTGGATGATATATATATATATATATATATATATATATATATATATATATATATATTTATTTATTTTTTCTCTTGCTAAACCAATAAAATGCCTTCACACTCTCATCAATGTGTGTTTTTGTGCTGTTTCTTGTTCAGCTACATGTAGACTTCTCCTCCCTTTTTTTTTTTTTTTTTCCCAAAAATATGTAGAAGAATGCGTATCGGCCTAAACTATATATTTTTGGGGGATATTTATTATAGCAAAAAGTAAAAAATGAATTTTTATTTATTTTTATTTTTTTTTTTCAAAATTGTCTTTTTTTTTTTAAATGTTTATAGCGCAAAAAATGAAAACCGCAGAGGTGATCAAATACCACTAAAAGAAAGCTCTATTTGTGGGAAAAATGTCAGTTTTGTTTGGGAGCCACGTTGCACGACCGCGCAATTGTCAGTTAAAGCGACGCAGTGCCGAATCGCAAAAAGTGCTCTGGTCTTTTGCCAGCCAAATGGTCCGGGGCTGAAGTGGTTAAGGGGGGGATATGATCACATGTATAAATACATAAGTGGTCCATATAGTGAAATTGGTGGAGTTATTCACTTTAAGGTCATCAGAGGACAAGGGGGCACTCTCTTTACTTCTGGAGGAAAAGAGATTTTAATCTCTAAATACGGAAAAGTTTTTTTACAGTAGAGCTGTTAAAATTAGGTGCTTCTGTCCAGCTCAGTAGATTGCTTTAATAAAGGCCTGGATTATTTCCTAAATGTACATAATATAACTGGGTACTAGCATTTATAGGTAAAGTTGATCCAGGGAATATCCAATTGCCTCTCATGAGTTTTTTTCCCCTGCTGGACAAATTGGGTCATGCTTTGCTGGGGTTCTGTCTTTTGCCTTCCTCTGAATCAACTGTGGATTATTATTATTATTATTATTATTATTATTATTAATAATATACATGATTTTTATAGCGCTGACAGTGTGCACAGCACTTTACAACATTAGGGCAGACAGTACAATTGCAATACAGGAGGAGTCAGAGGGCCTCGCTCCTTAGAATTACAATCTAGGAGGAAGGGTCAAGTGATACAAAAGGGTAATAACTCTGGGGGGGGCGGAGGGGTGAGCTGATGAAAAAAAAAACCAAACAGTTGTTAGGTGGAGGCAGGGTAGGCTTCTCCGAAGAGAAACTTTTTCAGGGATCTCCTAAAAGTAGATGTCTTTGGAGAGAGTCTGAAAGATTGGGGTAGGGTATTGCAAAGGATGGGAGAGGCTCGGGAGAAGTCCTGGAGGGGGATATGGGAGGAGGTGATGAGGGAACTAGAGAGCAGGAGGTCTTGGGAGGAACGAAGAGAACGATTAGGTTGGTATTTTGAGACTAGGCTAGTGATGTAGCTGGGGGCAGAGTTGTGGATGGCTTTGTAAACTTATTGTTAGTATTTTGAATTTAATTTGTTTGGCGAGTGGCAGCCAATGGAGGGATTGGTAGAGAGGGGTAGCAGATGCTGATCGGTTTGTAAGATGGATGAGTCTGACGGCAGCATTCATGATGGACTAAAGGGGGGTTTAGTCTATTTAAAGGTAAGCCAATGAGGAGGGAGTTGCAGTAGGCGACGCAAGGGATAGCCAGGGAGTGAATCAGCTTGGTGGTTTCATTGGTTAGGAAGGAACAAAGTTTAGAGATGTTGCGGAGGTTGAGGCGGCAAGCTTTGGAAAGGGATTGGATGTGGGGCCGAAAGAGTTCAGAGTCCAGGATAACACCTAGCACCCTGACATGTGGGGACGGGTGGATGGTTGTGCCATTGCTCTTGACAGAAGTCACGGGAAGATGCACGTGGGGGAGGAAATATTATTTTATTATTATTATGAGCTCGTCTTTGGACAAGTTGAGTTTGAGGAAGATTAATTTTGTATAATATATATCTGTTCCTTGGATGAACTAGATGGACTTTTTTTTTTTTTTTTTTTTTTTTTTTTTAACCAGACTAACTATGTAAATGCACATAAGTTACAATCAGTGGGAAACCTGATGAAATAAACTCAACATCCGAGGTCTTCCCATAATATCAGGTCCCTCTCCCATCAGAAAGTCAAAGGACCCCATCAAATAGGGATCGCCCCATCAGACAGGCTATCGCACGAGGGTCGACCCCCCCTCGCCCTAGATTAGAGTCCTCTCATTCACCTGTGATCTTGTGCTCTTGGCACTCTGGGGGGACCCATAGAGCTCCCCGGGGTGCTGCTGCTGCACCCCGGTTGAGAGACAGGCATAGACCATCTTATCTACTAGCAAAGAATTCCCATGCAGTGCCTCGCTCCCAACTCCACTTGAGTTTTTTTACTTGTGTCTCTGATATACATTCTCTTCCTGTGATACACATAGCAATTAAAGTGTAGGTAAGCCTTAACAATGAGCTCCTTTTTATTGGGTCCATTTTGTTCTGTTAAACATACCATTGAAATGTTTTGATAACTGTTGGTTTTGCTGAAACTATAAAAACTTCCTGTGCCTACAGCTATGCGTTTATATTGTTCTCCTAAGGCAATGTTTCTCAACTCCAATCCTCAAGGCACCCCAACAGGTCATGTTTTCAGGCTCTCCATTATTTTGCACAGGTGATTTTGATTAGTTTCACTGCATTAGTAATTACCACAGCCGTTTTCATCTGAGGGAAATCCTGAAAAACATGACCTGTTGGTGCGCCTTGAGGACTGGAGTTGAGAAACACTGTTCTAAGGAGAACATAGTCCTACCTTTTTGTTTCTGTTTTGACACAGAGTGACTGTTGTCACCCTAGGACAGGAACTGTTACTGGCAGGATCACCAGGTTAAAATGGTGAAAAAAAGACTAATGCCGCCACCACATCAAATTGGTAGTGTATTACATTTTTGAATTCGTAGTTCTCCTCTAATTGTTTAGGGCAGTCCGAAGAAGGCTGAGGCAATCTTGTTGTATAGCCGCTCCTGCCCATTGCTGATGACTGCTGTACGTTTTTCACTTTTGTTTAAATATTCATCGACTTTTCCTTGCAATTCTGCTGATACAAGGCAGAGCCGTCACCTCTGTGATGGATGGTCAGTTAGTGGGAGGGTCCAGGGGGTGTTAATGCCGTGTCTGTCATGGAAGGAAGTTGACTTTTCTGCAGAGAACTTTCTTCCTGGGGAAATCTGGGCCACTTAACTGTGAGACTACAAGGCGTCTGTCTCCACGGCTTCAGTCTGTATCCTGTGCCTATATCTGCCGCTCTTCTGGGTCATGCTGGTCCCCAAGTGACGCTCCGTCAAGATTCAGTCTTTCCCATTCTGATGCCTGCACAGAGAAAGGATCTTCATTATATTGAGGGGCTTTGATGTCCAGCATGCTGGGAGATTTCATCCACCTTGACACTTGTAATTGGTAGTCTTCTCTTCCATTCGTCTTCAGAAGGTAAAAAGTTGATTTCTTCTAACTTTTTTTTTTTCCTTTTTATTTTCTCGCTATACTGGACTTGCCAATGAACCTGCTCCCTGCCTGAAAATAAAATATCATTGAAGAGAAATCCCTGCTTGAGGATCCTTCAGAAATTGTCGCTTCCTGGAGTGTCAATATCTTGATCCCCCTCTGCTAGGCTCCGTGGTTCCTCCTGCCAACCTCAATATCTCTACTTTCCCCTGTAGGGACATAGAGATGGTGGGAAGGACCACTGACCCATTGGGTACCCACACCTTTGGTAATAGAGGAACTAAACGTTGAGGTATGTACTTTATCTCTGATTTCAGGCTCAAAAATGCAGACTCCAGTTTCAAGGTTTCTAAACTGTTCAAAGTAGAGAAATGGGACTATTATGAGATGACATGCTTGTGACATCTGTCAGTAACTAGATCTCCATGTCATAGAAGCATAGAGTGACCGCAGGTACAGACCATGTGATCCATCAAGGGTAATTTCTTTTATAACCCTCTTCACTAAATATAAAAGCCATGTGTAACCCAAGCATGCCTAATGGTGTCTGACCTCTGCTGGAAGTCTGTTCCAAGCATCAGCCACTTTTATTTTAAGGGGAAAAAAAAACTTCTTAAGGTTACTTCTAAGCTATCCTCCTGCTAGTGTGATCTGGTCTTGGCTTCATATTGAAAATATTGAAAATACTGCCCTTTTCAATGAAATACACTATGCAGTCGACTGAGTCGAGGGACTGCAGCTTTGTAATTGCCACATCAGTAGGCCATGAGCAGCATTCCCAGAACCTGCCCGAAAATTTTTTTACTCTAATGGGGCGTACACACGGTCGGACTTTTCGGCTACAAAAGTCCGACAGCCTGTCCGACAAAATTTCGACGGACCTTTGGCGGACTTGCGGACTTTCTAACGAACGGACTTGCCTACATACGATCACACAAAAGTCCGACGGATTCGTACGTGATGACGTACACCGGACTAAAATAAGGAAGTTGATGGCCAGTAGCCAATAGCTGCCCTAGCGTGGGTTTTTGTCCGTCGGACCAGCATACAGACGAGCGGATTTCTGGGTCCGGCGGAGTTACGATGTAAAGATTTGTAGCATGTTCCAAATCTAAAGTCCGTCAGATTTGCGACTGGAAAAGTCCGCTGAAAGTCCGGGGAAGCCCACACACGATCGGATTGTCCGCCGGATTTGGTCCGTTGGACTTTTGTAGCCGGAAATTCCGACCGTGTGTACGCCCCATAATAAATTAGTCCTATCCAGGATCTGGGACACTCCATATGTTGAGTGCTTTCCCCTAGCATCACTGGATCAAGAGCTCCTCCAAAAGCCATGCATGTGCAGTGTGCTCTCCCTCACCCTGTAGCATCAGTGTTGGGGCTGAACCCCTTTCTTTGTAGGTTTGGATACCTTGACTTTCCTGACGGAATGTAGCAGCGCACCCCTCAGTGTAAAACATCCTTTTTTTTTTTTTTTTTTTTTCCTAGAACAGTATTTCACAATGCAACCCCG
Organism: Lithobates septentrionalis; assembly: GCA_037952835.1. Lineage (NCBI taxonomy): Eukaryota > Metazoa > Chordata > Amphibia > Anura > Ranidae > Lithobates > Lithobates septentrionalis. The sequence continues at coordinate 10,711 of JBBDGP010002407.1, forward strand.
TAAAATAATTTCCAGGTCTTGGGGAACCTGTAATAAAACCCTGCTAAATTCATTGGTGGTCATTGGCAAAAAAGCCTCTTACAGTGGTGGTCCCTGAGAAGAGTGCAACCCTTTCATTGGTCCGTGAAAAGAATGCAACCCTTTCATTGGTGGGCAGTAGGAAGAATCCCACCCTTGCTTTGGTGGCCAATGGCTAAAACGCCTCTTGTATTAGCCAGTAGGAAAAATGCAACCCTTCCAGAAAGTTAAAAAGATAACTGGTGTGCTGTTGGCTTTGCCAAGTAGCGTTGGTCCTGGAACTTTGCAGGCACCATCAAATGGGGAGGTCAGTTAGCAGCTGTTGTAAGAACCCCTTGCAACTAGTAGAGGAGCCCTAGGGTTCGATGAAACCCTGGTTAAGTCTAGAGGGAAGGATCAGCCATGTGGTAAAAAAGATTTTTCAAGTTTATTTCCAGATGTTTCCAGTATTAAATTTTGTTAGATGGCGGCCCCTGAATGATGTGATCACCTTTGTTCATGCCATTTTAGCCCTGCGAGTAATATAGTCTGGGCTACCTTTGACCCATGTTTTAGGTGTGGATTGCGTACTGGGCCTTTTCTAACCTGCAGGTCTCCTACTTATTATATAATAAAGATGACCCTGGTAGGCGTATAGAATTGTCCCTCCATCTTGGATTCAGGAAAATGTTGCACCCAGCTGCTCCTGTTCCATCCAGTGTCCTCCATCTACTTCCCCACACAACCCGGCCAACTTTTTAATATTCTGTAATCTGTATTATTATTATTAGACTGAAAGTCTACCCACCGCAAGTTTTAAATTGTATTTTTATACATCAGCTTAAGTATGCTTTTCTTACACCACACTCATAACCATAATTGCTTCCTGGCCTGACCGTTCCAAGAGCGCGGCCCTGTGCCGGCTTCCCCGGAGCCCCTGCCAAGTCCTGAAACTGCTCAGATGGAGCGGAGAGATAAAAGAGGAATATGGGACATGTCCGTCTGTTCCCACATGCTATTTGTGTTCTTTATTTATGCCCTCCATTTATTGGCAACAGACCCACGGCGCAATGTTTGATAAAGAGCATTTCTCCAATCGGGCAATTCGAAAGGACGGAAGATTGCCTTCTCGTGTGACAGAGCCTATAACAGGACAGTTTCCTAAAGGATTTGCAATTCTGCCAGGCCAATTTTTGTGATTCGTACAGTGCACAGCAAGCAGGGTGATATCACTTTCTCTTTTAGAGTTAAAGAAAACAGTGGTGCCACCTTCCTGCTTACAGCCTGCTGATTGGACGATAAAGGAGCAGCAGAACACTGGGTTATCAGCTCTGCTGGCCCCGTTCCTCCCATCAGTACATGTGCATGAGCAGATTCTGATTGGTTCCTTCGATCCCAGTCTGCTGTACAGAGGATGACCAAAGCCGACCATAAAGAGACCCTGTCATGTTACCCACTTAGGGCAAAGTGGTGAAGTCTCCTTAAAGCCGCCTCTACACCCATTTATACTTGCCCCCAGAGCGTTTTTCCATTGCAACCACTGCAAACTTTCTGGCCATATACACAGGCCAATGGTGTCAATCTCAGTTCACATAATAAGGGTTGGGACTTGCAAATGGTTGGCCTGAGCACTAAATCATGGGGGGAGGTCACATGTTCCCTCTATCCTGAAGTATTTTGCAGTGGCACTGGTCAGTATAAATGGGTTGGTGGGTTTGATCCTTTAAAGAGGAACTTCATATTTCTCCCCCACAATCTACTTATTTTGCTGGATTAAGCACAAAATACATACTTGCCCACCCAGAAAATCCAGCAGCGTTCTTTAGGAATGTGCTCCTCCATTGTTTTACGCTCGTTCCTGCACTACCATTTTCTTTGCTGAGGTCAATGAGAACCAACTGTATCTTCCAGGTTGTTCCAGATGGTCCTTTGATGTGCATACGCCATGGCGCATCATTGGGTCTGGCTGCAGGAACCAGCAGGCCCCCTGATAACATGCTGTGGTGCATGCCTTGTGGAAGACCCAGAGGTCTCCTGGGACGTAGGATTTGGGGTTCCCAGGAAGCCGTGGGCTACTGCATATGTCATTCTTGTATCGATAAAAATCCAAGAAGGGGAGGGTTCCTTGAAATAAGTCAATATAAAAAGTCAGATTCTGAAAGGGGGTGGGGGTGTTAGGAGTGAGATGGCCGATCGTGGGTGGGGGGGTTGAAGGCCGTCTTTAAAGACTCAATCGCTGCCTATAATGGATGAAGGCGATGTGGTCTTTAAGACAGATTTAAGTACTTCTTCTGTGTGTGTTGTCCAGCGCTGTCCTGTAGGTATACGCCTCTCTGCTGCTTTACACCTGGTCCTGCGCTACCATTTTCTTCTGACATCGGGAGCCAGCTATACCTTGGGGTTTTTCTGGCATGCACTGCAGCACGTTATTGGGGCCTACAAGAATGAGGAAGAAGCCTGCAGGACTCCTGAAGACATGCTGCAGCGCAAAGTGGGTGGGAAGGTGAAGGTCCCCTTTAAAGACACCCAGTCCCTTTTCCCTAAATAGGTTCGTCCAGACGGTCCTCTTATGTCACGTACGTGCCATAGCGCGTTATCAGGGGTCTGACTGCAAGAACCAGGAAGAGACCGCAAGCCCCCTGTTGACGTGCTGTAGTGCAAGCCTTGTGGAGGACCCAGAGGCCCCTTGGGGCGTGGGACTTGGGATTCCCAGGAAGCTGTGGGCTACTGCATATGTCATCATTGTATAGGTAAAAATCCATGAAGTGCGGGGGAAGGTTCCTTGAAATTAGTCAGATTCTGAGAAGGGGGGTGGTAGGGGTGAGATGACCAAAAGTGGGTGAGGGGTGAAGGCCGTCTTTAATGAGACCCAGTCACTTTGTCCTAAATAGATGCAAGTGATGTGATCTTTTAAGACAGATTTAGCTATGCTAGCTGTATGTATTGGCCAGCACTGTTCTGGTGTTATGTTTGCTGCTTTACACCTGGCCTGCACTGTCATTTTCTTCTCTGACATCATCGCAAGCCAACTGTCCTTTGGGATTCTTCCAGGTGGCCCATGTGATGACAGGCACATGCTGCGTCATGTCATCGGGGGCTGGCTACAAGAAACGGGTAGAGTCTGCAGGATTCCTAAAGGCACACTGTGGTGCAAAGTGGATGTGAAGGTCCCTTTTTAAAAGAGACTCAGTCCCTTGGCCCTAAATGGGTAAGGCCTACAAGGTTCCTCCAGACGGCCTCCTTGATGATTTGCACATGCTGCAGCCACGTCATCGGGGGCTGGCTACAAGATCCAGGAATAGGCCGCAGGACTCCTAACGACACACTGCAGCACTAAGTGGATGGGAAGGTCCCTTTAAAAGAGACCCCGTCCCTTGACCCGAAATGGGTAAGGCCTTCCAGTTTCTTCCAGAGGGCCCTCTCGTGACTTGTGCGCGCCATTGCGCATTATCGGGAGGCTGGCTGCAAGAACCAGAAAGACAGCCGGCCCCCTGAAGGCACATGCATTATAGACATAAAGTCTCTTTAAGATCGATATAGGTATATATCGTATATATGCATTATTTATTTTTATATTGGAGTGACGCCACTTTTTTTTTTTTTTTTTTTTTCCCTAATCACCTTGAATGTCGATGTTGACTCCCGTGCTTGTTTGATTTTGTTTATGCAAATTTTTTTTTTTTTAACTCCAAATGCTTTAATTTCCTACAAGAACAAAGTTTTTGCCCTAATGCGGAATTTGTCGCACATCCCACCTTTACTACTTAAGACCTGCTAGACGACATCCTTTGGAATCGTCCAGATGCTTGTAATCACATTTTTTTTTTTTTTTTCCACAACGTCTCAATGATGGACAACGCCTGACTGCCAAGTAGTCAGCATGTCCTTTAGCTAACCCTTCCTAGCTGACGCCTCATTGGACGGATGGCTGTGTTTAGGGAGAAGGACATTGGCTCTTGCGTGGAATGATTCTGCGTCTGGAATTAAAGCCCTGGGCGGATATGAAAGCCACTTAATAATCGTTACATTTGTTATTACACAACCAAGATAAGTAGCTGAATTAGTCATGGTTGGAGCTCACTGTATCCTGTGCACTGGATGAAGGAAAAGCAGACAGCACTGCCAGTCTAACACTGTGAATGCGCATACAGGAGGAGAGAGGGTTGTCTTCCTCAGGGCGCTGCGATGTTCTGCTTGCCCAATCACAAGCTGGGGGCAGGTCCTCAACCAGTCTGTATTGCCTGCAGTGTAGTCTGCGGGAAGCTCCAGGAACTGGCTGTGCTGTTTGGTAGGAGTGAATTACAAGACTGGCTGAACAGACTTGCAAGTGCTTTGGTAGGTAATATGTTTCACATGCATATACTAGAACAAAGTATAGAGCTGCACTTTTAAAACATTAGTTTGCCTTCCCTTTCACGATGTCTAAGGTACACTCATCCTTCAAAGCTGATCTGTATTCAAACTAAAGATAAATCTGACCTCCGGCCCTCCCTTTAGTCTTGCACAATGTACAGGCGCCTCTCCTGGACTGGAATGGCTTCATTTCACTGCACACTGTAAACTTCTCACAATGTGCATTAGAAGCTGCAGCAAATCAGAGCATGCCTCATTTTCTGGCTGGAGGATATTCATCATCATATAGCCCTTTCCTGCTATTTTTACCTTCAGCATGTCATGTTTTTGGTTCCATAGACTTCAATGGAAAAGCAGCAGAAATGCAGTGCTTGCGTTTTTGATGCGTTTCCGCTGGTTTATCATGCATGACCACAGACACCTCCCAAAAGCACGTTTAAAAAACACGTCAAACGCTTCAGGAATATGCATCAACAGCAACCTGCATAGGTGTGAATTTAGCCTTCTATGCAGGTTGTGGTTGAATCAGTTTTCGGGTGTGTTTCACGTTTTCTTAACATGTGTTTTTGATGCGTTTTGCATTTTTGGAATGTGTCCTGTTGTCTTTCAAGACAAACCAGCAGAAGCAGACATAAATGCAAGCACTGCGTTTTTTTTATGCATTTCCTCTGTTTCTATTAAAATCTATGGAACCAAAAACGCAACCTGCTGCGGAGAAAAAAGTGTCTGACTCTTTCTAAAAAACGCACCGGTAGAAAATGAAGAGATGTGAACGTGACCCATAGGAAACCATCTTGAATGGACTGAAGTGTGTTGTTGAAAACGCACTGAAAAACGCATAGGTGTGAACCAGGCCTTAGACTGTTTTCACACCTGCGCATTGTAGTAACGCACAGTCAAATTAACGTCTCACTCTTTGCTCTGTACGGTGCCATTCATGTTTTCATGCCTTAAAGCAATGCATATTGGCACACAAAATTTTGCATGTTAATGTGTTTGCAGTAACGCACCAGCCAAGTGTGAATGAGTCCCTAAAGAGTAGGCGCATGCACCTGGGCGGAGGTAAAGCGCAGGGCCCTCTGCTGGTATTGTCAGGGTTGTCTCCTTGGTGGGTGACATTTAGCACGTTCCTCTAAACGTCCGGGTTACACCTTTTGATGTTTCTGTAGGTCTGTGATTGAAGTGGCAGGGTGGGCGCTTCCTCTGAGGGCCGACGCTTCCCTTTCATTTCTGCGTTTCCCCCCTGAGGCACACGGCTCAGCTGAGCGTTGTGTAAATCCCGCCGGCCTGGTATGAAGATCCAGCATGCTTTTTGTTTTAGCTCAACTTGGCTGGAATTCCCAGGAAACGGAACTTTAATTGCTTCCACCTGACGGAGGGGGCCGTGTGAACGTACCCTGAGCTGGTGTCATTGCTGAGGTATGAGGCTCAGAGTGCCTCCATGGTGGTCCGAACGTCTGATGGACCTGGTGCTGTTCTAATGAATGCTGCATCTGATCGAATTACTGCTGCAGCTTATTGATTAGAATTTATAGCGTCGCAATATGTGTTTTCCATTAACTAAAAGAGACGTGATTTCAAGGGTCTTCCTAACAAAAAAGCAGTATTTTAGGTATAGATGGAGCTTGGTGGACTGAGTAGTCATCCCCAGGCTTCCTTTTAGGTCTTCCTGTCCACCTGGGAGTTTTGGATGTTCCTAACTAACTTTTGTGTGGTCCGGCTTCTCCAGATTTTCCGTTCCATTCTTCATAATACAAAATGTAGTACAGATCCAGCAGGAGTGGTGGGAACCCCTCATAATGGGCTCAGCAAGTGTACAGACCTGGGAACTCAGCACAGGGATAGTGGGAACCCCCCATAATGGGCACAGCAGTTGTACAGAATCAGGAACTCAGCACAGGGATGGTGGGAACCCCTCATAATGGGCACAGCAGTTGTACAGACCTGGGAACTCAGCACAGTTATGGTGGAAACCCTTCCTTCATAATGGGCTCAGCAAGTGTACAGACCTGGGAACTCAGCACAGGGATAGTGGGAACCCCCAATAATGGGCACAGCAGGTGTACAGACCCAGGCACTCAGCACAGGGATGGTGGCAACCCCTCATAATGGGCACAGAAGGTGGGCAAACTTGGGAACTCATTGTGAAGATAGTGGGATCCCCTCATAATGGGCACAGCAGGCGAACAGTAATGGTGGGAGCCCCTCATAATGGGCACAGAAGGTGGGCAAACTTGGGAACTCATTGTGGAGATAGTGGGATCCCCTCATAATAGGCACAGCAGGCGCACAGTAATGGTGGGAGCCCCTCATAATGGGCACCGCTGGTGTGAAAACCCAAGAATTCAGTGCATGGATGGTGGTCATAATGGGCACAACATATGTACACGCCCAGGAACTCAGAAAAACTAATTGTGGAGATTGTACAAAATCCTCAAAATGGGAACAGTGGGTGTGTAGATGCAGGGATTATTGGAACCCCTCATAATGGGCACAGCAGATGTACAGACCTGGGAAAAGGAATGGTGGGAACCCCTCATAATGGGCACAGCGGGGATGGTGGGAACCCCTCATACTGGACACAGCAGGTATGCAAACCCAGGAACTCGGCACAGGGATCGTAGGAAACTCTCATAATGGGTACAGCAGGAAGTTCAGTGTAGAGATCTTGCCAATAAAGTTTTCGAGATAGAGGGAAGTTTACTTTGCCAGCTTCTACTAATCACCGAAGTATCATTTTTGGGTGGACTCCCCCTTTAAGCCTAATAATGTGTGTTCGTCTTGATTTAGTGTTGTGCTCGGCAGCTGCTCAGGCATGGGGGGGGGGGGGTTGGATATGTTCGCAGAGCCAGCAGCTGAAGGGTTAAGGCTAATCGCTGTGCTGGCAGCTGGCTATGTTTAAAGTGACGGGCGAAGGCCTTACGGGGATTTGGGCAGATGACATCACCTCCATAAGATTATATAACCCGGCTGAGTTGTGAGCAAAACCAGACCGAGACAGACTGTTCTCATCACCCCCGGCAACGGCGAGAGGCTCCCGCACCGGGGACACGGATCCTGCGGGCGACGTTCCAGCTATCCGTGTACTGTAAAAGTTTCTGCAATGTCTCTCGGACAGCGCATCATACCGGGGGGGCTGTGAGAAGGGATGGGAGTAAAGGGATCATGTGTCTTCTAATTTAGAAAGATGGCGCCATCCAAAAGTAGGATTTCAGTTGTGGGTGGGTAACGATGGGTTAAACCTTGCACAATATTTATTTTTCTTGGAAGCTTTTTTGGAAGAACTCCAGGATGACGTGATCGCCATTTGGCTCAGTTGTATGTTCTTTAAAAAAAAAAATAAACGCATGTTCATATCGGCCTTCGGTAATCCTCTGTGCAGCAGCACTCAAGCTTGTAAAAGGAGGGGCAGCACTAGGAGCCAATCAGGGCTCTGCTTGAATGAACATGTGCTGACTGGTGGAGTGAGAGGAGAGATGAGCTCATCAGTCTGCTGCTGCTCTTTCACTGTCCAATCACAGTCTGGGGGCGGGGATGTGCCCTTGCTATATTGCTTAACTACAGTAGAGGAAAGTCAGGTCACCAGCCTGGCTGTGCTTTTTAAGTGGTTTTGCCAGCTCCAGTATATACTAGGAGCCAATCGAGCCTCTGCTGAGTACATTTGTGCTGACTGGCAGAGGGAGAAAGTCGAGCTCCTCAATCTGCTGCTGCTCTTTTACTGTCCAATCACCGGCTGGGGGTAGAGATGTGACCCTGTTTTATATTAACTGATGGAGAGAAAAGTCAGGTCACCAGCCTGGCTGTGCATTCAAGCAGGTGTAACCACTGCAGTATATGCTAGGAGCCAACCAGGGCTCTGTTTCATCCACATGTGCTGATTGGCAGAGGGAGTAGAGAGATGAGCTCATCAATCTGCTGCTCTCTCACTGTCCAGTCAGACTGGGGCAAGGATGTGACCTGACTATATTGCTCAACTGCAGTAGAGAAAAGTCAGGTCACCGGCCTGGCTGTGCTTTCAAGCAGGTTTGACTGCTCCAATAAATGGATTTCTCAGTCAGACTCCAGTGACGTACACAAAGCAGAAAATATAAATCTAGAACACCAGAACAGGAATAGAAGAGAAATCTTTGACTGGGGACACCTGTTGCAGTGACGGCTGTCTAAGAGGGGATTTCCCTCAGGTTGGAAAGATATCTGATCACTTCCTGTCCTGTAGAGCCAACAGGAAGTGAAGGAAAATCTCCCCAGTGGGACACATGGCAGACATTTTTAAAAAAAATGACAGTTTTGACCTATTTATTTATGGAAAAATGAAGCTTTGGATATCCTTTAGGCCTTGCCAGGACAGGTCCTCTTTATGTTGTCCTCCACCGGTCTAAAGGGTTAAATCCTCTACGAATGGCTTTACCATGACTTCATGGCACACACAGTGACTGGTACTGCCCCCCCGTCCATTTCACAAAGGGCCGCCTGTGTCCGCCGTACCCGGGGTGAGAGTCCTTTTTACTCTCCGCAGCCTAACGCAGAAACGGTGCCTGCGTGTCGTCCAGCAGTAAGGTCGTGGCAGGCATGTCACATCGACTACGTGACGTGCGCCCTGTCCCAGATCATTACGGCTCCTTTGATTTTCCCCTCTAATTAAAATCTGAAAAGGGTGACTGGCTTTCCCAGCACCGGGAAGCAGAGCGTTTCCTGGCAGGCCAGATTAAAGGGGGGGGCGGGCAGCTCGGTCACCTTGAAAGCGCTATCAGACGTTCTCTTGTCACTCTCCCCAAAGCTTTTTAACAGGCTTTTTATTTTAAGGCGTGCATGTGATTGCGGCCCACTAAAAATATCATCATATTGATTATCTCTGTGAGAGAAATAAAATTTGGAATATTACACCAATATAGCATTCATGTACATAACATGGAAAAATGTCTGACAGGTCCACTTTAAGACAGGAAATGCTGGGTTTTGTGGTTCCCCCAGAAGCTGGAGGCTGTGGTTGCTTCATAATCAGTGCTGGAAGTGAATGACTTTGGTTCCCTATTTTCGATGGCGTGGTCCGTGTTTATCTGCCCTCAGAACAGAGTTAATGGTGACATTGTCAATGTTTTTATGGCCGTTTTATTTACCACAACACCGGCTGCCACTGGCAACCATGATGTCTTCCTTCCTTTTGTTCCGTTTCTGTCATCTGATGGTGATGACCTCTGGATGCCTCATCCATATCATCATGTGTTTTCTCTTCATATGAAGTGTCCTCTGTGAAAACCCCCCCACCCCACCCGAGGTTTGTATGTATTTCCCTCCTCATAGGGTCCATGTGTCTGCCATGTGATGGACACCAGAACATTTCTTCTCACTGAATTCCAGCATTGATTTTGGATTATGTCATCTGTGTGCTTGTTCAGGTGAATTGTCGGTCGGGAAATCCTAGAGTGTTGGTGGGATCGGGAGGGGTACCAGGCCACCTCCGGGCCGTGAAGAGACCCTGCCAGGTCTGCAGAGGGTCAAATCCAGCGACCTCCTGGAGAAGATGGGAGTCCACCTACTGCCTTTACATATCTGTCCCCCCCGCGCCCCCCACCACTACTCATTCTCTCCAACCCCATTCCCCCCCCCCCACACACCAAATTTCTCTTCTCTGTAGCTGTAAGGACCCCCCCCCCCCCCCCCCCATTGCACGTTCTTTTTCTCTCTCTTTGTGCGCATGCTCTGTCTTTTTTGCTCTCCACCCATTGCAACAAACGCTCTGTGTCTCTCCTCCTGCTGGTCGATCGATCTATCGCCCATTGCGTTTTTCCCTTTTCCCTGCCCACCCCGTTGCACTCTGTCCCCCTCTGCTCTCCCTTCCTGCTGTGCTCTCTGTTCTCTCCCTTCTACATGCTGGATTTCCCCTCCCGCCTCTGCCCCATTACTTTCTTCCCCTGCTCTATCCTGTGGATTTCCCTTCCCTTTCTGACAATGGTCACCAGGAGAAATGGAGAGGATGAATCTTCCCAGCAGGACACAGATCTCAAGAAGACCTGACGGGTTCCAGACCTTCCCTACTCTATACAAAACCAAAAGTTGACTTTAGTTGCACAAAGTTTATTTTAGGAGTCATTGTGTCCCCTGAGTGTGTGTCCTTGAAGCCAAGCCGCCCTCTGAACGTTGGTCAGTTTATTTGGCCCCGCCCACTTCCCCATACTCCAGTGTTTCCATCACTGGCCCCAATCGCAGAGCGTTTGTTTACTTTTCTTGTCTGCTTCCTTTTCCATTGTTCTGACACCATCTGCACATGACAGCAACCTTCCTCCCGCTGTTATCTATGAGCTCAGCAGATGAATAAGCATTCTTCATTGTTGCCCTCCATCCCTCCCGAACATTTACTTCTTCTTTTCTCAGATCCATAGGACTCGTATCTGCATTGCCAAATAATATTACTACAAGTAAAAAAAAGTACCTATGAATAGAAAACCCACTTTGAGCACTCAAAAGCCTGGGCCTCTGGTCCCATGGTCTCTGGGCCTGCGGTCGGAGTCCCATGGTCTCTGGGCCTGCGGTCGGAGTCCCATGGTCTCTGGGCCTGCGGTCGGAGTCCCATGGTCTCTGGGCCTGCGGTCGGAGTCCCATGGTCTCTGGGCCTGCGGTCGGAGTCCCATGGTCTCTGGGCCTGCGGTCGGAGTCCCATGGTCTCTGGGCCTGCGGTCGGAGTCCCATGGTCTCTGGGCCTGCGGTCGGAGTCCCATGGTCTCTGGGCCTGCGGTCGGAGTCCCATGGTCTCTGGGCCTGCGGTCTCCTCGCATCAGGCGCGGGTCGCACCCCGATAGCGACACTCTGACTATTTGGTCTCCGCGCCATTTATAGAAGACCAACTTGTGAAAGGGAAGAACCAAGAGACGGCGCTTGGCTTCCGCCTCTTGTTTCTACCTCACGATGGCTGGTCTTCTGTAAAATGGTGGCCGGCGGAGACGATTCAGTGCCGGCCGCGGACCTCTAGCGGCGAAAAAAAAAATCTGGAAAACTGCGATTGACCGGGACAAAGGTCTAAATCCAATTACGTTGCCCAAAAGTAGCTCCTGAACTTTTGTGGGGCGACAAGCTTAACGCGATGCGGGTTTCCGCGATTGCATCGCGATTTTTCACGGCAGAACCGCACCTCGATTTTAGTTGCCATTCAGATGAATGGCATATCAAATGTGCGTTCTGCGATTTGTCAAAAATGTACCCTGTCCTTACTCTGACACTCATTTCTACTATTAGGTCTGCAGTTTCTGACAGTCCTCTCAAGCATTACATACATTGAACATTATGCGCGCCCCCGCATTAGCTGATGAGAGTGTGTGTGTGTGTGTGTGTGTGTGTGTGTGTGTGTGTGTGTTTTTTTTTTTTTTTTTTTTTTTATTATTAACCCCTTAGCCCCCATTCACATTTTATTGCGTGCTCAAGATGTAAAGTCGCAATGGGCCCATGCACACCTGAGCGTGGTCACACGGCACTCAGTAGAGTACCCAAGCTTCTTTAGGGCAGAATTGCCCGTTTTTGGACTTTAAACACTTGACCTCCAGGAAGATTTACCCCCCTTCATGACCAGACCATTATTTGCAAACCGGGAGAAGATATTAAAGATATGGTAGGTCGCCGATGGCGTTACAGCATATGTTCATGTTGCGTTTTTTTGTGGAGTTGGGCTTTAATATATCCAGTACATATAATAAAATTATTAGTGATACTGCACAGGAGAGCTGCTATGGGGTGGAGGTGCACTGAATGGAAAATTTGGTGCTGAAAACGACAGTATATATATATGTATGTATTGTATTATTATATTATATTTTCTGTGTATTATATTATATTTTCTGTGTATTATATTTTCTGTGTATTATATTCGACTTTTTAATTGATGATAAGAATTTAAATATACATTTGTCGGCCATTATTGGCACCTTTAGCACAAGAAAAGAAAAATAAATCCCTTTAAATTCTATGTATGTCTTCACATTGGTCCGTTGTGCTTCCATTGTGGTGTTAAAAATCCTGCTTGCTTGCATTTGTGGCCAGTTTAAAAAAAATATAATACAACGCACCTCCCCATTGAGTTGCATTGAATATAGGGCTGAAACAACTAATCGATTAATCAACTAATCGATTATGTAATTAATCGATTACTATTTTCATAATCGATTAATCGGCCAGTAACATAATGGGGTTAAAAAAGCTAAAATTAGCCCTATATAGTACAAAAAGAGCAAATAATCTCTACTGTAAATATTACTTTCACTGTTGCACAGTAAAAAAACTATTTTTTTTTTTTTAACTCCATTATGTTACTAAATGTCTTAGGCCTGGTTCCCACCCATGTGTTTTTTTTGGTGCTTTTTGCAGAAATGCACTACAGTTCATTTAACGTTCACATCTATGCTTTTTTTCAGCTGCTGTGTATTTGGAAACGGTCAAGGACCTTTTTCAATGCAAAACGGTGTTTTTTTGGTTCAATATACTTCAATGGAGAAGCTGCAGAAAAGCATGTAATATTACAGTTCTGTTTGAAAATCTGCAAAACAGTCTAGAATTTTTTTTTCTTTAAATAAAAAAAAATGATCTGAGTCCAGATTCAAGCTCTAATAGTATATAGAATATATCTCTTCTGTCTGTCATTCTCAGAGAGGATTAAAGACTTTACTCCCTAACCGTATAGTTGGTTATTTATATTTACCCCTGCGTATAAAGATATTTAGGCAAAATGCCAATAACCCCATTTTTGGGCCATATGTTTCGGCTGCCAAAATTTTGGTGCATCTCTACTATGGGAAGGCCCTAAAGCAGTTAATGGGAGCACCTGAAAAAAATGTCTCATTTAAAAGTCATGGGGTAAAAAATGCACGATTCTGCTTCCAGCTTCATAAAATGCACATATACAAATACACAAAAAAGCGTGTCTCCAGCCTACGCTCACAGATGTGACTGGGGACTAAAATGATGAAGAGAACTATGTCCGTCCAGGTGATGGGGACCGCACATCGTTTGAGGCTGGTCCAAGTGGTCAGTTTGCGCCTTAATGCACCGCCATGCTTGTATGCACGGGGCAAGTTATAAATGTAAAGTATTTAGGTGATGTGTTTTGCTATCAGAAGTTGTTGGCACACGGTGTGTGTGTGTGTGTGTGTGTGTGTGTGTTATTTGCGTACACAAAGCTGCACTGTGTCAGCCAAAGGCTGTGGGCGATGCGTTTACACAAGGATGGGTTGTGTTGCGCACACGTCACAAATCACTCCTTGTCCGTTAATCCGGTATCTTTGCCATGTGACCCGATCAGATTTCACAACAAATCTCGGGCTCATTCCGGGAGGGCCATGCCATCTGTCCTCTGGGATCCGCGGGACGATCTGTCACTGTGTGCGTCGTGCACATATACGGCCTCGGGCCTTCTTCCTTCTGTGACCTTGAGTGGCCCGCTATATTCTTTTTTAATAATGTATTTATAAATGGAAAGTCGGCGAAAGCTTTACACTGACTGGGTTGTGGTGGTTGCTGGGGATATCATCCGCACATTTTTCTTTTTTTGTCGCTGAGCGGGTAAAAAAATTAGTCTTTGCTGACCATGGAACATAACATGGGTGCCATTTGAGAACGTTTTCTGTGTTGGGGTAAGAAAACAAATCTATTAACAGCAACCTTGCTGCGGTAATCCTATATCCCAAAACCGGGGTCAGCTACTTTGGCACTCCAGCTGTGGCCAGACTACAAATCCCATCATGCCTCTGGGAGTCATGCCTAGAGCTGTCAGTCTTGCAATGCCTCATGGGACTTGTAGTTCTACAACAGCTGCAGTGCATGTTTTCCTACGCCTGTCCTAAAGGTAAGTTTACCTACCCTCTATACTAATGCTAGTGCCATAATATGCTGCGACCTGCCTATATGAGATTGTGCCCCCCCCCTCAGTTAATGCCACCAAAGCTCCCCCAATAAGCATGAGCTTCAGAATATGGGAATCCTGAGTCAGGCCCTTCCAGTGCGGCACAGCTTGCAGTCTGAGCGTTGTCGCAGGGGGGTGGGCACACGTTTTGAAGATCTGTGTATACAGGTATTTCAGATGCTCTGGGGGCTGAGGTGTCCTGGTAAACTTGTACTTTGGCACTTTATGGCTTATATTATGTGCCCCCTGGACAGGTTCACTTTAAAACCTAATTTTCTGGATAAAGTGGAGCATATTTACAAATTGTCCTTGGTAACCCCCCATTGGAGACATTACTGTTATTTGCTGTACCTGTGACACCAGAACAAGAAAAAAAAGGGAGGGGGGGGTTACCATAAGTAAGAAGGTGCAATTAAAGACCCTCCAGATCTATTAAGACCTACAAGTTGTGTTTTCCTGCAATGCATAGTAACACATGATACAAAGTGCTTTTGGGGTGCCATTCATTCTTGATTGCCAACATATGTCAATATGTCTGTTTCTGATGTCTGCAGTTTGTATGTCCGCAGTGGTGGATGTTTTTGCATGTCTACATTCATGCGTGTCTGCCGTGGATGTTTCTGCTTGTCTGTGGTCAGGCATGTGTCTGCAGCTGATATTTCTGCAGTCAGGTGTGTGTCTGCAGCGGATGTTTCTGCATGTCTGCGGTCAGGTGTGTGTCTGCAGCGGATGTTTCTGCATGTCTGCGGTCAGGTGTGTGTTTGTAGCGGATATGTCTGCGGTCAGGTGTGTGTCTGCAGTCAGGTGTGTGTTTGTAGCGGATATGTCTGCAGTCAGGTGTGTGTCTGCAGCTGATGTGTCTGAGTGTCTGCGGTCAGGTGTGTGTTTGTAGCGGATATGTCTGCGGTCAGGTGTGTGTTTGTAGCGGATATGTCTGCGGTCAGGTGTGTGTTTGTAGCGGATATGTCTGCAGTCAGGTGTGTGTTTTGCAGCGGATGTGTCTGCATATCTGCGGTCAGGTGTGTGTTTTGCAGCGGATGTGTCTGCATATCTGCGGTCAGGTGTGTGTTTTGCAGCGGATGTGTCTGCATATCTGCGGTCAGGTGTGTCTGCAGCGGATGTTTCTGCATGTCTGCGGTCAAGTGTGGGTCTGCAGTGGATATGTCTGCAGTCAGGTGTGTGTTTGCAGCGGATGTTTCTGCATGTCTGCGGTCAGGTGTGTCTGCGGTCAGGTGTGTCTGCAGCGGATGTGTCTGCATGCCTGTGGTCAGGTGTGTGTCTGCGGTCAGGTGTGTGTCTGCAGTGGATATTTCTGCATGTCTGCGGTCAGGTGTGTGTCTGCAGTGGATATTTCTGCATGCCTGCGGTCAGGTGTGTGTCTGTGGTCAGGTGTGTCTGCAGCGGATGTGTCTGCATGCCTGTGGTCAGGTGTGTGTCTGCAGTGGATGTTTCTGCATGTCTGCGGTCAGGTGTGGGTCTGCAGTGGATATGTCTGTGGTCAGGTGTGTGTCTGCAGTGTATGTTTCTGCATGTCTGCGGTCAGGTGTGTGTCTGCAGCGGATGTGTCTGCATGCCTGTGGTCAGGTGTGTGTCTGCGGTCAGGTGTGTGTCTGCAGTGGATATTTCTGCATGTCTGCGGTCAGGTGTGTGTCTGCAGTGGATATTTCTGCATGTCTGCGGTCAGGTGTGTGTCTGCAGTGGATGTTTCTGCATGTCTGCGGTCAGGTGTGTGTCTGCAGTGGATGTTTCTGCATGTCTGCGGTCAGGTGTGTGTCTGCAGTGGATGTTTCTGCATGTCTGCGGTCAGGTGTGTGTCTGCAGTGGATATTTCTGCATGTCTGCGGTCAGGTGTGTGTCTGCAGTGGATGTTTCTGCATGTCTGCGGTCAGGTGTGTGTCTGCAGTGGATGTTTCTGCATGTCTGCGGTCAGGTGTTTGTCTGCAGCGGATGTTTCTGCATGTCTGCGGTCAGGTGTGTGTCTGCAGCGGATGTTTCTGCATGTCTGCGGTCAGGTGTGTGTCTGCAGCGGATGTTTCTGCATGTCTGCGGTCAGGTGTGTGTCTGCAGTGGATATTTCTGCATGTCTGCGGTCAGGTGTGTGTCTGCAGCGGATGTGTCTGCGGTCAGCCATGTGTCTGCAGCGGATGTCTGAATTTCTGCAGTCAGGTGTGTTTCTTCATATAACAACTGTGGTCAGGCATGTGTCTGCAGCAGATGTCTGTTTTGCGTCTGAGATCACTGCATGTCTGTGGTCAGGTGTGTGTTTGCAGCAGATGTTTCTGCATGTCTGCGGTCAGCCGTGTGTCTGCAGCGGATGTCTGAATTTCTGCAGTCAGGTGTGATACTGCATATAACATCTGTGGTCAGGCGTATGTCTGTTTTGCGTCTGAGATCCCTGCATGTTTGCAGTCGTGTGTGTCTGCATCTAATGTCTGTGGCCAGGTGAATCTCTGTAGGTTTCTGCAAATGTCTGTGCTTAGGCGTGTCTCCAGCTGAGGTCTGTATGGCTGCAGTCCAGTCATGTGTTTGCATCTGAGGTATCTGCCTGTCTGCGGTCAGGTGTGTGTCTGCATCTGGTGCCTCTACAGCCCCGTTGACCTGCCTCCTCTTCTCTTCAAGGTGAGACCCAGCTCCGCTGCAAGCTGAACCATGAGTGCCGGATCCAGCCCAGGGGTGATTACGGCCCCTCCTCTTCCCAGCATGCCTCACAAAGAGCGGTACTTCGACCGCATTGACGAGAACGACCCCAACTACCTGCGGGAGAGGAACATGTCTCCGGACCTCCGGCAGGACTTCAACATGATGGAGCAGAAGAAGCGAGTGACGCAGATCCTGAAGAGCCCAGTAAGTACCCGGCATGCTGTCAGCTTACTCTAAGCTGTCTGTTTACGGGGTCACACGGGACTGCGCAGGAGTCTTTGTTGTTTTGTTTCGTAAAGCTTGCGGACAAATCGCTTCCGATATTCCGTTGATATCCGGAGCTGCTTTTTATGGTCCTGTTATTAAGTGGTTGGATAAGAGGCTTGTCCCCCTTCTTTTATCCCAGAGTAACAATTTCTAGCTCTCCGGCCTGACCACTAATACTTCTCCTTCCTGAAAGCTTTAACCCCTCTTAAAAAGTATTATACGTGGATTCTACGCCCGGCCACCCCTCTGCTGCAGACCCTCGAACGGCTGCTGGCTCGGGCGGACTTGCAAGGCTTTCAAATTCATTCTTTTGAGCTGCGCTCAGAGTGGTGCGCTTGATTACACAATCACAAGTGTCCAGGCTCAGGGGGGGGGGGACATGAGGTTGGTGGGGGGAGCAGGGAGGGATATTCAGAACATTAACCCTTCCCGACCGAGGACCAGTCCTCACATGGTGTTTGAGAGATATGAAAATCTGGGATACAAATGCCACTAGTGCAGCCACATATTTTTTTTTTTTTTTTTTTTTTAACTGATGAATTTCTATATCGGCTTTTTACTCTGGAGCAACTCTAATGTTCAGATCTTGCGGAATCCCAGCTAAAGCCAATTCATCAGAGATCAGTGGGTAAAATACCCTTTACTTTGGTGGTCAATCGGAAGAGTGCCGCTTTAAAGGTAGCTAAAAATCATTGGGGCCATGCCATCGTCTCTGCCAGGTGGTGTTGGTCCTGGGACCATCAATGGGAGGTCAACTTTACTTCAGTGTTGCCTAAATTCACCTAAACCCATAGCAATGGGGCAATGCAATTGACTTTGTGGTTTTGGTCCTGGAACTCTGGGCTATCAATGGGAGTTCAATCAGCAAAGAAACCCCAAACCGCTAGAGGAACCCTAGGGTTTAACCTCCCTGGCGGTCTGATTATGTCAGTGTTTTTGAATGTCAGTGGTACATTGTTTTGCATGAAAATTAGTTTTATATTGTAGGCCTGTAATTCTTAAGAATAACTCACTTAAATCTGTCCAAACAAGAGTCCAGTAGACATCCCGGGTATGATAAAGTCTGAAACACAAAATCATAAATTATAATATAATAAAATAACACATTTTGTTCAACAATGTAATCAAACCAAAAACACTGAAATTTGTCCAAACAAGGGTGCAATATTACTAGTCACTAATACTAGACACTGCATATTGGTTAAAGTGGTGTTCCGGCCGAAATTATACTTTTTAAATAAGAATACCCCTATATCACACAAGCTTAATGTATTCTAGTAAAGTTAGTCTGTAAACTAAGGTCTGTTTTGTTAGTTTATAGCAGTAGTTTGTTATTTTATAAACTTACAGCAGGCCGTGGCCATCTTAAGTGTGGGCATGTGAAGCCAGACTGTATTTCTTCCTGGATCTCATCCTTGCAGATCTCACACATGCTCAGTGCAGCACAAGCAGTGTAATAGGTTTCAGGTCAGGTTTCCATAGCAACGGCAGTTTCAGAGGACGTTGTTGCCCCTTCCCAGAAGGCATTGCAAACAGGAAATGATGCGATGGGCCGCGAACAGGGAGGATGAAGTGAAAAATGAATACAGCAGATATACAAAAGGTGCTGAGAAAAAAAATAAAAAAATATCCAATTTGTTTACAGTGCACAGTTTAGTGAGGGATGCTGAAGAGTTGTAAAAGTGGGTGGAACTCCACTTTAAGTAAACATCCCGGGTATGAAACCTTTTGAGACGTGGGACTGCACAAAGACGTCACAATCAGGAAGCTGGTTACCTTTTTTCCAATTTTCTTTCCACCCTCATCTCGCTTCAAGCAACAAACCACGCACGTCCTTGTAGGTGCTGACTTTTTCTCGGTGGGACGTGGTCCATAAAGTGACGACCAGTCAGGCATTCCGGGTTGACAACGCCAACAGCATGGTGTCCAGCTCTATTCGCAACCATTGATGGTGTTTGTGGTTCACAAAGATACGTTCGGCAACTTTCCAAATGAAGTCAGAATGAATCGGGCTTGTCACTTTTTTTTTTTTTTTTTTTTTTTTTTGTAGGCATTCCACAAGCATTGGTCAAGAAGATGCCTGAAGATCTTTTTGTAGTATTACTTTTGCCGTTTCCTCATTGCTGGGTAGAATGTCATTGCTTGATCGGCTCTGTCGACACCTCCCATGGTGTTTTGTGGTCTATCACTACTTGTGCCTTTATGATTTCTTTCCCACATTTTGTGCGTACCATAACAGTGGAGTTATTAGGAACTGTACTCATTAGGCACACATCTTTCTTGCTACGCCATCGCAGTGCCATCATTTTGCCTTTCTGCCAGGCAACCATTTCACCAGTCTTCAGCTTCTTATTGCCCAACATTGGCGGCATGTCGTGCCGGTTAGCCCTAATGCTTCTATAGGTATCTGTTTTGTTTTGCAGAAGAAACTCATAAAGTTCAGTTTCCAAATGTCATCATTGGTCACTGGTTCCCACTTTCTGCTTCTTGAGAACTTCTGATGCATAGTAGGTAATTGTTGCGTTTTGTACCAGGTTTTTATCGGTAACCATTTTTTCAATAACTTCATCTGTCAGAAATAATAAGTATGCCAAGGGATTGTCGTGTTCAACGTCTACTTTCATACCAGATGCTCCAGTAAATGGGGAGTCCTAGGGGCACTGCCTGATCCGTACCACAGTCAATAGAGCACTAAGTTCGCACATCGCTGAATCATCGCTGTCGTCACTTTCAGTGTCTGACGATTTTCCCCACAAATCGCTATCGCTCAATTCTGCAAGTGATTCTAATTCACTATCTGTTTTCTAGAAGGTCTAAAACGGCCTTTGACCTAAAAGGACACCTTTTGGATGCCATGGACGTTCTCAAGTTTCCAGGCAGAAAGAATGGTAGAAGTGCATGCAGGGCACTGGACAAAGCACTAGGGACAAAACTGAGGTGAAATGGTTTGATACAGTAATGTAATCTACAGATTACAATGTTATGAACTTTTTTGAATTTCCTGCCGGCTCTGCAACATGTGTCATGGTGCTCGCAGGGAAAGGAACCCGGAAGACAGATGCATTGGCCAGAGGACACGGCCGAGGAGACAGCGGGAGGACATCGGGGATCGTAGGGACAAGGTAAGTAAATTAGAGGGATACTACAGGGCAGGGGCCTTGCTAGGTGTACAAAAGATGTGTGGCTAGAGCCCATAGCAGCGTAGTAAAGAAAGTCATACGCTTGGGCGGGCATACACATGTATATACAGTAATATACAAGTGTGTGTGTGTGTGTGTGTGTGTGTGTGTATATATCCCCAGAAAGCCTCCCCCTTGCATCAGGATCCCCAGAGAGCCCCCCACTTACATCAGGGTTCCCAGAGAGCCCCCCACTTACATCAGGCTCCCTAGAGAGCCTCCCCCTTAAATCGGGCTCCCTAGAGAGCCTCCCCCTTAAATCGGGCTCCCTAGAGAGCCTCCCCCTTAAATCGGGCTCCCTAGAGAGCCTCCCCCTAAATCGGGCTCCCTAGAGAGCCTCCCCCTTAAAATCGGGCTCCCTAGAGAGCCTCCCGCTTAAAATCGGGGTCCCTAGAGAGCCTCCCGCTTAAAATCGGGGTCCCCAGAGAGCCTCCCGCTTAAAATCGTGGTCCCCAGAGAGCCTCCCGCTTAAAATCGGGGTCCCCAGAGAGCCTCCCGCTTAAAATCGGGGTCCCCAGAGAGCCTCCCGCTTAAAATCGGGGTCCCCAGAGAGCCTCCCGCTTAAAATCGGGGTCCCCAGAGAGCCTCCCGCTTAAAATCGGGGTCCCCAGAGAGCCTCCCGCTTAAAATCGGGGTCCCCAGAGAGCCTCCCGCTTAAAATCGGGGTCCCCAGAGAGCCTCCCGCTTAAAATCGGGGTCCCCAGAGAGCCTCCCGCTTAAAATCGGGGTCCCCAGAGAGCCTCCCGCTTAAAATCGGGGTCCCCAGAGAGCCTCCCGCTTAAAATCGGGGTCCCCAGAGAGCCTCCCGCTTAGCATCAGGGTCCCCAGAGAGCCTCCCCCTTGCATCAGGGTCCCCAGAGAGCCTCCCCCTTGCATCAGGGTCCCCAGAGAGCCCCCCACTTACATCAGGGACCCCAGAGAGCCTCCCCTCACCTTGGGGACCCCTGCAGAGACTCGGGCTATGGGCCCCAGATTCGGGGCTATAGCCCCAAAAGCCACCCCCTAGCAACGCCACTGCTACAGGGTAACTCAGTGTGGCTAGGGTTTACTGCTTTTGGTACTGGAAATTAACCCAGAGCCACACTCGGGATTACCACCAGGGAGGTTAATGGAACTCTGGTTGAGAAGAACCACCATTTAGAACCATCAATAGAAGGTCAATCGGCAAAAACTCAAGGAACCCCTAGCAACCTCTGGAGGAACTCTAGGGTTTCATGGAACTCTGGTTGAGAATAACTGCTCTGGAGGTAACCTTTATATCAATGTCGTTTTAACTCATACAAGGCTATGCTGTTGATTTTGCCAGGTGGTGTTGGTCCTTGAACCATGCAGGATAGCCATCGAGGCTGTCAATGGGAGAATCAGCAACGGCAAAGAAACCCCTAGCAACCGTGGGAGGAACCTTAGGGTTTCGTGAAACTCTGGTTGAGAATGACCTGGAGGCTAACTTTACATTAGTGTTGCCTTCAATCACCCAAACCCGCTACATCTGTTGTGGAGTCAACACATTTCTTTCTCATTCATTGAGAGACAGAGGAAGTTGAATAGTTGGGTTTTAATGATGCCTAATGGGAGGATTTGGACACTAGCAAACATAAAATCTTTAGGCCAGCTCAAGATGACTTCTCTTCTAGTGTTCTAGAAATATCGACATCTGTTATTCCACTCTGCTTAGAAAAGTCTAACCAGTTTTTGTTTTTAGCTTTTCTGTATGACTTTTTCAGGTCCATTGTCTGATTTGTTTCTACCAGAGACTTGTTCCCTTTTGATGTTCCATGTTAGTTGTTTTCCCTCCCAAACGGGATTTAGTTTTTGTTCCAACCCTTGGTGGTTTTGAGTTGTTCAGCTCTTGCTTGTTCTATGGTTGGGTGCTCCCTTCCATGTTGAGTCATTGCTGTCTGGTGGGTGGCCATTTCTTACTGGCCTTGGGCTTCCGGTTGATTCTTTGTCCTCCTTTTTGTCATGTTGACGGGTTCCCCTATCAAGCCAGTGGGTTCGGCCTCTACCAGTGTCCGTTTTTTCATGTGCTGGTCCTTCAGGCAACTCTTGAGCTACAAGTCCAAGTAAATTTTGTTGCACCTGTTGGCTGCCCACCCCTGAGTTGGACTTCTTTTGAACGTCTCAATTGTTGTAGACTTCCAGCACCCCTTGGTAAACCAAAAAGAAAATTTGCATTTTTGTGTATTCAACATAGAATCCTTTTCTTGGACAGGTCCCACCGTTCTGTGTTCATGATCATGCTCTTGGTACTCCTAAAGGTTATCCTTTGGCTTGTCTACAGATTTTTTTGGCTGCCAGTGTCCAAATTCTCTTGTAGGCAGCAGTATAACCCAATAGTTAATGATCAATGGTCCCCAAGAGTACAAAGTTCCTAAAGAAACAACCACTAATAATAATAAAAAAAAAAAAAATCTAAATTTTCCCAAGTTTCCACATTAAATGAAACTTTTGTTTACGGGCCTGTTCAGGTGTGTTTTAGTGGCGAAGTGTCAAGTGCAATTACCAACACCAGCCAATCAGCATCAATCTTACACTGGCCTGATTTTGACACAGTAGATTTTGATTGGCTGCTCTGGGTTACTGCACTTACTTACACACTACCGATGCTAGGCTATGTTGCTCAGCATCAGGCAAGATTTCATTGATTTTAATGTTGACAGTTCATATCAATGGGCTGTAAATGCAAGGCACTAAAAAAATACGATTGATTACATTTTATTGCTCCGCGGTGCAGGGCACTCCAGCACGCTGTTGGACAGCAGCAAGATTTGCTAAATAAACCTGTAAAATACTGATCAGTCCAATAACCGCCCCACCTTGTCCTCCTGATGCTGAACTCCAGGCAGATATAAAAGATACAAACCAATTCCGCTCTGTAATCAATAATGCATCAATAAATATATTTTTTTATATTCAAGCAGTGTAAGTACTGGAGTGTGACCTGATATCTGTCTTTTTGCAGTCCCTGTACTGCAGAGCTTAGACTGGGGTAAGGAAGAGGCACAAAGAGCCAGGTATACTGCAGTGTAGAGAGCTTTACTGGTAGGAGGAGAGAGCAGAGTGACTGAGAGATAAGTTCTTCAGTCTGCTGCTTCTCTTTTCACTGTCCAGTCATTGGCTGTGGGAGAAACGGGATCTGTAAGTGTTACTGAACTGCAGCAGAGAATAATCAAGTCTCCTGCCCGTCGCGACTGTGCCGTGTGGCAGAGCTGTGTAAATCTGAGGACTGGATAGACAGAAGTGCACATCCTGTGGCAGGTAAATATCTCCTGTATATGTAACTCATGTGCAAGTTTAGAGGTTTTTGCCTCAAAAGAACTTTGATAAACTTGTACTGAAAGCAGTGCAAACCTTCCAGAGCTATTTTTCTCCTGAAAACTCTGATGTCCCGGCCGTCTCTGACTGCCATTCTAGGAGTCGCTAACCTGGAGCAAGAATGCAGGTCAGAGTAAGGTTGGAGGGGCTCAGATATTACTGAAATATTGGGTTCAGTATGACTGTTAGGATCAGGGTTTTGGTATATTCAGAAGCCCTCTTCTGCCGCAGTCAAGCACGGCCGCATTTCCTGCGTTGATGTGTGATTTACATTTTGAGCATTGAATAAAGTTGGTGTAGAATGAATTCTAGGAGCAGCGCGCTCTGCTGGTCATTCTTCAGTATTACAGGCAGTCAAGTTCTCCAGTTCACCTGCCTGTCATTATCAGCTGGTTCACTCTTCACCGGCAGGCAGGGGTCACCTGAAGCTGTAAAGTGCCCATTATGAGGGGTTCCCACCATCCCTGTACTGTGAGGAAAAAATGGTCTGCAACTCCTTGCTCTTTAAAATCTTTAAAATGTATTAATTCTCCATAAAAAGAAACGTAAACAGACAGCAGATGTAAACGCATTTCAGCCTTGTGGGCCTTGTTCACTACAAGTGCCATGTACAAAAATGCCACAATATATAGTGTATAAACCCCTCCTGGCAGCACATGTCATTAATTTGCCAATTTGTAGATGATCAAAGTTACTTGAAAAGGTGAAACACCGTACATGGACAGACATAAATTCAATCGAGAATACAAACCTAATTGGTTGCATGGTCATCCCTGTACAAGGTTCCTGGGTCTGCACACCTGCTGTGCCCATTATGAGGGGTTCCCACCATCCCTGCATGGAGTCCTTGGGTCTACACCCCTGCTGTGCCCATTATAAGGAGGTCCCACCATCCCTGTGCTGATTTCCTGGGTCTGTACACCAAATGTGCCCATTATGAGGGGTTCCCACCATGCCTGTGCTGAGTTCCCAGGTCTGTACCCGTTATGAGTGGTTCCCACCATCCCTGCTAGATTTTATACAGAGTCTGGAATTATGGCCGGGAGAGAATTTGTCTTGGATATTCCAAATTTGAGAAGTCTTTCTCACTGGACTCCACCTATAACTAAAACTCCCAAAATGACCTTGGCTTGTTTTTAGAGCAGTGTGGCCATTCTAAACCGATTCAAGTTGTTTTATCCTGTATTGAGCCCTGATGAAGGGTGGGGAGGGGGGATGTCTGATCTCCGAAACGCGTTGGCCTTTATTATTGGAGCTGTTTATGAACAATTGACTTTTTTTTGGATTCTCTTTTCCTTTTTTTGTATCCTTAAAGGTTTTGGGCCCCATTCACACTGTCGCACGTTTGCATGTTTTTTTTTTGCATGTTCTTGTTTTACTCCCATAGGGAAGCTCATTCATTTTAAAGGGTTGCCTAAGGCCCCTTTCACACTGGAGCGGTTTTCAGGCGGTATTGCGCTTAAAATACCGCCTGAAAACCGCCCCTAAACAGCCTCCGCTGTTTGTTCAGTGTGAAAGCCCGAGGGCTTTCACACTGAGGCGGTGCAAAAAGTCCTGCAAACCGCTTTTTTGGAGCGGGGAAGGAGCGGTGTATTCACCGCTCCTTCCCCGCTCCTGCCCATTGAAATCAATGGGACAGCGCGGTTATACCGCGGCAATACCGCGGCTATAGCCGCGCTGTACGAGGGATTTTAAGCCTTTTTCGGCCGCCAGCGGGGGGTAAAACCGCACCGCTAGCGGCCGAATACCGCTGCAAGAACGACGGTACAGCAGCGCTAAAAATAGCGCTGTTGTACCGCCGACGCCCCCACCGCCCCAGTGTGAAAGGGGCCTTACACTCAAAGCAGCTTAAGCTTTAAATGGTGCTTGTATTTTAATGGCACGTTTTGTTGCCTGTGTGTTGCCACATTTTGGGGTGCCATTAACCATGACTGGCATCGAAAGTGTGGTGTACTTTTTTTTTTCTTTTATTGCAGGTTTGGTGAATGCACGCTGTTTTGCCCCATTCATATGTTTTGTTTTGTTTTTTGTTTTTTATGTCTTATACTGAACTGCACTTTTTTGTAGTATGTTGACATCTAGTGGCAGTTTTGGGCCACTGCAACTTGCTTACACTGTGATTTTGGTTTCGCCCTCTTTCCTCCCCTCTTGTCTAGTGCTAGTTAGTTTAGTATTAGCGCTGCTAGACCCTCACTATTTCTATGTTCCCTCAGTCGGTGTTGGTTATTTGCAGAGACAGGGCTTAATCATTGGGGTTGATTTACTAAAACCGGAGAGTGCAAAATCTGGTGCAGCTCTGCATAGTAGCCAGTTTCCAGTTTTTTTGTCAAAGCTTAACTGAACAATGTAAGGGCAGATGATTCATATGGTATCTACTTCCTAGAATTCAGCTTCCCTTAGCTCAGGCGTGAAAGCAGGAGAGTGTTCTTATCGGAAAAAGCCCCTCCTGAAGACTTCTGGGATGTATGACATTATTTGCCTAGGCATGGAAACCAGTAACTGAAGAAATGTAAAATAAAAAGCTAAATCAAGTAAATACGATAGAAAAGTATATCAATTTGTATTAACTAATACTAGCAGGATAACACTGTTCACATATATGCGATTCGGATGCATTTTTGAACTGCATCTGATTTGCATAATATGTGAACCAGCAGCCTTCTCAATGTAGCTGGTTCACACATGTGCAGGGCAGTCGCGGTGCAGTTTAAAAAAAAAAAATGTCCTGTGCGTTTTTCAGGCCGGTTCAGGTGCGATTTCAGATTAAAATTTGCACCTGAACCAGTGAGCAGGACTGGACTCCCGCGCTGGAACCGCGGCCACATTTTATAGTCAGTTGATTGAGAGAGTGAAGTTCCACTTTAATAGGCTGGAAAAACATCCTCTATACTGCCATTGGCTGAAGAAAAATTCTGTTGGATTCAACTTTTGTGTCTTATTGAAGTGTTACGCTGCCTGTGGATAGTGCAAGTCAGCAGGTGACCGTAATGTCTGGGCCTAAGGAGGTATGTCGGTGCATAAAGCCGCATTTGAAACCGAACACTCACAAAAGCATAAGAGTTTACGCACATTCACACACTACTATAGTGGAAGTACAGCCTTCCTGTGTGTGGAGGAGGGAAGCTCTCTAAGCTGTTTACACTGAGGATGAGTTAGCATTGGGCTGTGTTCCAGGCGGAGTTCCTCCCACACTGACCGGAGCTGATAATCAGCTGGTCCTGTGCCAGAGGCCGTTAATTAAAGGGCCAGCCCCCCACCCAAACTCCCACAATTTTCATGTGGGTTGATTCCGTATAGCGTCACGCCATCTGACAGTTTTTTAGGCTTGCCATAAAAAAAAAAAAAGTAGTAATTGTTTTTGTATAAATTCGACTACAAAGCAAGTGATGAACTGAAAAACATTAAAGTGGAACTCAACCCTCTGATTAAAATGAATGCTTTTGTATTGCGTGCTCCTATATAATAGAATTGCTTTCCTCTTTTATTCAATATTCTTTCTAATTTGGTTAAACAAAAACACATCTTTGTGCGTGTTCCTTTTGCTTATGTGCTCCAGACTGGGGTGCACTGCTAATTCCCCTCCCCTCCTTTTCTTCCCCCCTCCCCTTCCCCCCCCCCCTCCTCCACGCCTCTTTCTCCTCGCCTCTTTCTCTCCCCACTCTCCCCACTCTCCTCGCCTCTTTCTCCCCCCCCCCTTCTCGCCTCTTTCTCTCCCCCCCTCCTCGCCTCTTTCTCTCCCCCCCTCCTCGCCTCTTTCTCTCCCCCCCTCCTCGCCTCTTTCTCTCCCCCCCTCCTCGCCTCTTTCTCCCCCCCCCCCTCCTCGCCTCTTTCTCTCCCCCCCCTCCTCGCCTCTTTCTCTCCCCCCCTCCTCGCCTCTTTCTCTCCCCCCCTCCTCGCCTCTTTCTCTCCCCCCCCTCCTCTCCTCTTTCTCTCCCCCCCTCCTCGCCTCTTTCTCTCCCCCCCTCCTCGCCTCTTTCTCTCCCCCCCTCCTCGCCTCTTTCTCTCCCCCCCTCCTCGCCTCTTTCTCTCCCCCCCTCCTCGCCTCTTTCTCTCCCCCCCCTCCTCGCCTCTTTCTCTCCCCCCCTCCTCGCCTCTTTCTCTCCCCCCCTCCTCGCCTCTTTCTCTCCCCCCCTCCTCGCCTCTTTCTCTCCCCCCCTCCTCGCCTCTTTCTCTCCCCCCCTCCTCGCCTCTTTCTCTCCCCCCCTCCTCGCCTCTTTCTCTCCCCCCCTCCTCGCCTCTTTCTCTCCCCCCCTCCTCGCCTCTTTCTCTCCCCCCCTCCTCGCCTCTTTCTCTCCCCCCTCCTCGCCTCTTTCTCTCCCCCCCTCCTCGCCTCTTTCTCTCCCCCCCTCCTCGCCTCTTTCTCTCCCCCCCTCCTCGCCTCTTTCTCTCCCCCCCTCCTCGCCTCTTTCTCTCCCCCCCTCCTCGCCTCTTTCTCTCCCCCCCTCCTCGCCTCTTTCTCTCCTCGCCTCTTTCTCTCCCCCCCTCCTCGCCTCTTTCTCTCCTCGCCTCTTTTTCTCCCCCCCTCCTCGCCTCTTTCTCTCCTCGCCTCTTTCTCTCCCCCCCCTCCTCGCCTCTTTCTCTCCTCGCCTCTTTCTCTCCCCCCCTCCTCGCCTCTTTCTCTCCCCCCCCCCCTCCTCGCCTCTTTCTCTCCCCCCCCCTCCTCGCCTCTTTCTCTCCCCCCTCCTCGCCTCTTTCTCTCCTCCCCTCCTCGCCTCTTTCTCTCCTCGCCTCTTTTTCTCCCCCCCTCCTCGCCTCTTTCTCTCCTCGCCTCTTTTTCTCCCCCCCTCCTCGCCTCTTTCTCTCCTCGCCTCTTTTTCTCCCCCCCTCCTCGCCTCTTTCTCTCCTCGCCTCTTTTTCTCCCCCCCTCCTCGCCTCTTTCTCTCCTCGCCTCTTTCTCTCTCCCCCCCTCCTCGCCTCTTTCTCTCTCCCCCCCTCCTCGCCTCTTTCTCTCCCCCCCCCTCCTCGCCTCTTTCTCTCCCCCCCCCCTCCTCGCCTCTTTCTCTCCCCCCCCTCCTCGCCTCTTTCTCTCCCCCCCTCTTTCTCTCTCCCCCCCTCCTCGCCTCTTTCTCTCCCCCCCCTCCTCGCCTCTTTCTCTCCCCCCCCTCCTCGCCTCTTTCTCTCCCCCCCCCCCTCGCCTCTTTCTCTCTCCCCCCCCTCGCCTCTTTCTCTCTCCCCCCCCCCTCCTCGCCTCTTTCTCTCCCCCCCCCCCTCCTCGCCTCTTTCTCCCCCCCCCCCCTCCTCGCCTCTTTCTCCTTCCTCTCCTACCCCCCCCCCTTTCCCTCTTCCTCTCCTACTCCCCCCCCCCCTTTCCCTCTTCCTCTCCTACTCCCCCCCCCTTTCCCCTCTTCCTCCCCCCCACCCTTTCCCCTCTTCCTCTCCCCTTTCCCTCTTCCTCTCCCCTTTTCCCTTCACACTTTCACTTGCTCTCACCCTTCGTTCTTCCCCTTCCCTCAAATCAACTCTCCTCATTGAGTTCTGCAGAGTGCAACTGCAGCTCCCCTGCTTTCTGAAAGCTCAGACAAGCTATACACATTCTGCTTTTTGAGTGGATGTAGAGAAGAGATGGCAGCAGATAAACGGGTACAACTTATGTAGGAGGATTTTTCATCTATCACCTGACATTACAGAATCGCATTTGAATATTCTTAATGAGATTTTCCAACAAGATGGAACTTTGTGTATCCAAACCCAAGAACAAAAATGTAATGTATTGCAGATTACCAGTCCTTAGATGTAATGGGTGCATTTGTTTTCCATTTTTCAGTTTTTTTTTTTTTTCACCTGGCAATCCTGCCAGTAACACACTTCCTGTCCCAGAGTGACAACGTTCATTTTCTGTACTGTATGGCGGAGCGGCGTTGTCACCCTAGTACAGAACTGCAGAACATTTCTCTATACCAGAGGGATATTTTGTAGTCCACAGAGAGCCCTGGGAACAATGTAATTGATAAGCGTGCAGTACAGGAATTTATCGGCTCGCAACATTTCTTAATACTAAATATCTTGACAGGTGTCACACCCTCTCTGTATCCCCTTTGATGACAAGCCAACAATTTATTGATTGCGCTGATAAATATTTATTGCTGGGATAGGCGGGCGGCTCTTGAAAAGTTTTCCAGTTGTTAATTAGGACTTTCAGCCGCGGATTACCAATAACGCCAATATGGTTCAAAGGTGGAGACCGTCCTCTGAGATGAGGACAGAAAATCTATAATTGAAGCCGCATGTAGAGCAACAAGCTAAGGAGAGGCAGAGTCTCGTATTGTGCAGTTGTTGTGGTAGATCCCAGCAGCATTTTTAGATTATTCCTGCATGTCGGTGGGCAAGCAGCTAAAGCAGAGCAGAGTCTGTACTGCCTTCAGTTCTGAGTGCTCAGAAGCCAAATTAAAGTGGCTATAAAACTCATTCATGAAATCTGAACAAAGCATATCCCTCTATAGTGTGTACTTGTCTCAATCCAGAGCACTAATGCCGCGTACACACAAGCGGACTTTTCGACCGGACTATCCGACAGACTTCCAACGAACTTTCTCAATGAACAGACTTGCCTACATACGATCACACTAAAGTCCGACAGATTTGTACGTGATGACGTACAAGCGAACTAAAATAAGGAAGTTGATAGCCAATAGCTTCCCTAGCGTAGGTTTTCCTCCGTCAGACTAGCATACAGATGACCTCACTTTTCGATAGGAACTGGGTCTGGCGGAGTTCTGACGTAAAGATTTGAAACCTGTTCCAAATCTAAAGTCCGTCAGATTTTCGACCCGAAAAAGTCCGCTGCAGGTCCGATGAAGCCCACACACGGTTGAATTGTCCGCCGGACCAGTCTGGTCAAAGTCAGCTCGTGTGTACACGGCATAAGTGTCATTTTCTGTCCGCTGCCTCCTTTCTCTATCAGCATGAGTCACTTCTGACAAGTTTTCCTGACAACAAGAGAAAAATGGTGACAGGGGAGGGACCTCCAGCTGATTGACAGCCTCAGCTCTGTTCCTGTGTGATGGGGGCGTGTCCCTTCCCTCCAATCAGATTTCAGCACTCTCCTCACTGATGTAACTTCAGCTCTCCATCCCCTGCTTTTCAGGGCTGAGGAATCTGTGTAAATTCTGCACTTTGAATGGATTTTGGCTGCAATTATACCTGAGTGTAGCGTCTCTGCGCATTTTTTCACAAATTTTTATGCACTGTTTTGGCATGTTTTTGCTCATTTTTATATAGTGTTTTTGAGCTTTGCCATTTTCTTTTTTTACTAGCCAATAGAGAAAACTATAATTTGTTGCTGGGTTTTTTTGGCTTTACCATCAGTTTTTTTATTATTACTATTCATTTATTTTTATTTATTTTTTTGTTGGGGTAAGGGGTTAGAGTTAAGGGGTTTAGGGGTTAATATTTTATTTATTGTCTTATGTAGTTTTGTTAGGGTGATAAAAATAATACTAATAATTGTAAAATAAGTACACCTATAAATAAAAATCCTAAATTCAATAAATGAATACTATGTAATAATAATTAACCCCAACCCTTAAAAAAAATAAACGTGCTAATCCCAACACCAAACAAATTTTTTAGATTTAAATGTTTTTATTACTTTTATTAATGTATTTTAGATAGATAGAAAATATATATATATATAATCTCCTGTTTCCCCCCAAAATAAGACCTAGCGTGATTGTCGGTGATGGCTGCAATATAAGCCCTAGTTAGATTCCTTGTAGGTATGATTTTCAGGGTAGGGCTTACTTGCAGCCATCACCGACAATTACGCTAGGTCTTATTTTCGGGGGAAACAGTATATAAGTATATATGTGTGTGTGTGTGTGTATATATATGTGTGTATGTGTATATATATATATATATATAATTTTTATTTTTTCTTTCTATATTAGGGGTTAATTACTGCACATTTATTCATATATTACACTTTTTTTTTTTTTTTTTTTCATTTGAGCAGAAAATCATACAAAAAAACACGTAAATTGCACATTTCTATGGGAATACAAACACAGAAATTTGCCCAATTTGAGCTACGAAAAAAGCTCCAGAACTTTTTTGAGCTTCAGGTCGCCTGAAGTCAAACGCCCGAACTGGAGATGTGAGCCAACTCCATAGAGGATAATTTGATTTTGTTCTCCTCCAGTGTTTTGGAGCCTCAAGCGTCGCGCTACAAAATGCTGAGAAATGTAAATGGCGCCTTAGGGGAAAGATTGCTGCAGATAAACAGGTACTACTTATGTAGGGAGATTTGTTTCATCTGTGTATCACCTGAGGCCATTCACTTCACTGGGTATATGTGAGGGTTTACAACCACTTTAACATTGGTTGATTTTAACCTTTTCAGGCTGATTGTCCTATACCCCTCACGGACATTGTTCAGTCTGTGCCCCCCGAGGAAGAGAATATCGAAATGATCGGAAAGGAATAATGAAATGTTTATTAAATGTTTATATGAATTTGTCAATGTTCAGATGAGTACAAATATCCTTGGCAAATGTTCAGCATATAATTGGTTTTATTCATTTCTTTTTAATATTACAATATTCCAAGGGCTCCCGATAACGATACAAATGGGCCCATGGTGTCCAGTGTAAACTATTTTGCCAAGTTATGATGGATCTGGGTGGGTTGGAGCATTGAATGTTGGTTGCGGGGACACCCGTGTCCTGTTTAGTGACCTGTGATGACTTACAATGGATCTCTTTGTCTCTGCAGGCTTTTCGGGAGGATCTGGAGTGCCTGATCCAGGATCAGATGCAGAAGGGGAACAACCCGACCAGTCTCCTGGCCCTGCAGCAGATTGCCGATTACATCATGGCCAGCTCCTTCGCTGGTTTCCCCTCCTCTCCTCTCAGTAAGTTCCAGAACAGAAGACTAGAAATGTGGTGGGGTGCCCCTTTAAATCTGCATTCTTTTGGAAGGGCAGGAAATACAATAGAGGTTGGGACTTTGAATGAGGCCATAGACAGTGTGGAGGTAGATAGAAATGGAAGTACATATACTTTATTCATGAAACAGCGTACAAATATAATCACAGAGACCACGTAAATGAAAAGCATTGTAGTGAATGACAGTTCATCAATATTTACACTCACATATGTATGTGCATGTGCAATACAAGCATCTAGGGTACATAATGTATAGTAGCCATGTGCCCCATGGCAATCTGATTGGATAGGTGGACACATATTCCAAGTAAATTCATATATGTACATATAATATAAAACAGCACTAGCCGGAATGAAAGTCACAAAAACAATAAGACCATAATTGGTTAAAGGATAGTATTCAAAGTGGATAGTTGGAACAAGATGTATGGCAATTCCCAAGGACCCAGGATAGGTGGTTGGATGGGGGCATGTATCTGCACCCCCACAGTGCCCGACGCGTTTCGTGTGGTAGCACACTCATCAGGGGCGGATGCTTGGGGACATCTACAGGGGATAACGAAATGTAATTAATGGGAATGTAATAAAACATGACAGGGAAGGACAAAATAAGCCTGCCCTGGATACTTACATAGGGTCATTTGTGCTGGGATGTAATAGGTATGGAGCCAGGGCCACATGGTCTCTACCGGGAGCTGAGGTAAGAAAAAGCAGCATGCTTACAAGGTGCAGAGTGGAAAGGCCTCCCCAGGATTTGGCAAACAAGTTGTTGGTAAGTCTGAAGAGATTGGATGGTATGCCAATGGTGACTACCAGAGAGAGTCTAAAACGATATATGAAATCGTATGTCACATCAATGGTGCACCCAAAAGTAGCAGGTAAACAGTGGTACATAACCAATAAGGTTGTCAAATATAGTGAAGGCTTACTTGTATAGCTGGACTAAGGGTGAGCTTGTGGGATGGTGAGCTAGACATCTCAGATAGGTGATAACACGAAAAGTTGCATCATGGGGGGCTAAATATAGCCGTCCTGTGCATGTGCACGCTGAATCATACCAGCGTCACACCGGCACGTCATGAGCGGGGAGGAGGTCCGACGTCGACGGTAACCACCGCCCACGTGAGACGCTCATATTCCCCAGCTGCGCCGGCCGAGATGGATGAACCACATCTTACCGCATCATGACGCCTAAACGTGACGTCACATGTGGAGAAGGGTGTGTGGCGCCGATGCGCTGTGACCGGCCACCTCCCCCACACGCACCTCCCAGCCCCAAGGGGGGGGCGAGAGGAGGGGCGATAGGGGGGTGTGGCCACGCAGAGCGCATCGCAGCTCCCGGGCAGCAGACACAGTAAGAACAGCCCTGGACATACGGAACCCCTGCCTCCCATGCTGTGAGGGTTTACACATCCAGATGGTGATGTACCATATAGGGCATTGCTCTCTGGACATACCATTCCAGCACACTGGCCATGTGTTCTAACTTCCATTATGAAGTATCGTATGTCCAGGGCTGTTCTTACTGTGTCTGCTGCCCGGGAGCTGCGATGCGCTCTGCGTGGCCACACCCCCCTATCGCCCCTCCTCTCGCCCCCCCCTTGGGGCTGGGAGGTGCGTGTGGGGGAGGTGGCCGGTCACAGCGCATCGGCGCCACACACCCTTCTCCACATGTGACGTCACGTTTAGGCGTCATGATGCGGTAAGATGTGGTTCATCCATCTCGGCCGGCGCAGCTGGGGAATATGAGCGTCTCACGTGGGCGGTGGTTACCGTCGACGTCGGACCTCCTCCCCGCTCATGACGTGCCGGTGTGACGCTGGTATGATTCAGCGTGCACATGCACAGGACGGCTATATTTAGCCCCCCATGATGCAACTTTTCGTGTTATCACCTATCTGAGATGTCTAGCTCACCATCCCACAAGCTCACCCTTAGTCCAGCTATACAAGTAAGCCTTCACTATATTTGACAACCTTATTGGTTATGTACCACTGTTTACCTGCTACTTTTGGGTGCACCATTGATGTGACATACGATTTCATATATCGTTTTAGACTCTCTCTGGTAGTCACCATTGGCATACCATCCAATCTCTTCAGACTTACCAACAACTTGTTTGCCAAATCCTGGGGAGGCCTTTCCACTCTGCACCTTGTAAGCATGCTGCTTTTTCTTACCTCAGCTCCCGGTAGAGACCATGTGGCCCTGGCTCCATACCTATTACATCCCAGCACAAATGACCCTATGTAAGTATCCAGGGCAGGCTTATTTTGTCCTTCCCTGTCATGTTTTATTACATTCCCATTAATTACATTTCGTTATCCCCTGTAGATGTCCCCAAGCATCCGCCCCTGATGAGTGTGCTACCACACGAAACGCGTCGGGCACTGTGGGGGTGCAGATACATGCCCCCATCCAACCACCTATCCTGGGTCCTTGGGAATTGCCATACATCTTGTTCCAACTATCCACTTTGAATACTATCCTTTAACCACTTGAGCCCCGGACCTTTATGCTGCCTAAGGACCAGAGGTCTTTTTCCAATTTGGCACTGCGTCGCTTTAACTGCTAATTGCGCGGTCATGCAATGCTGTACCCAAACGAAATTTGCGTCCTTTTCTTCCCACAAATAGAGCTTTCTTTTGATGGTATTTGATCACCTCTGCGGTTTTTATTTTTTGCGCTATAAACGGAAAAAGACCGAAAATTTTGAAAAAAAATGATATTTTCTACTTTTTGTTCTAAAAAAAATCCAATAAACTAAATTTTAGTCATACATTTAGGCCAAAATGTATTCGGCCACATGTCTTTGGTAAAAAAAATGTCAATAAGCGTATATTTATTGGTTTGCGCAAAAGTTATAGCGTCTACAAACTAGGGTACATTTTCTGGAATTTACACAGCTTTTAGTTTATGACTGCCTATGTCATTTCTTGAGGTGCTAAAATGGCAGGGCAGTACAAAAGCCCCCCAAATGACCCCATTTTGGAAAGTAGACACCCCAAGGAAATTGCTGAGAGGCATGTTGAACCCATTGAATATTTATTTTTTTTGTCCCAAGTGATTGAAAAATGACAAAAAAAAAAAAAAAAAAAAAATTTACAAAAAGTGGTCACTAAATGATATATTGCTCACACAGGCCATGGGCCTATGTGGAATTGCACCCCAAAATACATTTAGCTGCTTCTCCTGAGTATGGGGATACCACATGTGTGGGACTTTTTGGGAGCCTAGCCGCGTACGGGGCCCCGAAAACCAATCACCGCCTTCAGGATTTCTAAGGGTGTAAATTTTTGCTTTCACTCTTCACTGCCTATCACAGTTTCGGAGGCCATGGAATGCCAAGATGGCACAAAACCCCCCAAAATGACCCCATTTTGGAAAGTAGACACCCCAAGCTATTTGCTGAGAGGCATATTGAGTCCATGGAATATTTTATATTTTGACACAAGTTGCGGGAAAGTGACACTTTTATTTTTTTATTTTTTTTTTTTTCATAAAGTTGTCACTAAATGATATATTGCTCACACAGGCCATGGGCATATGTGGAATTGCACCCCAAAATACATTTAGCTGCTTCTCCTGAGTATGGGGATACCACATGTGTGGGACTTTTTGGGAGCCTAGCCGCGTACTGGACCCCGAAAACCAATCACTGCCTTCAGGATTTCTAAGGGTGAAAATTTTTGATTTCACTCTTTACTGCCTATCACAGTTTCGGAGGCCATGGAATGCCCAGGTGGCACAAAACCCCCCCAAATGACCCCATTTTGGAAAGTAGACACCCCAAGCTATTTGCTGAAAGGCATGGTGAGTATTTTGCAGCTCTCATTTGTTTTTGAAAATGAAGAAAGACAAGAAAAAACATTTTTTTTTTTCTTTTTTCAATTTTCAAAACTTTGTGACAAAAAGTGAGGTCTGCAAAATACTCACTATACCTCTCAGCAAATAGCTTGGGGTGTCTACTTTCCAAAATGGGGTCATTTGGGGGGGTTTTGTGCCACCTGGGCATTCCATGGCCTCCGAAACTGTGATAGGCAGTGAAGAGTGAAATCAAAAATTCACGCCCTTAGAAAGCCTGAAGGCGGTGCTTGGTTTTCGGGGTCCCGTACGCGGCTAGGCTCCCAAAAAGTCTCACGCATGTGGTATCCCCGTACTCAGGAGAAGCAGCAGAATGTATTTTGGGGTGTAATTTCACATATTTCCATGGCATGTTTGAGCAATATATCATTTAGTGACAACTTTGTGCAAAAAAAAAAAAAAAAATTTGTCTCTTTCCCGCAACTTGTGTCGCAATATAAAATATTCCATGGACTCGACATGCCTCTCAGCAAATAGCTTGGGGTGTCTACTTTCCAAAATGGGGTCATTTGGGGGGGTTTTGAACTGTCCTGGCATTTTATGCACAACATTTAGAAGCTTATGTCACACATCACCCACTCTTCTAACCACTTGAAGACAAAGCCCTTTCTGACACTTATTGTTTACATGAAAAAGTTTTTTTTTTTTGCAAAAAAATTACTTTGAACCCCCAAACATTATATATTTTTTTAAAGCAAATGCCCTACAGATTAAAATGGTGGGTGTTTCATTTTTTTTTTTCACACAGTAATTGCGCAGCGATTTTTCAAACGCATTTTTTGGGGAAAAAACACACTTTTTTTAATTTTAATGCACTAAAACACGCTATATTGCCCAAATGTTTGATGAAATAAAAAAAATGATCTTAGGCCGAGTACATGGATACCAAACATGACATGCTTTAAAATTGCGCACAAACGTGCAGTGGCAACAAAATAAATACATGTTTAAAAGCCTTCAAAAGCCTTTACAGGTTACCACTTTAGATTTACAGAGGAGGTCTACTGGAAAAATTACTGCACTCGATCTGGCCTTCGCGGTGATACCTCACATGCATGGTGCAATTGCTGTTTACGTTTGACGACAGACCGCCGCTTGCGTTCGCCTTAGCGCGAGAGCAGGGGGCGACAGGGGTGTTTTTTTTTTTTTTTTTTTCTTTATTATTTTTTTGCTTTTTTAATCTTACTTTTAAACTGTTCCTTTCATATTTTTTTTTTTAATCATTTTTATTGTTATCTCGGGGAATGTAAATATCCCCTATGATAGCAATAGGTAGTGACAGGTACTCTTTTTTGAAAAAATTGTGGTCTATTAGACCCTAGATCTCTCCTCTGCCCTCAAAGCATCTGACCACACCAAGATCGGTGTGATAAAATGCTTCCCCAATTTCCCAATGGCGCTATTTACATCCGGCGAAATCTAAGTCATGAAATACTCGTAGCTTCCGGTTTCTTAGGCCATAGAGATGTTTGGAGCCACTCTGGTCTCTGATCAGCTCTATGGTCAGCTGGCTGAATCACCGGCTGCATTCTCAGGTTCCCTGTTGAGACAGGAGAGCCAGAGAAAAACACGGAAGACGGTGGGGGGGGGGGCATTCCCTCCCACGGCTTGTAAAAGCAGTCTAGAGGCTAATTAGCCGCTAGGATTGCTTTTACATGAAAGCCGACCGCTGGCTGAAAAGAATGATACCAAGATGATACCTAAACCTGCAGGCATCATTCTGGTATAACCACTCAAAGTCGTGAATGGCGTACCTGAAGACAAAAAAATGGTTAACAATGGTTAACAATAAAGCACAGTAAAGTGTAAATAATTACACACCTGAAAAACAAACATGATAAAACATAATAACAATAACAATAAAACATTGCAGAATAGAATACAGTAAAAAAGAGCAGAACAATAGAGAGAGAGAATAGAGAGAGAGAGAACAATAAAACAACTATTTTTTTTTATTTCATATTTTTTTTTTTTTTACACTTTTTTTGTAACTAACTTTTATAACGGTACCCGGTTCCAGGTTCGGGTCTCTCAAAATGCGATGGCATTTTGGGAGACCCTGTGAAAGTGCGCCTAGTCTGTGCAATGCTGTACCCTAAGCTAATACTCAACTAGTGAATGGTAGCGTTCAAAACATTCACCAATGCAAAGACCAGGATTGTCAGGACAGGAGGGACAATAATAGCGGGTGTCACGCCTATATCCGCGCTTGCTGCAGACACAACATCTTTTTGGGGGGGTTCGCTGGGTAGGGGTACTCGGGAGGACATAAAAATGCCTCTCATGCAGCCGACTGCATTTGGTTGGGGATGTGAATGGGGGAAGTACGGGCGCTGCAGAAGCGGTGGGTTCCCAATTAGGATTGGCGAATGCAGCAGGAAGGGCATTATGGGCACGACGGGCCTGTGTTTGTCTTTCTGGTGGCAGCGGGACACTACTTGTGCTTGCCATCTCGCCAGCTTGAACTGCACTTATGGGACTCGCCACGTCACCACGTGTTACTGCAGTGCTGGTTTGACTACGACCGGG
Source organism: Lithobates septentrionalis (assembly GCA_037952835.1). Classification (NCBI taxonomy): domain Eukaryota; kingdom Metazoa; phylum Chordata; class Amphibia; order Anura; family Ranidae; genus Lithobates; species Lithobates septentrionalis. The sequence continues at coordinate 49,620 of JBBDGP010002407.1, forward strand.
GTGTACTAGGCCGCTGGCGCTTGCCAGTTCACCAAAACGCTACCAAAAAACTGTTAGCGATCGCAGGGATCAGGCCTGACTCTGCGAACGCTGCAGTTATGCTTTTAGTGTTTTGTAAGTGACCGTGATCGATCGATACTGCACTTGGGTGGGCTGGGCCGGGCGGAGGGGCAAAACGCAGGTGCTAGCAGGTATCTGGGCTGATCCCGCTAACACTGCGTTTTTGGGAACCCTAAACTGCTGGTGACGCTAGTATAGATCTGATCGGATCAGATATTGATGCGATCAGATACTATACCACTAAGGGTGGTGTACGGTGCGTGCGTGGGTGTTAGCGGTACTGGCGCTAATCTGACGCTGCCTGGGGCTGGTGCTTGCCAGTTCACCAAAATACTACCAAAAAAACTGTTAGCGATCGCAGGGATCAGGCCTGACTCTGCGAACGCTGCAGTTATGTGTTTAGTGTTTTGTAAGTGACAGTGATCGATCGATACTGCACTTGGGTGGGCTGGGCGGAGGCGCAAAACGCAGGTGCTAGCAGGTATCTGGGCTGATCCCGCTAACACTGCGTTTTTGGGAACCCTAAACTGCTGGGGACGCTAGTATAGTATCTGATCGGATCAGATATTGATCCGATCAGATACTATACCACTAAGGGAGGCGCATGCTGCGTGCGTGGGTGTTAGCGGTACTGGCGCTAATCTGACGCTGCCTGGGGCGACGCATATCACCGCCGGGCGATCGGGGGGCTAAACCTTTATTCGGTAATAAACGGCGGGTGCCCTGACACTATAAAAAATAAACAAACTAACCAGCGTCAACCGTAACGGTTATACGGTGATCAGTGGTGAAAGGGTTAACTAGGGGGCAATCAAGGGGTTAAAACATTTATCAGATAGTATAGGGGGGTCCCTGACGCTATAAAACGCTGACGGCGAACCTAAATATTTACCTCACTAACTAGCGTCACCAGCGACACTAATACAGCGATCAGAAAAATGATCGCTTAGTGACACTGGTGAGGGGGGGTGATCAAGGGGTTAAAACTTTATTAGGGGGGGTTAGGGGGGTACCCTAGACCTACAGGGGGGTAACAGTATCTGTCCCAACACTGTAACTGTCACAAACTGACACCATGCAGTAATCAGAAAAAAAAAAAAAAAAAAAAAACTGCTGGTGTCAGTTTGTGACAGGGGGGGGGGGTGATTGGGGGGGGATCGGGGGGCGATCGGGGGGGGGATCGGGGTGTTTTGTGTGCCTGGCATGTTCTACTGTGTGTGTGTGTGTTGGTGCACTCACATTGATGTCTTCTCTCCTCGGGCCGGAACGGAAAATACCGACCCGAGGGGAGATGACATCATTTCCTTTGCTGCTGTTTAGCATACAGCAGCAAAGGAAGATTCTCATTGGCCGGCGGCGATCGCGAGGGGGGGGCCACGAACGGATGGTCTCCCCCTCATCACCGATCGCCGCTGGACAAAAGACGACCGCCTCGGGCACCGGGGGGGGGTCCGATCGGACCCCCCACCCGCGGAAGGCAAATCACGTACACTGTACGTGATTTTGCCTGTCCGTGCCACTTTGCCGACGTACATCGGCGTGAGGCGGTCGTCAAGTGGTTAACCAATTATGGTCTTATTGTTTTTGTGACTTTCATTCCGGCTAGTGCTGTTTTATATTATATGTACATATATGAATTTACTTGGAATATGTGTCCACCTATCCAATCAGATTGCCATGGGGCACATGGCTACTATACATTATGTACCCTAGATGCTTGTATTGCACATGCACATACATATGTGAGTGTAAATATTGATGAATTGTCATTCACTACAATGCTTTTCATTTACGTGGTCTCTGTGATTATATTTGTACGCTGTTTCATGAATAAAGTATATGTACTTCCATTTCTATCTACCTCCACACTGTCTATGGCCTCATTCAAAGTCCCAACCTCTATTGTATTTCCTGCATCAGGGATGGAGGCACACTATGTATATAGGTGCCTCATGTAAAGTCCCAAACTCCCCCCTTTCTCTTTTGGAAGGGCAGTACATTTTGGTGGCGTGGCGGTCCACTTTATTGCAGGATTGTGATTTATAAGACACTCACAAAAGTAAAGAAGTACAGCCAAAGCTGGTTTGCCCGTGTTTTACATGTTTATCTGCTGTCTTCAGCTTTCCACACTGTTTACAAATCTTGTTTCCTCATTGAGCAGTGGGTGGGATGTCTGGGCATACACTGTGAGAGCTGATTGGAGACAAGATACACACACACACACACACACACACACACACACAGTTTCTGTGCTGTGAATAGACAAGCTCTCTGCTTATCTATCTCGAAGTTCCCTCCCTGACACAGATTTCCAGCTGCTTTTATCTCCTGTGTTGGAGAACTTGTCAGACGTCATCATGCTGATAACAGAGGAATGAAGCAGCAGAAAGACACAGGACTCAGGGCTTTGGTGTGAGATAAGTAAACACTACAGATTTCATGAATGAGGTTTACAACCACTTTAACAGTGGAGTCAGTTGTTAGCTTGGAGGGGAGGAGTAAAGGACTGCCTTGCCTGGGGCTCCCTGGATGATGCCCACATTTGATGCTGATAATCTGATTAAAAGATCTGAAATACAGTAAATGATAAAGACGGGCTAGGGACAGCCAGACAGGGGGAGGAAAGAGCTAGATGATGCTGGATGTACTTCAGCCAGGAAATGAGGTGGGCTCTATCTGTCTCGCTGCAGCTTTCTAATGCACATTGCGAGAGGCTCACAGTGTGCAATGAAATTGGAGTAAATCATTTGCATAAAGGAGAGCAGTCTGTACATCTGAGCAAGTTTTAAAGCTTCTAGAAAATATAAGCAATAGTACAGCTAAACTTTAATGCTAGAAAGTTAAATTCCTTCCTCATTCCCCTTTTTAAAAAGGTATGTCAGTGATCCTTATCTCAGTGCCTGTTCTCCTATCTGCTATCTCCTATCTGTCGGTGTGTCCCGGATCCCTCCGCTCTCTGCTGCCGCCAGGCACACCCTTACAGAAGCAGGTTGAGGTTTATGGAAGGGCACGGTGTGAAAGTACAAAGTGTGGCGCAGTGCAGACGCCCCGAGGGAAGGATCACTTCCGTGTGATAGAGGAGGAATCAGAGGAAGCCTCTGGGTTCTGAGAGCGATTAAATCATTCATGGCGATGGATTTCACCAGCGGATAGCACTGTGCCTCCTTCCTCTCCTGATCGTTGTGCAGCTGGGGACACACAGGGATCTCCCTCTGAGCCCGGATCTCTTCATCGATCGCGTCTACATCCTTCACATACGTCCAAAATATACAAGCTGACCCAGGGATCTCTCTCTGAGCCCGGATCTCTTCATCGATCGCGTCTACATCCTTCACATACGTCCAAAATATACAAGCTGACCCAGGGATCTCTCTCTGAGCCCGGATCTCTTCATCGATCGCGTCTACATCCTTCACATACGTCCAGAATATACAAGCTGACCCAGGGATCTCTCTCTGAGCCCGGATCTCTTCATCGATCGTGTTCACTTACGTCCGGAATATACACATCGATTTGTATCTAGAGGGTGGACCCAGCATTTTGCGGACTCTGGAAATGTTCTGCTTTTTGCAGCTTCCTTTGGATAATTTTTTTTTAAATGTTTTAATTTGAAATCTTTAAACACGTTTTGGAGAGACCTGTTGCCTCTTTTAGAGGAGCCCTGGGCAGGTTGAAACACGTAGGAGAGGGACTTTTTAATAAAGAGAAAATATTCTGCATCTGGTCATGTTACGACAGCATTTGGAGGAAGTTATTAAGTGCGGACATGGGGCAGCTGGTGACAAGATCACAACGCAGGGTGAGCTATTACCTTCAATGGCTAGGAATTTCAGGTTTTATTATGTTGTCTGGGTCTTGTTGCAGAGCTTTTTCCTGGTTTCCTGTGTGGTCACTGGGACAGAATACCTGCAGAAGGGCTAAGTGTGTGTGAGGGTGTGTATGGATAGATACACACACTATATTGTCAAAAATATTGGGACGCCTGGCTCGTAGTCTCTGCTCCAGTTCTTTCCAAAGGTGTTCTATCAGGTTGAGGTCAGGACTCTGTGCAGGCCAGTCAAGTTCCTCCACCCCAAACTCACTCATCCATGTCTTTATGGACCTGGCTTTGTGCACTGGTCCAAATCATTTGGTGGAGGGGGGATTATGGTGGGGGGTTGTGTTTTTTCAGGGGTTGGGCTCGGCCACTTGGTTCCGGTGAAGGGAACTTTTAAGGCGTCAGCATACCAAGACATTTTGGACAATTTCATGCTCCCAACTTTGTGGGAACAGTTTGTGGATGGCCCCTTCCTGTTCCATCATGACTGCGCACCAGTGCACAAAGCAAGGTTCATAAAAAACATGGATGAGCCCATTTAGGGTGGAGGGCCTTGACTGGCCTGCACAGATTCCTGACCTCAACCCGATAGAACAACTTTGGGATGAATTAGAACGGAGATTGCGAGCCAGGCCTTCTTGTCCAACATCAGTGCCTGACCTCACAAATGCGCTTCTAGAAGAATGGTCAAACATTCCCATAGACACACTCTTAAACTTTGTGGACGGCCTTCCCAGAAGAGTTGAAGCTGTTATAGCTGCAAAGGGCGGGGCCAACTCATCCTACGGCCTAAGACTGGGATGCCATTAAAGTTCGTGTGTGTGTAAAGGCAGGTGTCCCAATACTTTTGATAAGTGTGTATATATTGAAGAGGTGGGCTCTGTGACTTGCTGCGGCTTTGAATGCACATTGTGTGAAGCTCAGTGTAGTTGTACAGAACTGGTCCACCTTTGTTCCGGCTACTGCTGCAGCCATGATGTGTGTCCATTGCTTTGCATGGAATCTTCAATAAATGGGCTTCAATCACGTTGCTGTGCAGCCAATGTCTTCTTTCATCCATTGAAGCTCACAGTGTGCAGTGATATCAGAGTAATCAGTTCCGGTACAGGAGAGGAGCCGCTACAACTGTGAAAGGCTGGAGGTCAAATGTATTATTCTTCAGGATTTATTGAGCACCAATAGTTTGTGCTGAGCCTTATAAAAAAAAAAGGGGGGGACAACCGTTATAATGCTAATCTGGGGGGGGGGGGGGTACAAGTGGTATAAGTTTTTTTTTTTTTGTTTGTTTTTTTTTTGTTTTTTTTTTTTTTGTTTTTTTTTATGTATTGATTTCTGTGGAATTTTGTGTATTAAAGTCCATTAATAAAACAAACTTCTCAGTATAAAAGTCCAATCCTAATATCAATATGAAAGCCTGTTCATAAAGAATATCAATCCTGAGAATACCGTTGGCTTCTCGATGGTGTTGCTCTGAGTTTCTATGAGGTTTCTGTTAAGTGGGGGAGGAGCTGTGTTTGCAGGAAATAATATAGTTAATAAGTTCAAACACCAATTTATGAGCAATAGGTGTTTAATGGTTAAATAGCTGCTTCATTCAAACACCTTTTTTATGTGTGTAAGTATTTAAAAAGAGTTTATCATAAGATAAGATGACATGCGGTTAGAATAACTCACACAATTTCAGGAATTCTTGTGAAACTTGAAGGATCTGTACAGGGATGGTGGAAATGCCTTCATAATGGGCGCATCAGGTGTGAGGACCCGGGAACTCAGCACAGGGATGGTGGAAATGCCTTCATAATGGGCACATCAGGTGTGAGGACCCGGGAACTCAGCACAGGGATGGTGGGAACCCTTCATGATGGACATATCAGGTGTGAGGACCCGGGAACTCAGCACAGGGATGGTGGGAACCCTTCATGATGGACATATCAGGTGTGAGGACCCGGGAACTCAGCACAGGGATGGTGGGAACCCTTCATAATGGGCACATCAGGTGTGAGGACCCGGGAACTCAGCACAGGGATGGTGGGAACCCTTCATGATGGACATATCAGGTGTGAGGACCCGGGAACTCAGCACAGGGATGGTGGGAACCCTTCATGATGGACATATCAGGTGTGAGGACCCGGGAACTCAGCACAGGGATGGTGGGAACCCTTCATAATGGGCACATCAGGTGTGAGGACCCGGGAACTCAGCACAGGGATGGTGGGAACCCTTCATGATGGACATATCAGGTGTGAGGACCCGGGAACTCAGCACAGGGATGGTGGGAACCCTTCATGATGGACATATCAGGTGTGAGGACCTGGGAAATCAGCACAGGGATGGTGGGAACCCTTCATAATGGGCACATCAGGTGTGAGGACCCGGGAACTCAGCACAGGGATGGTGGGAACCCTTCATGATGGACATATCAGGTGTGAGGACCCGGGAACTCAGCACAGGGATGGTGGGAACCCTTCATAATGGGCACATCAGGTGTGAGGACCCGGGAACTCAGCACAGGGATGGTGGGAACCCTTCATGATGGACATATCAGGTGTGAGGACCCGGGAACTCAGCACAGGGATGGTGGGAACCCTTCATGATGGACATATCAGGTGTGAGGACCCGGGAACTCAGCACAGGGATGGTGGGAACCCTTCATAATGGGCACATCAGGTGTGAGGACCCGGGAACTCAGCACAGGGATGGTGGGAACCCTTCATGATGGACATATCAGGTGTGAGGACCCGGGAACTCAGCACAGGGATGGTGGGAACCCTTCATGATGGACATATCAGGTGTGAGGACCTGGGAAATCAGCACAGGGATGGTGGGAACCCTTCATAATGGGCACATCAGGTGTGAGGACCCGGGAACTCAGCACAGGGATGGTGGGAACCCTTCATGATGGACATATCAGGTGTGAGGACCCGGGAACTCAGCACAGGGATGGTGGGAACCCTTCATGATGGACATATCAGGTGTGAGGACCTGGGAAATCAGCACAGGGATGGTGGGAACCCTTCATAATGGGCACATCAGGTGTGAGGACCCGGGAACTCAGCACAGGGATGGTGGGAACCCTTCATGATGGACATATCAGGTGTGAGGACCCGGGAACTCAGCACAGGGATGGTGGGAACCCTTCATAATGGGCACATCAGGTGTGAGGACCCGGGAACTCAGCACAGGGATGGTGGGAACCCTTCATGATGGACATATCAGGTGTGAGGACCCGGGAACTCAGCACAGGGATGGTGGGAACCCTTCATGATGGACATATCAGGTGTGAGGACCCGGGAACTCAGCACAGGGATGGTGGGAACCCTTCATAATGGGCACATCAGGTGTGAGGACCCGGGAACTCAGCACAGGGATGGTGGGAACCCTTCATGATGGACATATCAGGTGTGAGGACCCGGGAACTCAGCACAGGGATGGTGGGAACCCTTCATGATGGACATATCAGGTGTGAGGACCTGGGAAATCAGCACAGGGATGGTGGGAACCCTTCATAATGGGCACATCAGGTGTGAGGACCCGGGAACTCAGCACAGGGATGGTGGAAATGCCTTTTATAATGGGCGCATCAGGTGTGAGGACCCGGGAACTCAGCACAGGGATGGTGGGAACCCTTCATGATGGACATATCAGGTGTGAGGACCTGGGAAATCAGCACAGGGATGGTGGGAACCCTTCATGATGGACATATCAGGTGTGAGGACCTGGGAAATCAGCACAGGGATGGTGGGAACCCTTCATGATGGACATATCAGGTGTACAGACCCAGGAAATCAGCACAAGGATGGTGGGATCCCTTTATAATGTGAAGACCTGGGAACTCACTGCAGGAATAGTAGGAGCCCCTCATAATGGGCACAGCAGGTATACAGACCTGGCAACTCAGTACAGTCATGGTGTGAGCCCCTGATAATTGGGCATGCTGCACATATTTTAACTGTAATTTCTCGAACAGAGTACTCCAAATGATCCAGCTCCATCTAGTGGCCAATATGCGGCATCATTTTCTGAAATACCTCATACCCCTTTGCTTCCCTTTATCAGTCCCTTGGGGAATATTCCTTCCAGTAATAAGAGACCCTATTCTGCCAGTTGATAACAATGGGGTACCATTTCTCCCAATGATGCCAACAACAGGGTGTTGTTTCTCCTCCCGCAAATATCATATGTGGCTACGTTTACTTTCACTTATGCCAAAATTTCCCACTCCCGCTGCCCAAAATCTGGCCCCCCCAAAAGTCTGAAGGACAACAAACTGGCCCTTTGTTTGGAAGGTTTGGAGACCCCTGCACTAGATGAAGGTCAAATGAATGTGTTATGAATATGCCTAAGGGTATTCTCATGGGGGGGGGTTTTTTGGTTATGAAACTGGTAACACTATCGACACCTGTTGTGGCAAAAATATTAAAAGAAAAATAGAGAAGTTAAAAATCCTAAAATGTGTAATACAATATATAATAGGGCATGATCAGAAGTAAACCATGTTTTAAGAGTAATTCTATACTTGTCCCCCTCAGGTCTGGGGATGGTCATGCCAATCAATGACATCCACCCTGCCCTAGAGGCCGCGATGGCGAAAGGGGAGAAGCTCACAAGGTGTAAGCTGGCCAGCATGTACCGCCTAGCTGATCTCTTTGGATGGGCCCACCTGAGCAACGCCTATTTTACGGTGAGTTGCACGTCTTCTGGTTTACTGAAACCAGTACCAGCTTTTCGCTCTCTGGGGAGAAGTAGAGTGATTGACCCCGGTGTAGATTAGTATTCCATTCTGATATGACGGCTTTTTTTTTTTTTTTTTTTTTTTTTTTTTTTGAGGCAGCTCTCTGCGGCACAACAGACCCTGACCCAGGCCTTGTGTGCATATTGGCTCAATGTTTGCAGAAAAAAAGCCCAAGTTCGGTTGACTGTCCAGATAAGGTTTATTCATCACAGTGTTGGTTAAAAACTTCCAACACGTTTCAGGGATTCAAGGGCCTCTTCAGGATGAAAAAGCATCAACATCCAACATTTCTTGGAGTTAAACTGTGATAACAGCCTACAGCACCTGATGTTCCCAGGGGGTCTCAATCCCAGTACCATCCAGACCCAACTGGTGAGCCTCTGAGATCCGAGATCTGGAACATTTAAGGGTGGTGTGGCCCTTAGGCTTTCAAGCCTGCAACCACAGTGGACCTTGTGAGGTTTTCAAATTTTACCTGCAGTATTCCCAACAAATGTTTCTTCTCTTACATTCATGGAAGGACTCACCCCAGTGGTCAAGTATCTTGCCAAGCTGTGGCCTTCAATGAACTCAGAGAAAAGGAATTTATGGCGAGTAGAAGATCCTGTTGCCCAGTCCTGTTTTTCTACCCTACCCTAATGTAAGGGGGGGGGGGGGGGTGCACCCAAAAAGTGTTAAATATTTTTATACAGTTTCTGCAATGAATAAACATTATCTGGAGCATCAACCATACTCTGGCACTCTTTTTCTACATACCTTGTCCTGGTGTCACCTTCACAACTGTCCAAATACCGCAGATCTTTATAGCCTTGACCTGAATTTTTTAAGATCTTCCACCGTAGTACTAAATCCCCACCCAGAATACATTATTCATGGCGGTGTGGGATGGGGTGGAGTTGATACTTTGTCAAGGGTTTGTCCACCTGATATACATAGTCATGCATAATGCAACAATTCCAAAGAAATCAGCCATGAACAAAGCAACCATTGAAAGAATGATGTAAACACCCCAACATAAACAATGTGTACACACGCCAACACAGGAATTCACATTTCTAGTTATGTATGTGTGTGTGTGTGTGTGTGTGTGTGTATATATAGATAGATAGATAGATAGAGAGATATATATATATATATATATATATATATATATATATATATATATATATATATATATATATATATATATATATATATATATATATATATATATATATATATATATATATATATATAGGGCGAGATCGAGAGAGAGAGAGGGCGAGATCGAGAGAGAGAGAGGGCGAGATCGAGAGAGAGAGAGGGCGAGATCGAGAGAGAGAGAGGGCGAGATCGAGAGAGAGAGAGGGCGAGATCGAGAGAGAGAGAGGGCGAGATCGAGAGAGAGAGAGGGCGAGATCGAGAGAGAGAGAGGGCGAGATCGAGAGAGAGAGAGGGCGAGATCGAGAGAGAGAGAGGGCGAGATCGAGAGAGAGAGAGGGCGAGATCGAGAGAGAGAGAGGGCGAGATCGAGAGAGAGAGAGGGCGAGATCGAGAGAGAGAGAGGGCGAGATCGAGAGAGAGAGAGGGCGAGATCGAGAGAGAGAGAGGGCGAGATCGAGAGAGAGAGAGGGCGAGATCGAGAGAGAGAGAGGGCGAGATCGAGAGAGGGCGAGATCGAGAGAGGGCGAGATCGAGAGAGGGCGAGATCGAGAGAGAGCGAGAGAGGGCGAGATCGAGAGAGGGCGAGATCGAGAGAGGGCGAGATCGAGAGAGCGAGAGAGGGCGAGATCGAGGGCGAGATCGAGAGAGAGCGAGAGAGGGCGAGATCGAGGGCGAGATCGAGAGAGAGAGGGCGAGATCGAGAGAGAGAGGGCGAGATCGAGAGAGAGAGAGGGCGAGATCGAGAGAGAGAGAGGGCGAGATCGAGAGAGAGAGAGGGCGAGATCGAGAGAGAGAGAGGGCGAGATCGAGAGAGAGAGAGGGCGAGATCGAGAGAGAGAGAGGGCGAGATCGAGAGAGAGAGAGGGCGAGATCGAGAGAGAGAGAGGGCGAGATCGAGAGAGGGCGAGATCGAGAGAGGGCGAGATCGAGAGAGGGCGAGATCGAGAGAGGGCGAGATCGAGAGAGAGCGAGAGAGGGCGAGATCGAGAGAGAGCGAGAGAGGGCGAGATCGAGAGAGAGCGAGAGAGGGCGAGATCGAGGGCGAGAGAGGGCGAGATCGAGGGCGAGATCGAGAGAGAGAGAGGGCGAGATCGAGGGCGAGATCGAGAGAGAGAGATAGGGCGAGATCGAGAGAGAGATCGAGAGAGAGAGATCTGGAGGACGGAGCCACTAGTCTAAAAATCCATTGGGTCCTGTAACCAGGGGCCTAGTCCTGCCTTTGATGTGGGGGAAGAAAAGAGCTCCTCCTGGTGGCTAGTAGACTGCAACAAATTTTACTCCCATTTCCTTCACAGCCCTGTTGGTTCATCCAATCACACTGGGAATAAAGGGAAGAAGCTTTGTGTAAGCTCTAAAGTCAGTCTGGTTGGACCTTGCGCAGGGCTGAACCCCCCCCCCAAAAAAAAATGTGACCGCGCTGGGGTTTGGTGATTGGCCTCTGTGCCTACATGATGTCTCCTGTCTAATTCCTGTCTTCTTTATAGGTCAGAGTGAGCAAGGAACAGGACCACATTCTCATCATTCCCAGAGGCCTCTCCTTCTCCGAAGCGTCAGCCTCCAATCTGGTGAGTGAGCTTTACAGCCTCCTACTATAATGGCATTGTTAACGTTTGCTATCCCTCGTCCTTGCCAGATGTTTCCTTCTCTGACCGTGCCCTCTTTTTTTTTTTTTTTTTTCTGTAGGTGAAGCTGAACATTGTCGGCGAGGTGGTCGATCAGGGAAGCACCAACCTGCTCGTTGACCCATCAGGATTCAGCCCACATGCAGCCATTTACTCCACGCGCCCTGACGTGCGCTGCGTCATCCACATTCACACCCCCGCCACGGCCGCTGTGAGTGCTATCCCCCCCCCCCCATCTGTTCGATGTCTAGTGTGACGGTTCCTTCATGCGAGTGACCAGGAGGCGGTAAAACCAGGCGGTTTGAATGCTTATGTCCACTGCTCAGGGCTATACACATTGCGCGGCTGCTATACTGTGCTTCGCGGCCACTGCAAAAATTAAACCGCATGTTGTATTTGGAATTTGACCCATGGAGGTCTATGGAGCCACACCACAACTGCTCCGCAAACCGCATGCAGTGCGTTTTTTTTTTTTTTGTTTTTTTTTTCAATGTGCACTTATGATTACTCACAATTTTTTAACCTTATTTTTAAATATCTTACAATGAAAATAGACAACTGTATCATAAGGAAAGATTGTGACCTATATGACCATTATCTTACAAGGAGATTTTTGGGCTATTTGACTCCCAGCTGTTGGTCAGCTTGGCAACAAGAGAAGAGAAATCAGTTGATAGGCATACAAGTTCTGTGTACGATCGATACTCAGAATCTTTTTTTAAATTTCAGGTCTCCTCCATGAAATGTGGCATCCTCCCCATCTCTCAGGAGGCTTTAATCCTCGGGGATGTTGCTTACTACAACTACCAGGGCTCCCTGGATGAGCAGCAAGAACGAATCCAGCTGCAGAAAGTTCTGGGCCCGAGTGCCAAGGTATGATTTGTCTGTCTGTTCCCATACATGTATGTTCTGGATTGGGCTCAAGCCTGCACTGGCAACAACGATGTGTCCTCTGGTTTGGGCTACTGTATATGAGCCAACATGATATGTACCAGATCGCTGCTACAGCAGTATTGTACTCGTAGTACTTGCCTTATGTGCAGTATACTAGTGTACAGTCTTGTAATGTACTCCCTACCCACCTATTGTGTGGTGTTGTACTAACATTCTACTTCGTATTGACTATTGCATGTATTCTCGTATTCTCGTTGTATTCTCGTTGTACTCACATGGTACATACCTATTATTATACAGTATTGTACTCCTCATATGTACCTATCGTATGGTCATTGTTTTTTTGTACAGTATTATACTTGCATGGTATGCATTTATTGTACTCATGGTATGTACAGTATCATATGGTATTTTACTTAAATGGTACATATCTGTTGCACAGTATTGTACTCACATGGTACGTATTGCATAGTATTGTACGCACATGATACATATCTGTTGTACAATATACGTATTGTACAGTATTCTACTTGGTTGGTCTGTTGTAACGCATGGTACGTATCTATTGTACTTTTGGGATGTATCTTTTGTGCAGTCTTGTACTCACACCACGTGTACCCTCATCATATGTACTTATTTTACAGTATTGTGCTCACATTGTATGTATCTGTTGTACCATATTATACTGACATCTTTCATACGTATTGAATTTGCATCGTACATACCTATTGTAAGGTATTTTGCTCACATTCTACTTACCTGTTGTACCATATTGTACTCTGTACAGTATTGTACTCGCATGATACATATCTATTGTACAGTTTTATACTCTTTGTGCATACCTGTTGCATAGCATTATCCTTGCATGGTACATAATTGTATAGAATTGAACTTGCATGGTACGTACTTATTGTACTTTATTATACTATCATTTGTATATACCTGTTGTACAGTATAGTATTGACCTTGACCATCCTAAGCCCAGACAATATTCCCTGACATCATATTGTCTCTTTATGTGCAGGTTCTAGTTCTGCGGAATCATGGGGTGATGGCTTTAGGAGAGACACTGGAGGAAGCTTTCCATTACATCTTCAATGTACAGCTGGCCTGTGAAGTTCAGGTAACACTCATAAACTTCTTTTATACGGACACTCCACCCAGATGTCATCAATGGTGAATTTAAAGGAATGTAGGAAAAGATGCTTCTACCTGAATGCTCAGTGACCCTGATGTTATAGAAGGTTCAGGGTAGTTGCTAACATTCATATCACTCACTATGTACATATTTATTAGTGTATATGTATATATAGTGTGTGTGTGTGTAGAGAGAGATCTGAATGGGGAAAATATCATGCTGGATATCTATACTGATATGGACTGGACCTGCCAATTCTGGTGTTCAATGGCTAATGCCAATAGAGCGCCACGTTGCCGGGCAGTGAGCACAGGGCCTGACGTCCTCTAGTGGGCTCTGTGCTCACTGTCCGGCACTGTGGAACTCGATTGAAATTGGCCATTAAACGCCAGAATTGGCAGGTTTCACCTCTGGGCGCCCTGTGCTTTTCACAGATGAGAGCAGGTTCACCCTGAGCACATGTCTGTGGGAGAAAGGATCTGAAGAAGCCATGGAGAATGTTATGCTGCCTGTACCATCATTCAGCATGACCGGTTTGGTGGTGGGTCAGTGATGGTCTGGGGAGACATATCCATGGAGGGACTCACAGATCTCTACAGGCTAGGCAGTGGTACCCTGACTGCCATTAGGTATCGGATGAAATTCTTGAACCCATTGTCAGATCCTATGTTGGTGCAGTGGGTCCTGGGTTCCTCTTGGTGCATGACAATGCCCAGCCTCATGTGGCGAGAGTATGCAGCCAGTTCCTGGAGGATGAAGGAATTGATAACACTGAATCCCCCCCCCCCCCCACGCTCGCCTGACCTAAATCCAATAGAACACCTCTGGGACATTATGTTTTGGTTGATCCGACACCGCTAGGTTGCACCTCAGTCTGTTCAGGAGCTCAGTGGTGCCCTGGTCCAGATTTGGGAAGAAAATACCCCAAGGACACCATCCGTTGTCTCATTAGGAGCATGCCCTGATGGTGTCCGGTATGCATACAAGCATGTGGGGGCCATACAAACTACTGAGGACCATTTTGAGTTGCTGCAATGAAATTTCAGCAAAATGGACGAGCCTGCTGCATCATTTTTTCACTTTGATTTTTGGGTTGTCTTTGAATTCAGCCCTCTGTAGGTTGATAACTTTCTTTTCCATCAAACTATGTGACATCCTTTAATTCCCAATACATTACCCAGTCCATATCAGTGAGAGTGTGTGTGTGTGTGTGTGTGTGTGTGTGTGTGTGTGTGTGTGTGTGTGTGTGTGTATATATATTATATAATCTCCAGCATGAGATTTTTTTTTCCCATTGAGATCTGATGTGTTTTCAAAGTGTTCCTTTTATATGTGTGTGTGTGTGTGTGTGTGTGTGTATGTATGTATGTGTATATATATATATATATATGTGTGTATATATATATATATATGTGTATATATATATATGTGTATATATATATATATGTGTATATATATATATATATATATATATATATATATATATATATATATATATATGTGTATATATATATATGTGTATATATATATATATATATATATATATATATATATATATATATATATCTATATATATATATCTCTATCTCATACGGTTAGTGCTAACACCTGCCTTCCCTGTTCCTGCAGGTCCACGCTCTGGCCGGCTCCGGAGGGATCGACAACCTCCTCCTTCTGGACCTGGAGAAGTATAAAGCCGTCACGCATTCGTTGGCTGCGACTGGCGGGGGAGGGGTAAACATGGAAGGCCAGCACAAGTGGAAAGCTGGGGAGCTGGAGTTTGAATCGCTCATGAGAATGCTGGACAACCTGGTGAGAGATGAAGATTTTACAAGGGGGTTCGGGGCAAAAGAAAATTCAGCGATTTTTTTTTTTTTTTTTTTTTTTTTTTTGTAGAACTTTTGGGGATGGGCTGCTGCAAAAGTGATTACTGGGTCCCTGCAGCACTGGGGATATGGGCGCAGAGTTCCTAAGCTCTTCTCACATTAGTGTTTTTCTGTAGGTGCTCACATTACAGAGAGTTTCAACATTGAAATAGTGTTTATATAGAAAATATTGATTGTTCTCACAAAGGGTATTGATTGCCTTTAATAAGGGAGTATTGTACATTCATTCCTTTATACGAAGTATAGGCTGTCATCAGCAGGAAGTTTTGTCATCAGTAGAAATGTCAGTTGTCCTCAATGGACATTATTGGCTGTCTTTTAATACGAAGTTCTTCTGCGTATGTACACCCATCTCTTTATATTGCACAGATAAGTATTGGTTGTCCTATAAAAAAAATTGATTAGTAGGAAGTATTGATTGTTAGTAGAAAAAATGTTGATTGTCATCAGTAGGCAGTATTCATAAGTAGGAATGTTGGAAAAAAATTAGTAGTAAGTATTTTATTTCTCGTTTATTTTGCACTTTTAAGTATTGATTGTCCTCAGTGGGACGTATTGATTATCAGTAAGAAACAATGATTGTCAATAGAGTATTGATTGTTATCAATAGGAAGTAATGGTTGTCAATGGTCAGTTCCTCCACACTAGTACACTTTCACAGGTTTGTCTATGCTGCCATCTACTGGCTGTTGGGATCATTACATGTCTGTAAATTGGCGTCAAGCCTTTCAAAGTCATTGTTCAGCTGTCTCCAAAAAAGAAAAAAAATAATATAAAATGTTTTATTTTATGCAGAATATTTTTATTTTTTTTGGTCACATGGTCTCCATTCAATGATTTCTCCTCTATACCCGTTTCTAGTGACAACTGTATAGTTTTTTTTTTAGATCTTTCGTTACTGTCTGTCCCAAAAACAGTGGTCACCAGGACACATGAGATGAATCCCTACAGTAGAGACACAGACCGCTATGAAAACCTGGTGGGGTTATAACTCTCCATCCAAACTGAACATAAAAGTATATTAGGACTACAGAAACCCTCCCCTTCTCCTCTTAGGCATAACATAGGTGGGGACATTTTGTAGTTCAGAGGTAGATCTACTTTTTGTACTGTGGTGACAATGCTGCTCCTCCAGTATCGTGCCTGTGTTATCACCCTAGGGCAGGAAGTGTTACTGGCAGGATCAGCAGGTAAAGGGAGGGGGGATCCTGAAAAAGGAAAACGAATGCAGCCACCACATCTGAACCCTGATAAGCTGCAATATGTTCTGGCCCTGCTAACCCATTACTGTACAGCTTGCATCTGAACATTTTTCTCTCTCTCCGTCCTCCACAGGGTTACCGGACTGGATTCGCTTACAGGCAGCCGCTGACCCGAGATAAGCCGCGCCACAAGAGCGAAGTAGAGATCCCCGCTACGGTCACGGCCTTCACCTTTGAGGACGACCAGTCCATGCCGTGCTCCCCTCTGAAATTCCTCGCCCAGAAGCAGCAGAGGGAGAAGACAAGGTGGCTGAACTCTCCAAACACGTATATGAAGGTCCAGGTTCCAGAGGAGTCCTTTAACGGCGAGATGAGTCCAAGGACTAAGATCACGGTGAGATGAGCTCTAGTCTCACATATGTAAAGCTGCATTTCCGGGAACATGACCGGAACCTGTAAAGATACCTGGAGGCTGCTTAATTTTGACATTTGTTTCTGTAACCGCTAACTGCCTGGCTGTCATAGTAATCTTGTATCAAAACTTAAAGTGGTTGTAAACCTAAGACATGAGATATGAACAAAGCCTATCCCTCTATAGTGAGTACTTGTCTCAATTAAGAGTCTTTCCTGTCTGATCCCTTGTTCCTCTGCTATCTGAACGTGTCATTTCTGACAGGTTCTCCTGACACCAAGAGAAAAAGGTGACACGGGAGGAGGCTCCAGCACACAGCCTGTGATAGACAGCCTCAGTGCTCTTCCTGTGTGAATGGGGTGTGTCCTTTCCTCCAATCAGCTGTCAAAGCTCCCTCACTGAGCTCTGCAGTGTGTAATTTTAGCTTGTCTGCCCCTTTTTTCTGACAACTCAGACAAGCTTTTTAAATGCTGGACTTTGATCAGATGTAGACATAGGCATACTGCAGATAAACAGGTACAACTTATGTAGGAGGATTTGTTTTGATCTGTGTATCATCTGAGGCCAGTCACTTCACTGGGTGTGTGTGTATATATGTGTGTATGTGTGTGTATGTATATGTATATGTATATGTATATGTATATATATATATATATATATATATATATATATATATATATAATATATATATATATATATATATATATATATATATATATATATATATATATATATATATATACCCTGTTTCCCCGAAAATAAGACCTAGCGTGATTTTCGGTGATGGCTGCAATATAAGCCCTACCCCCCAAATAAGCCCTAGTTAAAGTCCTTGTAGGTCTTATTTTCAGGGTAGGGCTTATATTGCAGCCATCACCGACAATCCCGCTAGGTCTTATTTTCGGGGAAACAGGATATATATGTGTGTGTGTATATATATATGTATGAGGGCTTACAACCACTTTAACAAGAATGCAGGTAAGGATTTTTTTTCTCAGACTTTTGTGGCTTGCTGGGTTATTCTCTGGTGAGTCATTTAGAAAAGTACTGAAGCCACTAAATCGGCATAACAGCCAATCAAATACTTAAAAAAACTGTTTTCTCAAGCTATAGATTCTTTTAAATCGTTTCTTTAAAGAGAATAATAAGTATTTTATGTGCATTTTAGCAAAATCATTTAAATCTATCCTGGATATAGTCCTGTCCCCCTTGCACAGCAAAACTTAGGACTCAGTCAAACGGGCATTTAAAATACAGAAATTAGATGTGTACAGGGTTTCGTTTTATATAGGAAACAGAAGAGGGCGCCATTTAAGTGCAGTATCTAGGAAAATACTTTATTAAAAATCACAAGTGGCAACTTACAAGATGCATAAGGATGAGAGCATGTAATCCACCCAGTGCGTTTCAGTTACATGCCCTTATCTTTATACATTTTGTAAGTTGTTACTTGTGATTTTGTAATAGTCTTTTCCTATATACTGCACTTTGTTGACGCCCTCTGTTTCTATTATGTATTGCAGAGATTGTCAGTCTCCTGGAGGAGCTGCCACGGATACCTTTTTTTGGATCTATGGACTTGTTATAATCCTGTACCCCCACAGCACATTGTCGTGCATGATTATGTGGTAGTTTAGCTGTATCCCAACCTGCACCAATCTTGATACCCTGTTTCCCTGAAAATAAGACCTAGTGTGATTGTCGGTGATGACTGCAATATAGGCCCTACCCCCCAAATAAACCCTACCCCCCAAATAAACCCTACCCTGTTTCCCCGAAAATAAGCCCTACCCTGAAAATAAGACCTACAAGGAACTTTAACTAGGGCTTATTTGGGGGGTAGGGCTTATATTGCAGCCATCACCGACAATCACACTAGGTCTTATTTTTGGGGAAACAGGGTAATTTACAGGGTATAGTTTTGTACACAATTATCTGCGGAGGTCGCTGCTGGACACACGTTGGATGCTTCCATGAACGATCACCAAAGATAATTGCTGGCTAGGCGGACAGCCATGGATAGCTGCGGCCACCACTGACCTGTCATTAAAGTGTACAGGGCTCGGCGGCTGCAACTAGCTGCTCACAGGTGACAATAACTGCTGCAGGAATCAGCAGATCCCTCCCCCCCCCCCCCCCTCTGTCACTTGCACCAGCGCCATTTGCTCGTGCAAATGTAGCCTAAACATGTATAACCATACGCATATAAAGTCACTAAAATAAGTTTATGTATCTAAACGCAAGCATTTTTTAGGCAGTGGTCCTCAACCCCTGGGCCGTTCTGGACCATGGACTGTCGGGGGCTGTCCAGCTGGGAGTGGGTCACAGGGAGCTAGCCAGCACTGCCACCCTCCCACCACCAATGGGCACTTGCTCCCTTCTCCTAGCACCGCGCCCCCTCCTTCTCCGAGCACCGCTTCCCCCCCCCCCTTTCTCCAAGCACCGCTCCCCCCCCCTTTCTCCGAGCACCGCTCCCCCCCTTTCCCCCGAGCACTGCTCCCCCCCCTTCTCCAAGCACTGCCCCCCCCCTTTCTCCGAGCACTGCCCCCCTTTCTCCGAGCACTGCTCCCCCCCTTTCTCCGAGCACTGCTCCCCCCCCCCTTTCTCCGAGCACTGCTCCCCCCCCTTTCTCTGAGCACCGCTCCCCCCCCCTTCTCCGAGTACCGCTTCCCCCCCCCTTCTCCGAGTACCGCTTCCCCCCCCCCCCCTTCTCCGAGTACCGCTTCCCCCCCCCCTTCTCCGAGTACCGCTTCCCCCCCCCTTCTCCGAGCACCGCTTCCCCCCCCCCTTCTCCGAGCACCGCTTCCCCCCCCCCTTCTCCGAGCACCGCTTCCCCCCCCCTTCTCCGAGCACCGCTTCCCCCCCCTTCTCCGAGCACCGCTTCCCCCCCCCTTCTCCGAGCACCGCTTCCCCCCCCCCTTCTCCGAGTACCGCTTCCCCCCCCCTTCTCCGAGTACCGCTTCCCCCCCCCTTCTCCGAGTACCGCTTCCCCCCCCTTCTCCGAGCACCGCTCCCCCCCCTTCTCCGAGTACCGCTTCCCCCCCCCTTCTCCGAGTACCGCTTCCCCCCCCCCCCTTCTCCGAGTACCGCTTCCCCCCCCCCTTCTCCGAGTACCGCTTCCCCCCCCTTCTCCGAGCACCGCTTCCCCCCCCCTTCTCCGAGCACCGCTTCCCCCCCCCCTTCTCCGAGCACCGCTTCCCCCCCCTTCTCCGAGCACCGCTTCCCCCCCCCTTCTCCGAGCACCGCTTCCCCCCCCCCTTCTCCGAGCACCGCTTCCCCCCCCCCCCTATCTCCGAGTACCGCTTCCCCCCCCCTTCTCGAGTACCGCTTCCCCCCCCCTTCTCCGAGTACCGCTTCCCCCCCCTTCTCCGAGCACCGCTTCCCCCCCCCTTCTCCGAGCACCGCTTCCCCCCCCTTCTCCGAGCACCCGCTTCCCCCCCCTTCTCCGAGCACCGCTTCCCCCCCCCCTTCTCCGAGCACCGCTCCCCCCCCCTTCTCCGAGCACCGCTTCCCCCCCCCCTTCTCCGAGCACCGCTTCCCCCCCCCCCTTCTCCGAGCACCGCTTCCCCCCCCCTTCTCCGAGCACCGCTTCCCCCCCCCCCTTCTCCGAGCACCGCTTCCCCCCCCCCTTTCTCCGAGCACCGCTTCCCCCCCCCCCCTTCTCCGAGCACCGCTTCCCCCCCCCCCTTCTCTGAGCACCTCCCCCCCCCCCCCTTCTCTGAGCACCTCCCCCCCCCCCCTTCTCTGAGCACCGCTCCCCCCCCTTCTCCGAGCACTGATTTCCCCCTCCCCCCCCTTCTCCGAGCACCGCTATCCCCCCCCCCCTTACTGTGGTCACTTTACATACAGAGGGGAGGATAGCTGGTGACAGGCTGCACATGCCCACACCCTCTGGAGATAACAGGCTGCACCCTTTTCCGAGCCGCTCCTTTAAGGTGCGTATTTTACACAGAATCTCATGCCAGCGCTGCCAGCAAGCACCAAAAAAAATTATGCATCCGCCCGTGTGATCGAGTCTTTATACTGGGAAAATGAGGGGCGCCGCTGCGAGTAAGTCAAAGATCTGCTGTGTGCAATTGATGTATTGGGGTGAATCCCAGACTTGCAGAGCCCTAAACAAAGAGCATTTAGGGAATGCAGGACCTGGCTGCGCTGTTTGGGAATTGGGTCTGAATTGCTACACTGGCTTAATAGTGTTGAGCTGGCCATACACAGTGCTAATTGGTTCAGTGGGTGGCACATCCGGCTTTGCTCCGTTTTGATCGACTCACTGGAAATTTTCAGCTGAACAGCGGCTGCATCCGATCAGATGCAGCTGCTGTTTGGGTATTTGACAGGCGACCGCAAACAGCTGACAATTTTGGTCATCTGCGCTGTATAGCATGAATGGAGAAATCAGTTTGTTTTCTAGTTTATGGTCAGCCTTCAGAATCTTTTGGCAGTTAAAGTGTTACTAAACACACAACAGTAAAATCAGTCTGTATATGCAGTAAAGCATTCTCGTTATACTCACTGTGGAACCTAAGGGGTTAATCCTTTGCATTGTGTAAAAAGGCGGTTTGATCCTGTCTTCTTTGATCCTCAACTTCTTCCACTGTCCCCAATCCATCTCTTGATGAGACAAAGCCTTGGGGGCAAGTTGCACATGCTCAGTTTGGTGTGTATTGCTATAGGGTTTTTTTTTTTCAATGGGAGGGTGCATGTGATCAGCACTGTCCAGACAGAGGGTCAGAGGGTCCTGCAGCCTCATAGGACAGTCAGAGGAGAATGAAAACTCCTCCTTCTTTAACCAGACACTGATAGAAGTCACAAGACTGCTATATACTGCTGATGAGAAAAGGTATTTAGCATTTTATATTTACTAAAATAATAGCTTTTCCATGTTCTGTGTACTGTAGGATATCGGATATAGTGAATGCAGAGTCCGGGTTTAGTAACACTTCAAAGCTTATGATGTACATTTAGTAGAGCAGGATAACACCATTGCACTACGGATCGGGTGTGATTTATCCACATTTTAACATGCGGTTATAGGTGCGACTCCTGTTACCAGACATTTTCATGAAAGCGCATCAAAGTCCTGCATGTTTCA
>JBBDGP010002408.1:0-237500 GCA_037952835.1 Lithobates septentrionalis
GGGTGCTGATGTAAGGGGACTCTGAGCTAATGTAAAGGGGGTGCTGACTGCTGGTGACCCATTAGATCAGCAGTCAGTGCATGTCAGTGTATGTCAGCCAGGTAGGTCAGTGTGGGTCAGGTAGGTCAGTGCGTGTCAGATAGGTAACACCCCCCCTCCATACAACCCCACCGCCCGCCACCCCATCATCCCCCCCGGTGCCGGGCTCTGACTTCGGGCTGAAGCCCCTTGTCTTTTTGCCACCTAGCAACGCCCCTGCCACTGACTGATTTTTAATCTTATTGACACTAGCCATGTGACTTATTTTTACTCTCCCTGACACCAATATTGTTTATTATTTTTATTCCCGGTGACACCAATTATAGGGATTTTTTTTCAATCCCACTGACTTCTATGATGGGGTTTATTTTTCTTCTACAGACACCAACAATATGGATTACTTTTACTTCAGCTGAAATCAATGATGGGACTTATCTTTAAGGCTTATCAATGTTGTCAGTGAGACTATAAGTAAGCCCTTTACCCACAATGACATGGTTGATGGTGCTTATTTTTTACTCTGACACCAATAATGGGGATTATTTTTACACTCACTGATATTAATGATGGGGTTTAAGACACCCACTGACCAGCAAAGTAAGAGGCACTATAGTACTGTATACGTCAGATATTCATGCTCAAAGTATTTGTTCCTTTAACAGTTTGCTGTATAGTCTTGTTTTTATTGACATCCTTTTTAAGCCCCCTGGGGGATACAAAAATTGCCAAAAGCAGCACGCTGTGAAGAGAGCATCTTCATACTTCGCTTTCCGCTTGTTTGCAGAAACATCACTTTGTAGCAGAGTTCCTGTGCTGTTCTTATTCCATTGTCTTCCCTGGTTCCACCTTCCCCTTCATCAACATACTAATGGCATTCATAAATAAAATCTTTCTGTTTTCATTAAATACCTTATTTTGGACCCAATGATGACATCACTGGATCTCTATGCTGATCTATGCAATGTAGGCAGATCATGACTGGTAAAGGGGGCCAACAGAGTGCTGTACTAAGCGTCATGAAAACATCACAGCACCTTGCCTTTGTACTCCACTCCAGAGCCCTCAGCCCTGATGTAAGTACTGGCTCTTGGGAGTAGTTATGCAAATATCAAACTGCCTTCATTGGTGGGTGTCAGTCTGAAGGCGTGGGAGTTCATAGGCAGACTGAATTTGTATGCAGACTGCCCTAAGTGACACTGAGCCTCCATGATTGAAAGAACTGAAATCAATTAAATGGACGGGGTAAGCCAGGGACAGATCAGCTGGATGCACTAGATGATGCTGGATGTCTTCCACCCAGGAAATGGGGTGGGTGCTATCTGACTTGCTGCAGCATCTAATGCACACTGTTAAAGGCACACCATGCGCAGTGAAATCAGAGTAAGCAATTTCAGGGCAATAGAGGAGCCTGCACAACTGTGCAAGGCTGAAAGTAAAGCTAGAGTTCAGCTCTAAAGCATATCTAAGCCTTAATAATGAACTTCTCCTTTTTTGTTATGTTTTGCTCTTTTAAATACATAATTGACAGCTTTTTGTTATATCTGTTTAATACGTTTAAAAATACCTTTTGATCTTGCCAGAAAACTCAAGCTAGTGTGCTAGGTGTAAATAGGTTTTGTTAGTGTAGGAAAATTGGTCTGGCTGAGAGCCAGGCCTGGGTTGAATTTAGGCCAGGGCTGAGTGACCTCGGGAGGTTGGATGACTCAGCAAGCAGTTGCCTCCCCTTGCCTCTTAGGTGCCTACCCTGTTTCTGGAACCTTGAAGAAACTCCCAGATGTAGTCGATGGAGACTAGGAGGCACTGCTTGGCATATTTATGAGGTCCTCGACCAATCCCCAGCAAAAAGGGGCTGGAAGGGGTAGACACCTCATAACTAGGCATGAGTTATGCCAACAGGGGCAGTTGGGTGGAAGATGGAGATGTAGTGTTGAGGAGGTTGTCAAGGGCCCTTGAGGGTGCCCTTGAGGTCTGAGGGGGGTGACCTCGGGCCTGGGGCTCGGGTGCTTGAAGGATCCCCCACAACACATGGAGGAACCCCTTCCTGGATGCATGGGAGCAAGGGGAGGACGGTGGGACCAGGCCAGCATGTCCAGGAGATCTCCAGAGAAGTCAGCTGGGTGGGCTGGTAAGTGATCAGTCTGGGAGGACTGTGGAGAGAGTGTCAGCCTTGGAGGACTGTGGAGAAGTTAGCCTGGAGGGCTAGTGAAAGGGGCAGCTGCAGCCAGGCATGCTGGCAGTGCCTGAAGAGGTTGTGCTGGGATCAGTAGCCACAGGAGTGATAAATCTGGACACTCAAAGAGGCCTCGGGTTCCTTCCTATAATAGGCTGTTGCTCTAAATCTGAGTGCTTTTTGTCAGATCCACAAACAGTGTGCCAGCAGGAGTTCTGCAAGCAAGTGTGCTGGAGGAAGTGAGGAGTGTATATAGACTGTATATAGGATAAGTTGTCCCTGAAGTTGTTTGAAGTCAGGGGGTATCCCATAATTTCCTAATCCCTATCCAAGTTATTTTCCCTCAATAAAACAAAAAAAAAACAAAGCACTGAATTTTTTCTGACTCTGAAGTCACTGAAAATTCGGTGTGCTTGAATGTGCAGGGTGCACAGGGGCTCCTTAGGGGGTGCGCTACATTGTTATATTGTTCGGTCTGAGGTTATCTCTGAGGAGTGCAGAACTCTCCCCTCTATGTTAGCGACAGTAGGAGAGGGGAGAGTTCTGTGGTCCAATCTTTCTGTAGTCCTGATGCAGAAGGGTGAGTGAGTATTGTCATCTTAGGACTGAAAGCGTCTTGGTGACATAGTCACCAGGTGAAAAGAAAAAAGCCTGAGAAAAAGAAAATTAATGCAACCACCACAAATGAAAAGCTTGATATTACATTTTTGTTTTTGGGTTTTTTTTTACTCTAGTTATTGCCAATATTGATTGTAATATTGTTTCTGCCTTTAGGGTGCATTTAGCATGCTCTATTGCAACAGCATAAATAAACTAGCATGAACAGGGTTAACGTAAATTCTAGCTTCCTTCAAGGAAGGCTTTTTTAAACAATCTCTTCCCTGCTTGGTTTTCCAATCCATCCTCTACTTCAGGATGGTACATTTCCTTCTTTTATTTTTCCTTTAAGGGTCTTTTCGCAGTGAAACCTAAGCCCATTGTAGTATTAGCTATAATTGTGTACTATGGAGTGGTTGTTATTCTGCATGCTTCAAGTTGGGCTCCTCTCTACAAGCTTCTGCATCCCGCCATGCAAGCACTACTTGAATCGTAAGTTCACATTTGCAACTGCATTAGTAATAATATTGGAATACAAAATCAGTTTTATGCTTATCGTGACAATTTTCATACAAATAAATATTTTATATGCCTAAAGAAGTCAAAGTATTATACCGTATATGGTCTATATAGTTTTATTATTTCTTTGACCAACATCCAAATGATGGAAATTCATTTATTTTCTCTGTATATACTTCTTGCAGTCTTAACAACTTTTTCCTTTTTCACTATGCAAATAGAAAATCAGTGCTATTAGTTTGTATTAATTACATATGGGCAAAATTAAAGAATATGTTAGTAAAATTACTGTTATTAAACACTGTAAAATGACCTCCCACCGGTAATGTGGCTGATTATAACCGCACCTCTATTGAGTCTTTATAAACTATATGATCTCTTTTTATCACAATGTTAGCCATGATACCTTGGTTTGTAGCCAGTGAAGAGAAAATAGGGTAATTTAAGCCGAGGTTGACATTCTGGGTGGATATCTCTGTTTGCAAAATTTCCCCTCCCTCCTTCCTCTAGCTTGTTTTCAAAGGTCCCATTGGGAGTCTGAGATTGATGAAATGCAATGAAGTCCCCTCAAAATGGCATCTCACATAAAACATCAGGAAACAAAGCAAATGTGTGTTAAAATGAAATTTTATGTTAAACTTTTTTTTTTTTTTTTTTTTTTTTTATAGTACTCAGTTTATTATTAATTCATATGTACTTTTGAAAGTACTTTATTTTTGTTTTTTGTCTATTTCAACTCAACTTGAAACAAATGATTATATGTGTCTGTAGTATATATGAAAGATGACAAATTGTTATTGGTTTTTGAAAGAAAAAAACACAAACATGAGACTGGAACAAATATAGGAAATGCTGGCAACAAATTTAGCACTTTTTAGAGTTTTTTTTTAAAAAAAAGGACACACCCAAGTGGTAAGTGGTAAACTTGGTCAAAGTAAGTAGTTATATAGTTTATATAATGCTTGAGTAGTCTCCCAAGGTGGCTTATTTGAATACAAAGAGGACAAATCAGAGTTGAGTGATGTTTACTTTTAATAAAATGTTACAGAACAATAAAAAAATAGAAATAAATAAAATCAAGAGAATAGCCATAACCACTTGTTTTGTCTGTCTGTCAGCACAACGTTCACATTGTGTCTTTCATTGTTTTCATGCAGTTCCATTATAATCCCAGTTTACAGCCACCGAAGGAGTCTTTCAAAGAAACATCTTGAAAAAGTTGTGATTTTGGTCACAATAAAATCAGTGTCAAAATGCATTCAAAAATTCAAGAAAAAAGTTTATGTAAGAGCAGGGCAATGTCAAAGTGAGAAAGATATAGATTCCCATTTAAATTATAAATGCCAATTTCATAATAAATAAGCTTTAGATATCAAAAAGGCAAACAAGCAGAACAATATTACATAACTACATTCTAAATGTTTAAATGGAAGATATATACACTATATAACTGTATATATAGTATCAGCTTTTTTTAATAAACCGTTTTAGATGTATAATTAATTATACAATTATTTGTATAAAATCTTTATTTACTAATTAAAATGAAAAAAAAATTCCCTCTTTGCTAGGACAAAAAGGTTTCCCTTTTTCTGAGCCATCCTATTTTGAGCATAACAGCTGCTGTTTAAAGCGGAACTTCAGTAATTTTTTCAACTTTCCATCTATTAAATCTTCTGCCCTTGTTGTTTTAACTTTGGAAAGTAAAACATTTTATTTCTGCCAGTAAATATCTTATACAGCCCACTTCCTGTTTCTTGTCTGGAAAAAAAGCCTAGGCTTATGACATCATACACAGGTCTCTCGCTCACTCTTGTGAGAGTTTGCCAGGAAGGGAGGGGGAATGAGTCATAAGAGGGCCAATGAAAGCTGCAGAGCTGTAGGTGTGCCTCTATGCGTGTCTGTGTATATCCAGAAAGTGAACAGGCAGCAGCTTCAGCTGCCCACAGTTAAAATGGTTGCAGCCAGACTCAGTGGAGGGGACAGAGAAAAGCGGGGCTAACGGAAGGACAAAATACAGGTGTATATATCAAAAGTGAAAATTTATTGGCATAAACACAGGTTATAGGTAAACGGGTAGAGACCCAATATTGTACTGTACCTAGTAAAATATCGCCGACCACCTGGAGAGGCTGGTCTGTCGCGACCACAGATAACAGGGGGAACAAAACAACAATAAACAAGGACATAAAACATAAAAAGCGTCCGGATGCAAATTAAATTTGTGTCAGCCTTGTCGTCCACCATGGAAGTAGATTAGCAAATGCTGAATGAGGCTCCAAGGCTGACATCAATCCCTGAGGTGAATGAGAGGAGCTCGGGGGAGGGGGATGGAGGACTGGGAACAACAGAGAAGGTCGTAGAGTGTCAACAGGGCGTCTGGGGGGCTCAAAATCGACACCAACTGGTGGGGGTGCCTTACCGGTGTCTACAGGCTAACAGATCCAGACAGCCTAAAGTAAGGGGCAAAATGAGCAACGTTCAGTGCTGTGTGAATGTATATCACCAATGCAGCAATATTGCTAGGAATAGCCTGTGGTCCGGAATGTCCTGAGCTGAGTGTATTCCCAGAGAGCCTGGAACAGTGAGCTGTCTGTATAATGCACAACTGGCATGAAAAAATAATTGTATCAAGAAGTGAGAACAGCCATGGTACATTACCACCCCAGGTAATCGATGGATGCCGTTATCTGCTTCTAGAGCTGGCGTCTTCCTATATCAATGTCCTGCCGGTATGATTCCTGTTGTGATCTGTGATTGGCTACAGATAACCACATGGTACAGGGTGCTGTGACTGGTATCATGTGATAGCTGTGGGTCAATCACAGCAACACAATAATAAGAAAAACAGTCATGAATGGAACCATTTATGACTGTTTTGTTGACATTGTAATCATGTGATTGCTATGACCAATTATAGCTATCACATGATACCCTGCCTGCTCATAGCATCGCCAGTACCATAGCACAATTTTCCTCAACTCCAGTCCTCAAGGCACCCCAACAGGTCATGTTTTCAGGATTTCCCTCAGATGAAACGGCTGTGGTAATTACTAAGGCAGTGAAACTGATCAAATCACCTGTGCGTTTTTGATTGAGTGGAGATTGTAACAACGCTCTAGCATACCCTGGTAAGCAATGCATCCAATAAATAGCAAATGCAGTTTGCTGGGACCGGGCAGACCAGGGAAACCAAACTTTTATGAGGAAATAAACGTTACAGTAAAACTGAAAAACAACGGGTTCCGTGGGGACACCCGCAACTAGGGGAGCGAAATTTCGCTGTAAAGCAAGCAGTAGCAAAAAGAGTGGGACTACTGAACTGGGGGACATGGTGTTCAAAGTCCCTTTTTCATGTGCCGTAACAGGTGATCACTTGCCTCGAGGATATAAACAGATGAGTTGTGCGGTATGTTTACTCGCTGGGTATCCGTCCAAGTCCCCCCAAGTTGGGGTCCATGTATTTTAATTGGGGATATATACGCACAGGATATCAGGATCCTGAGAGGGGTACAACAGTCGAAGATGGTAGCAGAACAGTATGCTGGAGGATAGGTAGCCCACATAGGGCAGTGGTTCTCAACTCCAGTCCTCAGGACCCACCAACAGGCCAGATTTTAAGTATTACCTTGGGGAGTTGCAGACTAGAATACTGCAATCACTGAGCAGCAAATTATATCACCTGTGATGTATTTCAGTTATCTTGCAAACCTGGCCTGTTAGTGGGTCCTGAGGACCGGAGTTGAGAACCACTGACATAGGGGAAAGGGGATTTGTGCGTGTATAATATAAAGACAGGTTAACAACTGATATCGGCAGTACAATACCTGAGTGAAGCAACTATTTTGACCTCTTTTGTTGTTTTAGAAGTCGCATATCCCTCTAGGCTTGCGTCGGTGTGAGCGCGCGGTGAGAAGGACCAAATATGGTCAAGCCGGTTCACGACCTGGTGCCGCCTTGTCCTCTAACCAGGCAAACACTGCCTCCGGGGTATCAAAGAAGTAAGCACGGTCTGCGCCAACCACCCGCAATCCCGCGGGGAAGAGCATCGCGTAGGTGTAATGGCGAATCCTCAGCTGGCGCTTAGCTTCAGTGAACAGGGCTCTCTTCTTTTGGACATCTGCTGAAAAATCCGGGAATACCTTGATCTCAGTGTTTTTGAAGGGAATGTTGCCCTTTAGTCTGGTGAGTCTGAGGACAGCGTCCCGGTCTCTAAAGTTGAGCAGTTTAGCAATGAATGTTCTCAGTGGCGCACCTTGGGGAGGAGGTTTCGCTGCCAGCCGGTGCGCTCTTTCCACCACAAATGAGGCGGAAAATTCGGTTCTTCCGAAGGTGTTGATAAGTAGGTTTTCTAGAAAGGAGGGGGGGTCGGGGCTTTCTGAGCCTTCCGGAAGGCCGATAAACCTCAAGTTACACTTCCGTAGACAGTTTTCCATATCGTCTTGCTTGGCAAGCACCATGTTAAGTTGATGTTGTAAACGCTCGGTGTAAACTTGTAATGGCGGTAGTTCATCCTCTACGTTGCTGATTCGGGTTTCTGTCTCCGTGACCCGGTCTCTCAATTTTTGCAAGTCTTGACGAATCAAAGAGACATCAATCTTAACCTCTTCAATTTTGCTTGTAAGTGTGCTCTTACAGTCTAAGATTGCTTCCAGCACATGTGCCGTGTCCTCTGCAGCCGGGTCTGTGTGAGAGGAGGAACCGGCGCCATTTTCTCCCCCAGCCTCCTTGTCCGTGTTCCGATATTTTGCCAATTTGGCGGCGGGACCTGTCTTCTGCTTCGGCGGTGACATGATCCCCGTGTGGAGGAGGATATAAGAAATCCAGCGGTAAACCATAAGTAAGCAGTTTTAAGTCCAGGATGTGTATATACGGATTATGGGCAAGCGGAGCTCCCGACTTTCACTCCTCACGCCATGCCAGTCCAGGCCATGCCCCATGATTGAGTGGAGATTAGTACACCTGTCAGTTTATGCTGTCTGTGCCCCCGTAACAGAAATTCACACTCTCTATTTGTCCTGTTTACTGTTATCATTGAAAGTGAAAGTAGAGGAAAATCCCAACTTTTAGGTTGAAATCTTCCAATGGGGACACTAGTTCTGGTGACCCTGGTGACACTGGGATTCCCTAATTTTGGAGGTATTTCCTCTCACTTCCTATTTTGGCTATTAGAATGGAAGTGGAGGTAAATCTCCCCAGTGGGACACAGATAGCAAAAAAAATAAAAATAAATTGATGGTGGTTATAACCCTCCCTTACACTATCCAAAATGAAAAACAAAGTTTTGCCTTTAATTACACTTAAAGTTATAGTTATATACACTGATCAGGCATAACTTTATGACCACCCACCTAATATTGAGCAGATCCTCCTTTTGCCTGAAAACAGCCCTGACCCATCGAGGCATAGACTCCACTAGACCTCAGAAGGTATGCTGTGGTATCTGGCACCAAGCTGTCAGAAGTAGATCCTTTAAAGAGGAAGTAAACCCTGATGGGTTTTACTTACGTTCTTTTACCCTGCAAAGTAAAAGCATAATGTGCTAGTATGCATCGCATACTAGCACATTATGTGACACTTACTTGCAAACGAAGCCCGCGCTGTCCCCGCTGCAGGCCTTCCATGGCCGCGGACTCAGGCTCTGTGACTGGCCGGAGCTGCGTGAGAGCTGCCTACCACGGCACTTGCTCGTGAAGAAACTGCATGAGGGGGTCGTTTCTTCACAGTGCATGCGCGAATTACATCATCGGCGCAGTATACAGTAAATATCTCCTAAACGGCGCACGTTTAGGATATGTGTACAGTATCTATAGGTAATCCTTATTCTAGGCTTACCTATAGGTACAACTTGCAAAGGGAGGTTTACAACCTCTTTAAGTCCTGTAATGCCGCGTACACACGATCGGACATTACGCCATACTTGGTCCGGCGTATCTGATTTTGTCGATCGTGTGTGGGCTCCAGCAGACTTTGTTTTATCAAAAGTTTGACGGACTTAGATTTGAAACATGTTTCAAATCTATCCGACGGACTCGAGTCCAGTCAAAAAGTCTGCTCGTCTGTATGCTAGTTCGACGGACAAAAAGCCACGCTAGGGCAGCTATTGGCTACTGGCTATGAACTTCCTTGTTTTAGTCTGGTCGTACGTCATCACGTACGAATCCGTCGGACTTTGGTTGATCGTGTGTAGGCAAGTCCGTTCATTCGGAAAGTCCGTCGTAAAGTCTGTCGAAAAGTCCGCCGGGTAAAGTATGCCGTAAAGTCCGGTCATGTGTACGCGGCATAAGTTGTGAGGTGGGGTCTCCATGGATTGAACTTGTTTTTCAAACATATCCCACATATGCTATCCCACATATGCTAGATTGGATTGAGATCTGGATAATTTGGAGGCCAAGTCAACACCTCAAACTTCTTATTGTGTTCCTTATTGTGTTCCTCAAACCATTTTTGAACCATTTATGTACTGTGGCAAGGTGCATTATCCTGCTGAAAGAGGCCACTGTACTTAGCAGTGTACTTGGTCAGCAACAATGTTTAGGTAGGTGGTATGTGTCAAAGTAACATCCACATGAATGGCAGGACCTACATTTTTCCAGCAGAACATTGCCCAATGCATCACACTGCCTCTGCTGTCTTGACTTCTTCCCATAGTGTATCCTGGTGCCATCTCTTTCCCAGGTAAGCAACGCACATTCACCAAGCCATCCACATGATGTAAAAGAAAATTAGATTTATCGAACCAGGCCACCTTGCTCTGTGGTCCAGTTCTGATGCTTACATGCCCATTATAAGCATGTTTAGCTGTAGACATGAGTCAGCATGGGCACCCTGACCGTTCTGCAACTACACAGCCACAAACACAAAAACCCGTGATACAATTTATTCCGCTTTCAACACATCAACTTCAGGGTCATGTTTTTTTGCTTTCTAATATATCCTTCCAACTTTCAGATGCCATTAAGCCGTAAAGAGATAATCAATGTTATTCACTTTAACTGTCAGTGGTAATAAAGTTATGGCTGATCAATGTATTTTGTTCTCTGGAAAAGAGAACAAAGTAGACTCTGAAGAACCTAATAAATGTTTTGTTTTAGTCTTGGCCTACAATACAAAATTACTGTTTATTAGTTGCTGTAGGATTAATATGATAATCTTAGAAGAGAAGCATACACTAAGAATGAAAGCTTGCTTATAGACCAATAGAACTTGTGCTGTACAGTTTGTCAGTATCATACTAATAGCTGCAAGAATGTATAAAAATAAATGTTATACCTAATATTCTCTAATAATATTTTTGATTTCAAGGCCGTAAGGAGGGTGTATTTCATTATGATCGCGACATGAGATATCAGCTAACATACTTCAACGC
The DNA here is from genome assembly GCA_037952835.1 of Lithobates septentrionalis. Lineage (NCBI taxonomy): Eukaryota > Metazoa > Chordata > Amphibia > Anura > Ranidae > Lithobates > Lithobates septentrionalis. The sequence goes on from JBBDGP010002408.1 coordinate 10,695, forward strand.
TCAACATGCGTGTGTACAGGATTTTGGTGGAAAACTGGCTACAAGAGACCAGTTATTACAAGCACTGAAGTCTGGCCTTGAGGAATGCCGAGCTGGCTGGATCGCATTAGCAGAGGTGGCTTACCCAAGAATAAACAGTCACTGGAACTGCGGGTTTAATAAAACAGGACTAATATCTTATGGCATCAGACAAAATCTACATGAAAAGTGGGATGTGTTTTGCTTTAAAGATGACGATGACTGTTCAAATTATGATCAGCTTTATTTTGGGGTGCCATTTGGAACATTGGAAATCCAAACAAGTAACCCATCTCCTACCTCTGTACCAGAAACTACTGAATCAACTTTTACGTTGGAATCATTAGCAAGTTCTTTAAACTCATCAACTTCTATAAGGAATGTGAATCTCCTGCAGGAAATGCTGACGCCAGAGCCATTGGCAGAAGGAGCATTTGAGCTTCCAGCCACGCTTTCTGAACATCATTCTTCCACTGAAAATAAATTAGTAGAAAATCAATAAAAGATGTCTGTAAATACAGACCTCGGCAACCCTACACAAAAATATAAAGATGATCAAAACAGCAATTACAAGAATGTGCAAGTACCCAAGCTGGTTTCATACATAGGTGAATCAGAAGTAAATTCTTCAAACAGAGGACACACAGTAAGTTCCCTTAGAACTGAGGTCACTAGTAACATAATGATAAGCACAACACCTTTACAATCCTTTCCTAATCAGCATGATATAAGAAATCCAGGAATAAATGAACACCTATTAGACTCTCAGTTCTTTGGAATAAAAGAAATCGATAATTTGTCTTTGCAGTCGCTACATACAACTCCCTACAGTTCTGATTTGTTTAGTAAGTTATTTGAGTCAACAAGCAATATTGTTTCAGAACAAAAAGTTATGCCAGAAATAGGTAGTAAATCAAGTGTAACACCAGAACCAAAGACCTACTTAGCCAATAACTTCCAAACTGAAACTATCGCATATATGACAAATGTACCCATAATATTTGCAACTCAAGAAGATACAGCAGAGAATGGTTTACAAAACTCTCCAAATAGTACCAATATTGCAGCGGAAATTTTTTCTGGGACAGGGCAGGATTTTATCATAACAGCAAACTCAAAAAGTACGCCATTGACACCCTTGTCCACTGGAAAACAAATGGATGGTAAAGCTGTTGGTGAAAACACAGACAGTTTTTACACCAACTTGTTTCAATTGCAACATAAACTAGAAAAGGATGTTACAGTTGACTTCAACAGTGTATCAAATACTAATGTTCCAAACATGTCTATTGATCTTCAAGCTAATGAGTATCAGCCAGTAACAGATAACAAAAGCCAAGCAGAAAGTGTTTACAAGCAAAATGAAATGTTTACTGTACAACCCACTACATTTAATCTCTTAAATCTCCAAAAAACAGATCAGTCATTTTCACCCTCAGAAAGTAGTAGCCTTTCATACATGATTTTAACATCCATTTCTGGAAAACACAATACAGCCCAGCTGAGTAAAAATGAAAGAAATGACTCTTTGACCGGGTATTTAACACCAAAGGAAATTAGGACAGAAGATGTAATATTTTCAGCCACGGAACAACCAACCATAACATACACTCATAGGCCGGTGACTACACGTGATACTGTAGAGGAATTTGCTTCCACAATACAGACAGATACAACGACATATTCACTTTTCACTCCTTCTCCGCAACTGAAAGGAACCATTAACCCAGAATCTAAGATGGCTGTAACAGACAAACATGTGGGTAAGCAGAAACATTAATCTAGTCCTAATGAAAGGAAAAAAAAACACCTTATATATTCTATTTAACAGAGATTAATAACAAAGATTTTCTAGAGTTACTCAAACCAACTTATTTTGTTTCAGGTATGTGTGGGGGCTTACTGAGAGGACTATCTGGGCAGTTCAACAGTCCTGGATTTCCACAGTCCTATGAAAAAGATATGAATTGTTCATGGGTCATCAAAGCTCCACTTGGCCACAATATAATTTTGGAGTTTTTGTCCCTTGCAATAGAAGCCCATAGGAAATGTGAATATGACTATGTAATTGTGTATGATGGAAAGGAGAGTAATAACAATGTGCTGGGCAGGTAATGTATCAATAAACATTTTTTTTTATGCTTTCTTCACAAATGAAAAAATGTAATTCAATTTAATTCAACTGCAGAACCATGTAACAAAAGCCTGTGCTACTCCTAGAGGCCAATTTAGAAGCTACCTAACTCTGAATAAATAGTATTTTATAAACCTTAAGTAAAGCTGACTTTAACTCAAAATGTAAAGATTTGCTATAGGGAGCATATACATTATGCCTAAGCAGTACCCTGAAAAATCCACCTTTTGTCTTAAATTCTTATTGAACAATAACAGTGCAGTTCCTGGTAAGTGATGGCACCTATGTACTACTGTGCATACAGCCTTATAGCTGTATATCTGCAGTCTGAGCTATAGGGCACTGCCGGCTCTGACTGGTAGTCAGATTTGGTGATATCGCTACTGTACTGCTTACTGTTGTTCTTTCCTGGAGGTATATTAAGCACATAAGCATAAAACAAGAGATCACATAACACCTGCATGCAGATAGCATATCTCCTAAAATCCAAATCACACATTTATTTTAATTTTTTTTTTAATAAGAAGGCAGTGTTAATTTGGAACAGCCGTAACTCTTTAGTAGTGGGGGAGGGTGTAAATCGCATCCAAGTCCTAGATATTTGCTTACGAACAGGGTTTCATGTAGAAAAATAGAACCATAATTATCTAATTCTAACTCAGTAGGCCCAGGAGGTAAATCTTTTCATCATGTAAGAATGTATTATTTGTTTCCAGTACCACTGGATGGCTGGGAACATTCAAAATAAATGAAAATGGTTCCCTGTGCATTAGAACATGTTGGACATAAGGGGCTAGTTAACAGTATGAACTTAAAAATAACATGTTTGCTTTGCCATGAAAAAAATGCTGCTCTTGAGCTTCCTAATGTGATTCAAATCCAAAGAGGCTCTTGGGAGCTGTTTATGATGCCTGCTGAGCACCCCTAACCATTGGGCCTAAAAGAGTGCAGTGAGCAAAACAAATTTCATACCACTGTGTTTGTCAAGGTTTGAAACCTTTCAAACTGGCCTGAACATTGCAAAGGCTGGGTTACACCAGTCTATCAACTTACACTGACTCCTCTGCAAGAACACAGGCAAAAAGAAGCACTGTATGTTTTGTTTGTGGTTTCTGTACTGATTTACATATCTTCAATTTTCTATAATATCAGTTATTATCTTTTACCTCTTATGACCAGGTTTTGTGGCGCCCAACATCCTCCTCAAATGCGATCAGCTTCCAATGTGGTGACAGTGATAATGAGATCTGATTCTTCAGTAGAATTGGATGGGTTTTCTTTATGCTTCAGCACAATGCAGTCCACCTCTGGTAATGTTGACATCACTGTTCAAATAAACCCTAATGTTGAAAGAAAGAGATTATAACAGTGACTCTTACCTTTATTCTATATGTAAATTTTATATATTCTTTATAATTATGAGGGTTTAAAGTATATTAGTTACATAATTACATAGTTGGTAAGGTTGAAAAAAGACACAATTCCATCAAGTCCAACCTATGTGTGAACTCTTTTATGTCAATATTACATTGTATATCCCTATATGTTGTGGTCGTTTAGGTGCCTATCTAATAGTTTTTTGAAATTATCTATGCTCCCTGCTGAAACCACTGCTTGTGGAAGAGAATTCCACATTCTTACCGCTCTTATGCCCTGTACACACGGTCGGACATCCCAACGACAATCTATCGGATTTTTTCCGACGGATTTTGGGCCAAACTTGTTTTGCATACATACGGTCGCACACAGTTGTCGGAAAATTGATTGTTCTGAACGTAAAACACGTACGTCGGGACTATAAATGGGGCAGTAGCCAATAGCTATCGTCTCTTAATTTATACTGAGCATTCGTGGCACTTTGTGCGTCGGATTTGTGTACACACGATCGGAATTTAAACGATTGGATTTTGTTGTCGGATTTTATATCCTGCTCTCAAACTTTGTGTGTCAGAAATTCCGACGGCAAAAGTCCGATGGAGCCCACACACGATCGGAATTTCCAACAACACAATCCGATCGCACTTTTTCCGCCCGAAAATCCGACTGTGTGTACAGGGCATTACCGTAAAGAACCCTCTACGCAGTTTCCAGTTAAATCGATTTTCCTCTAATTTTAGTGAATGGCCGCAAGTCTTTTTAAATGTCCTTTCGCGGAAAGGTTTTATCCCTATTGTGGGGTCACCAGTATGGTATTTGTACATTGAAATCATTTCCAACCTCTAGCGTCTCTTATCCAGAAAGAATAAGTTCAGTGCTAGTAATCTTTCCTCATAACTAAGATCCTCCATTCCCTTTATTAGCTTTGTTACCCTTCTCTGTACTCTCTCCATTTCCAGCACATCCTTCCTGAGGACTGGTGCCCAGAACTGGGCGGCATACTCCAGGTGCAGCCAGGCCAAAGTCTTGTAGAGTGGGAGAATTATTGTTTTATCTCTGGAGTTTATTGCATGCCAATATTTTATTGGCTTTGCTTGCAGCAGTTTGCTGACCCTGTCATCTACTAGGACTTCCAGGTCCTTTTACATCCTAGATTCCCACAGAGGTTCCCACCCTAGTGAGTAGATTGCATTAATGTTTTTGCCACTTAAATGCATTATTTTAGATTTTTCTACATTAAACCTCATTTGCCATGTAGTTGCCCATCCCATTAATTTGTTCAGATCTTCTTGCAAGGTTTCCACATCCTGCGGAGAAGCTATTGCCCTGCTTAGCTTAGTATCGTCCGCAAATACTGAGATTGAGCTGTTTATCCCATCCTCCAGGTCATTTATGAATAAATTAAATAGGATTGGTTCCAGGACAGAACCCTGAGGGACCCCACTTTCCACATTGAACCATTCCGAGTACTCCCCATTTATCACTACCCTCTAAACTCGCCCTTGTAGCCAGTTTTCAACCCAGGTACTCACCCTTTGGTCCATGCCGACAGACCTTAGCTTGTATAGTAAACGTTTGTGGGGAACTGTATCAAATACCTTTGCAAAACCCAGATACACTACGTCTGTGGGCCTTCCTTCATCTAGATGGCAGCTCACCTCCTCATAGAAGGTTAATAGATTTGTTTGGCAAGAATGATTTTTCATGAATCCGTGCTGATTACTGCTAATGATACAGTTTTCATTACTAAAATCTTGTATATAGTCCCTTATCATCCCTTCCAAGAGCTTGCATACTATTGATGTTAGGCTAACTGGTCTGTAGTTCCCCCAGGGATATATCTTGGTCCTTTTTTAAAGATTGGAGAAAAGCCAGTGTCGCACCAATCAGCTGGTGCCATACCAGTCAGTAGACTGTTTGTAAAAATTAGGAAAAAACGGTCTGGCAAATACTTGGTTCCTTAAGGACTCTCGGGTGCAAGCCATCTGGTCCTGGTGACTTATTTATGTTAAGTTTTTCAAGTCTGTTTCTAATTTATCCTCTGTTAACCATGGGGGTGCTTCCTGTGACATGTCATGAGGATAAACATTGCAGTGTTGGTTACTGAAGCCCCCCATTTCCCTCGTGAAGACTGAGGAGAAGAATTCATTCAAAACCTTTGCCATCTCACCATCCTTTGTAACCAGAATCCCTTCATCATTTTTTATGGGGCCAATATGATCTGTCCTCCCTCTTTTACTATTCATGTAGTTGAAGAATTTCTTGGAATTTTTCTTACTTTCTTCCGCTATGTGCCTTTCGTGTTCTATCTTAGTCGCCCTGATTGCATCCTTACATTTCTTTTTTTTTTATTACAAACGTTTTTTTTATTGTTTAATAGAAACAGAAAGAAGAATAAAACATACAGTCTTGTATCAGTGTACATCATAAAAAATGATATCCAAAGCATAATAACATAAAAAATTGAGACAAAAAATACTTCCAAAGCGTACAGAATATAACATGAAAAAACTCATATATGAAGGTATTATCTATTCATGGTCTAGGTACCTCGCGCAGTCCCTAGCTTTATGCCAATAAAATGTGCTTATGGGTTTTCCAAGGCTCCCATCTACGATCGAACAAGTGCATTCTATCCTATAGAGTATACAATATCCTCTCCATAATCATTACCATATCAATTCTATCTTGGATGGAGGCTAGGGGGACAACTGGGGATTTCCAGTGAAGGGCAATGACCCATAGGGTTGATATACATATCGTGTGTATGAGACATTCCTCTCTGCGGAGGATTCCTGGGATCGTTGCTCCAAGTAAACACATCAGGAGCGTGAGCTTCAGAGGGGTTCCGGAGATTGCGGAGGCGACCGCAGTCACCCTTTCCCATATCGGGGTTAGAAGTCTACAATCCCAAAGTATGTGTTTGAATGTGCCAAGCAGCTGGCAGCCTCTGAAGCACAATCCCGATATTCCTGGGTACATTATTTGAAGTCTGGAGGGAGTGTAGTACCATCTAGTTAGGACCTTATAGGCTGTTTCCCTAACCGCTAGTGATTTAGTGGCCTTCTGAAGGTTTGCTAGCATGGTCTCCCAGTCTTTCATAGTAAATTGTTCATCACAGTCAGTCTCCCATTTGGTCCTATATAGGGGGTCACCTGAAAAACCTGACACTAATGTAGTTTTATAGAGGGTAGAAATTAGACCTTTACCTCTCAGGGTTTCATGGCAGATCTGTTCGTAGGAAGTAGAAGAAGAGGAAGGGTTAAGATTATAATGGGAGATATAAAAGTGTCTTATTTGCATAAAACGGAGATATTCCCGCAATGGTATTTGTTTTTGTGTGCGGAGGAGATCAAATGTGGCAAAATTCTCAGGGTGATCAATACATCCTTACATTTCTTATTGCATTCTTTGTACAGTTGGAATGCTGATGATGATCCCTCAGCCTTGTATTTTTTGAAGGCCTTCTCCTTTGCTTTTATATGATTCTTTACGTTAAGCCGCCCAGGTCTTTTATTAGCTTTTTTAAATGTATTACCCTTTGGGATGCACTGGCTAATACCCTTATTTAATATGCTCCTAAAGCACACCCATTTTTCCTCTGTGTTCTTTGTTCCTAGGATTTTATCCCATTTAGTATCTTCTAGCAAGAAGTGTAGTTTCTGGAAGTTGGCTCTTTTGAAATTCAGTGTCTTTCTATTCCCCTTATGTTTCCTATTTGTGTGACTTATGCTGAAACTAATTGACCTGTGATCGCTGTTTCCTAAGTTGCCCCGTATTTCTACATCCGCATTTCCGTATTTCTACAAGTCTGTATTGTTAGTAATCAGTAGGTCTAGTAACGCATTGTTTCTTGTTGGTTCATTTACCATCTGACCCATGAAATTGTCCTGTAAGACATTTAGGAATATCAACAACAAAAAACTTGTTTTAGAGATGGAACCAAGGGACACACACATGCTGTCATTAAATGAAAGTTCTATCAATAAGCACTGGTGGTTTTAGACAGCATTCGTCCCTTGGCTTTGAGTCCACTGCAGAACTTTGTTTTTTTGGTCCTTGAATGCCCTCTATGGTCACCTTTAGCACATGGTTCTCGCATTTAGACACCTGTGACCCTCAAATGATTTGACCAATATTTCAAGAGACTAAGAAGGCTTGTACCTCTAGCTGGACAGCATCCCTTGAAGAAGCCCCATATATGGGTGAAACATGTTGGGAATTGTATCCTTTTATGCTGTATCCACAAAATCTTGTTGATTTGTACTTGCTGATTGTTGTTTTTTTAACAATTTTTTATTTTTTCTAAAAAAAACAACTTTCTTATACAATATAGTTGTTACTATTTTTTAACTAATTTGCACCTTAAAAATCCAATTCCTTCCTTCTACATATAATCTATTAAGGGATGTGGTGCTATTACTAAATTGATTTGTCTGTGATCAAAAAAAACTGTTGTTGTTTACTGCTAATTTAATTTATTATCTATAATACATAAAGGATGTAACCTAGTATGCTATAGAGGATTTTGCTCTTCAATTGAGTTAGCTTTACATTGATAACTGATCCTGTGTACACCTGTCAGTTTAAAGTACATATACTAAACCAAATGAATACGAAGCCTGTGTGCTGAATAAACTCCTCATTAAGTTTTATGAAGATCTGGCCTATTGCCAAAGTTGAAGGTAGTTCCACTTATTATAACTGTTGCAATATATGTCTGGGATGTTCACTAAAGTCTTTTTTTTTACTTATGTTTACTGAAGTCTTGACCAAAGACATAGTCTCATGAGAAGGGGTAGTGCTAGTTACTGATTATAGCCATAACCAACACAAATCACTCAGAATCTTGTAATAAAGATCTTTTTGACAGAAAACTCTGCCCCCTGCTTTGTTTCATGGGAAGCAAGATGGAAGCACCTATATACAGATTTTATTTTATATTCTCTGATAAAATATACAAGATAAACAGTGTGTGTTTAAACAACTTTTTTAAGTAACTCTCTATTAATACATTTGTTTTAAATTGAGTAGACAAAGTACAGGTATTTAAAAAATGCATCATCACCCTCCATAAATGTGTTGGTATCCTTGGACATTTTAAACAGTTAATATTTTTATAAGGTATTCGCCTGGTTGGGGGAAAAAATAGCTTGGAAGGAATAGTTGAAGTGGACTACCAGGGATTTCGAGGAAACATTTGTCCTAAGCATTGGAGTAACAAGGATGCCAAAGTCGTGTGTCGCCAGCTTGGCTTTCAAGGACCTGCAATAGCTACCAGGTATTTTTTTTTAATTAAACTCTATCACTTTTGTCTTGCTTGAATTATGGATTATGTTAATCAAACCCAACCTTACATAAAACATGCTTGCTTGATCAAACTTTAAATATTCATACTGGAATATACTGAAAATGGCACCACTAAACAGAACTGACAATTCCAGAGAACCAGAGCCATGCATAATTAGTAGAGAGAATTCTTAAAATCCCATTCTTGCTCTATTCAACCACAGGTATCTGTCCACAACAACAGATGTGCTATATATCACCACAGGTGTCAGCTAGCAATTGAAGAGAGAATATGATCTGTGTACTGTACAATAACAACAAAGGATTCCCTCAGAGGTTCACCTGTCACTGCAAACCAGTGTCCAAAGCTGCAATTTTTACATATGGCAAGCATCTTCTGTAGTGATCCAACAGATTACTTCAGATATCCTCCACAGACAACAGGCAATATATAAGTTGAAACAAACTCAGTAACACAAGTTAGTAAATCTAAATATAAACCAATCCATTTTTGTTTCAGAACAATATATTTCAATTTCAGTCGTTAATTAGCCCATTTAGATTTACTCAGTCTTGCACAGGCAGTTTAGCCTGTGGGGTGTAAAAAAGAGGGCATTTTCTGTGTCTTTAGGCTTTTGGGATGTAAATGTGATGCTGATCAGATCATTAAACTCTCCGGAGAAAAAAAAAGTAGTTTTAATTGTAGTCCCATGGACCAGCCGGCAAGCCAATGTGTTACACAGCTCTATTATGCAAAGATGTTCTGGTTCTTATGGTTCCATAACATGTGCCCTACTCTTGCCTTGTTCAGCACAAGACTGCTATAGGTGCTGGCCAGACTCATCTGCTGATTCAGCTAAATGGCTAGTCCCTGCAGTCATCCTGCAGACAAACAAAATTCTTTACTTTCTGATTTCAGATGATTTCAGATGCTTGCAGAATTTTCAGATGATTACAAAATGAGAAAGAAGTGTGGCCAGGTAGTGGGAAAATGTAATAGAATTCTAAAGTGTATCTTTAGAGGGATCACCAGAAGGAGAAATTAGGTCCCGATTTCCTTACATACAGTAAATCTTTAGTTAGACCTCATTTAGAATACTGGGTCTAGTTCTGGAAAATGTACTTACAAAAGATATTGATAGGATAAAACAAGTCCAGAGACAGACTCCATGAGTCCAGAGACAAAAAAAATAAAATCTCTAGGGGACAAACATATCAGGAGAAACTTCTGGAACATAATATGTACCGTCTCCAGGAAAGAAGGGAAAGGGGAGACATGATTGAAACCTTTAAATACATTAAGATGTGAATAAGGTTCAGAAGGGCAGTATTTTTATTATGAAGCTAAGATCAAGAACATAGGGACATGACCTCAAACTAGAAGGAGGAAAGTTCAACACTAATCTTAGCAAGTATTTTTCCAAAAGAGTAGTTGATGTTTGGAATAGACTTCCAGCAGAGATAATGAGTCTGTCCACAATAAGTGGATTCAAACAAGCTTGGGACAAATAAATGTAAAAAACTAAATTATTAGCTAAAAATATTTAAATAAAGAACATGGGGCAGACTCGATGGACCACTTGTTTTTATTTCTGTTATCGCTCTTCTGTGTTTCTACTTTTCTTGTCTATTTAAACTCAGTGCAGCTCCAAGTTCACAAACCGAGCAATGCTTTTGCGAGTTAGCTGCCAAATCTGTACCTGCCTGCTATCCAGGCTGTTCTCCACTGTTGATTATATCAACATCCAGTTTCCTTCCTGCTACCTGCCTTGACCCTTGGCTTTGCTCCTGGCTATCTGAGTCTGCTGCCTGGCCTGATTCCTCTGCCTTATTCCTAGCTGTCCAAATTTACTACTTGTCTTGACCCTTGGCTTCATTGTTGGTTACCCGCTTCCACTGCCGGACATGAACTGCTACCTTCCGTACGTTGTCCACAACCAGCTCCAACCTTTGGACTGTCACTGTAGTGTACCTCCCTGATTCAGTCCTGGGTCTTGTGTAGGGTGAACCTAGAAGTCATGACATGGGGTTAGCACAGTAGCTGTGGTGAATACTGGTTGGCCCTTGGATCTCACATCACCGGCTCTCACCTTTTTCTGTATTAATCCTATCCTATTTTTTCTGATTATTAATCCTATTTCCAGACCTCATTTGCCTGTGATACCCTGCTTTACTGTGAAACAGTGGTCAGCCTACACTTCTTGGCAGAACCTATCATCTCTCCATGGGGTATCTCTTACAGTGTAGCTAGAGGGTCCATGTCGGCACAGGCGCTCCCCTAAGAGTTTGTTTGGGGCATTGACACCGCTGATGCACCACTGCCTCCAGATGAACAAATTCAGAGAACTTAAAGCTCAGAAATTCAATGTGATGCAATTCCTGTAAGAACTGGGAACTTGTTTTGAACATTGCAACCAGAAACAGCACTTGTTCAAACCTTAGTTGCAGTTAGTCCTTGCATTTAACCACTCTTCCACACTATTTAGGAGACTCCAAGAGCTGCAGGAGGTTCACAAACCAGTGTATCATCCACTTTAAATTTCAATCTCCTCAGGGTTTGTTCATCAGTACAGGTCAAAGTGGCTTACATTATCTTCCTTTTGGCCTGTGCTACACCTATTTGGGAGAAGAATGATCTGGTAACCTCCAACCTCTCCAACTTACTCCATTTTTGAGGAACTGGGATGAACTACATCAAATGCTCCCTTACATCTCTATTAGGGATCCACTATTTTAGGACAATACACTCTTCAGTTTTACAAACACATGGGAGAGTTAAATTGAAAGAACAAGGCCTTGATCGCTACCTATTGGTGATTAGTGCCTTAGGGATAAAATCAAGGATGTGTTTGGCAAAAGAACCATTTCCATAATCCTGGATAAGTTAATATCTCTATGTATTTAGATCAAAATTTGCTTTCAAGAAAGCTCCCTGGAGAGGGCTTGCCAGCATCACTGCTTTCCAAGTCATTCTCTGTCTACTTCCCTCCAACCTATGAAGCATAAATCATAGGAAAAGGAGGCATGAGGGTAGTAAAAGAATACTACTTCAAAAGAGCCAACGATAATCCTGCCACTTTATAAAACTCTGATTCGGCTACATCTGGAGTATTCCATCCAGTTCTGGTCACCAATACTGATGAAGGATGTGCTGGAACTGGATAAAGTCCAGAAAAGGGCAGCAAAGATAATAAAGGGACTGGAGGATCTTGAATAATGAGGAACATCTAAAAGCACTACATTTATTCTCCCTGGAGAAGAGACGCTTGAGAGGAGATATTACAGCAATATACAGTACAAATACCTCAAAGATGATCCCAGCGTAGGAAGAAAACAATTTAGTCTCCAGGAGTGTAGAAAGACACACTGCCACTAAATGAGATTGGAGGAGAAGCGATTTAACCTTAAGCTGCACAGGGGTTTTTCACTGTAAGGGCGATAAGAATGTGGAACTCTCTTCCACAATTGGTGGTGTCAGCAGGAAGTATTGATAGCTTCAAAAGAGTTTTGGACGTGCATCTTAGTGAACACATTATACAGGGATATGGGAAATATCAACATGAATACACATACACCAATTACACAGGTTGGACTAGATCGACTGTTGTCTTTATTCAACCTTACCAACTTTGAAACTACGAGTATGAACCTTCACCAATCACTTCTTTCTCTGCTGAGGAACATATGCAGTTTGGAAGAACCATTACAGCATGCAAGTATCACCGCACACTGGATTTAGGTGTGAAGTAATTGAAACACAAGCTTCAGCTGTAATCCCCACCCATAGGTCATATCCTTCTATGATATTTGAAAGAACCAATATTACTTCCAAGGAATGCTTTAGACGCTAAAACCTGGACCTATGTTTTTACTGCGGCGCCAAAGGACACTATTGTGATTCTTGCCAAGTTCAGCTGGGAAATTCTGGTCTAACGCACATGAAAGGTGGAGTATTAGACCCTTTAACATCATCTTCACAATCTAATCTCTTGTTGACTGTGATCCTTCACACCAATTCCCATCTTCACTCACTTTCAGCCTACATCGATTCTGGGGATGTTGGCAACTTCATGGACTGCGGAACAGTGACATCCCTAAAGTTTACCATATTACCTCTTCTCTCTCTTCTTTTGGACCAATTCACTTTCAGACCTGTCCTTCGGAGGTACTCCATCCCCAATTAGATATCCTTCCTTGTTTTACCTAAAGCCTCAACTATTCTCCTCATTCCCCTTGGGCAGCTGCAAAAATCTTGGTCTGGGTTTCCTATTGTTTCACTTTTTCTATAATCAAGTTTCTCCAGGCAAGAATCTTCCACTCGCCTCCCTCCATCATATGTAGAACAACTTCAGAGACATATTTGTAAGAAATTTACTAAGGTACTCCTCCCCACAGACAGTTTGACTCTGCCCTACTGATCTCATTTCTGGTGCTACCCCGCCCGTAGGTCATAGCTATTCCTAATCTGCTGCCTTGACAGTTTACTCAGGCAGTGTACACTGCCAATGGTCTAGTGCCTATAAATCCAAACCCTTTCCTAGTAACTTGAAACCCAGAAATCTAACCAGTGGGCTACAATCCCTGCAAGAACTGGGCATCTGTTTTGAACAGCTTCTGGTGACCCCATTTTTTACAGTCCATAACAAACTTCCTCTTTCCCTTAATTGCTCTTGGGACAATCTTGCAATAGCAGTTGGGAAAAAGTCTTTTAATTCCCTCTGCTCTGAAGTATAAAGCTTGCTCCGAGCAGCCTCCAACAAATTTTATCAGGGGGAGTGGCTGTAGGAATTGTAAAAAGCCCTAAAATTGTATGTGCAGTTACAGTAAGTCAAAGCGCACTATGTTTTTAAAGCCACACTGACGTATTTTTTTCTGATTTGTCAGGATTTTTGGAGAGGATACAGTTTTATCAGCAATTTCGTCTGTTAACTGCAATGGAAGTGAGGCTGTACTGGAAAACTGCAATATGAAAAATTCTGGTACATGCGATACCAAAGAAAGAGCAGGTGTTCTTTGCCAAGGTAAAATAATTATTGCATGCTGAGGACAGTGAATAGGTTATTATGTGTGCTCTGTTCACTCAAACCTACATGTTGTACAGTATTTCACAAAAGTGAGTACACCCCTCACACTTTTGTAAAAATTTTATTATATCTTTTCATGTGACAACACTGAAGGAATGATACTTTGCTACAATGTAAAGTAGTTAGTGTATAGCTTGTATAACAGTGTAAATTTGCTGCCCCCTCAAAATAGCTCAACACACAGCCATTAATGTCTAAACTGCTGGCAACAAAAGTGAGTACACCACTTAGTGAAAATGTCCAAATTGGGCCCACAGTGTCAATATTTTTTGTGGCCACCATTGTTTTTCAGCACTGCCTTAACCCTCTTGGGCATAGAGTTCACCAGAGCTTCACAGGTTGTCACTGGAGTCCTCTTCCACTTCTCCATGACGACATCACTGAGCTGGTGGATGTTAGAGACCTTGCGCTCCACCACCTTCTGTTTGAGGATGCCCCACAGATGCTCAATAGCGTTTAGGTCTGGAGACATATTTAGCCAATCCATCATCTTTACCCTCAGCTTCTTTAGCAAGGCAGTGGTTCCAGTAATCCATTTCCTTAGTTCGCTTTTCTTCAGCAAACTGTTTGTGGGCTTTCTTGAGCATCATCTTTGGAAGATGCTTCCTTCTGGGACGACAGCCATGCAGACCAATTTGATGCAGCGTGCGGCGTATGGTCTGAGCACTGACAGGCTGACCCCCATACCCCTTTCCCAAAGACAACCTTTGGATATGATGCTAAACACGTGCACTCAACTTCTTTGGTCGACCATGGTGAGGCCTGTTCTGAGTGGAACCTGTCCTGGTAAACCACTGTATGGTCTTGGCCAATGTGCTGCAGCTCAGTTTCAGGGTTTTGGCAATCTTCTTATAGCCTAGGCCATCTTTATGTAGAGCAACAGTTCTTTTTTTCAGATCCTCAGAGTTCTTTGCCATTAGGTGCCATGTTGAACTTCCAGTGACCAGTATGAGAAAGTGAGAGCGATAGCACCAAATTTAACGTACCCGCTCCCCATTCACACCTGAGACCTTGTAACACTAACGAGTCACATGACACAGAGGAGGGAAAATGGCTAGTTGGGCCCAATTTGGACATTTTTACTTAGGGGTGTACTCACTTTTTTTGCCAGCGGTTTAGACATTAATGGCTGTGTGTTGAGTTATTTTGAGGGGACAGCAAATTGACACTGTTATACAAGCTGTACACTCACTACTTTACATTGTAGCAAAGTGTAATTTCTTCATTGTTGTCACTTTTGTGAGATACTGTATATTTTGTTTTTATACTTTGGTCAAATGTATCCTTATTTGTTTTATCTCTAGTGCAGTGAAGCAAAAAATGGTATGGCTTCTGTTTGTTTTATATCTGTGACTAGCACATACTGTATATGCCGGTTTATTTAGGAATACAGTGGGGACGGAAAGTATTCAGACCCCCTTACATTTTTCACTCTTTGTTATATTGCAGCCATTTGCTAAAATCATTTAAGTTCATTTTTTTCCTCATTAATGTACACACAGCACCCCATATTGACAGAAAAACACAGAATTGTTGACATTTTTGCAGATTTATTAAAAAAGAAAAACTGAAATATCACATGGTCCTAAGTATTCAGACCCTTTGCTCAGTATTTAGTAGAAGCACCCTTTTGATCTAATACAGTCATGAGTCTTTTTGGGAAAGATGCAACAAGTTTTTCACACCTGGATTTGGGGATCCTCTGCCATTCCTCCTTGCGGATCCTCTCTAGTCCTGTCAGGTCGGATAGTAAACGTTGGTGGACAGCCATTTTTAGGTCTCTCCAGAGATGCTCAATTGGGTTTAAGTCAGGGTTCTGGCTGGGCCATTCAAGAACAGTCACGGAGTTGTTGTGAAGCCACTCCTTCATTAGTTTAGCTGTGTGCTTAGGGTCATTGTCTTGTTGGAAGGTAAACCTTCGGCCCAGTCTGAGGTCCTGAGCACTCTGGAGAAGGTTTTCCTCCAGGATATCCCTGTACTTGGCCGCATTCATCTTTCCCTCGATTGCAACCAGTCATCCTGTCCCTGCAGCTGAAAAACACCCCACAGCATGATGCTGCCACCACCATGCTTCACTGTTGGGACTGTATTGGACAGGTGATGAGCAGTGCCTGATTTTCGCCACACATACCGCTTAGAATTAAGGCCAAAAAGTTCTATCTTGGTCTCATCAGACCAGAGAATCTTATTTCTTACCATCTTGGAGTCTTTCAGGTGTTTCTTTTAGCAAACTCCATGCGGGCTTTCATGTGTTTTCCACTGAGCAGAGGCTTCCTTCTGGCCACTCTGCCATAAAACCCGACTGGGCTGGAGGGCTGCAGTGAGGGTTGACTTTCTACAACTTTCTCCCGACTGCATCTCTGGAGCTCAGCCACAGTGATCTTTGGGTTCTTCTTTACCTCTCTTACCAAGGCTCTTCTCAACAGATAGCTCAGTTTGGCCGGACGGCCAGCTCTAGGAAGGGTTTTGGTCGTCCCAAACGTCTTCCATTTAAGGATTATGGAGGCCACTGTGCTCTTAGGAACCTTAAGCGCAGCAGAAATTTTTTGTAACCTTGACCAGATCGCCACAATTCTGTCTCTGAGCTCATCAGGCAGTTCCTTTGACCTCATGATTCTCATTTGCTCTGACATGCACTGTGAGCTGTAAGGTCTTATATAGACAGGTGTGTGGCTTTCCTAATCAAGTCCAATCAGTATAATCAAACACAGCTGGACTCAAATGAAGGTGTAGAACTATCTCAAGGATGACCAGAAGAAATGGACAGCACCTGAGTTAAATTTATAAGTGTAACAGCAAAGGGTCTGAATACTTAGGACCATGTGATATTTCAGTTTGTTTTTTTTAATAAATCTGCAAAAAAGTCAACAATTCTGTGTTTTTCTGTCAATATGGGGTGCTGTGTGTACATTAATGAGGAAAAAAATGAACTTAAATGATTTTAGCAAATGGCTGCAATATAACAAAGAGTGAAAAATACTTTCCGTCCCCACTGTATGTGCATGTTGGTAATTGTTTTAATTTTGCACTTATGTAAAGTTTCATGTAAGATCTTGTATTTTTATTTTGTTTTATGTATATTTTTTATAATAAATGTTACATTTGATGAGAAAACCTTTTACAAATTTGACATGAAATAGCACTATAAAGTGCACCATAAAAGAAGGAGCACTATCAATAGATGCTGAAACACCTATTTAATAGGAGCCTCAAGCAGTGCAGAATGTTCCTATAAGGGGTAGTTTAAACTTGCTTCAAAACATGGCTTCAGACATGCTTTGTTAAAGCTCTCTGAGCGCTAGTCAAAGCTCCTGTCACTAATTAAAATTGTTAGCTTACAGTTCTGTTTACACCTGCTTTTGCTTGGTGATTCGATGAGGTTTCGATGGGGCTTCGGTGGGGCTTCGGTGAGGCTTCATGGGGCTTCAGTGGGGCTTTAAGCGAGCTTTGCCATAGACTTCTATGGAGGCTTTGAAGATGTTTTGAAGCACCACTGAAGCTACATGGGGTATAATTTTTGAAGCGAAGCCGAACACAAAGCAATGCAAAAGCAAGGCATAAACAGGACTGTAAGCTAACCATTTTATTTAGTGACAGGGGCTTTGACTAGCGTTCAGAGAGCTTTAACAAAGCCTGTCCGAAGCCTTGTTGAAGCCTTGCTGAAGCCGAAGCAAGTGTAAATGAGCCCTAACATGCTTCTAGAGCTTCATGAAAAGTATCAGATATAAACTAATAGAAAACCAATCTGATTGGGTGGCTCTATGTTTCTTTACTTTAAAAGACTTTAAAAACTATACATCTCATAAGGACATGCAATTTATTAAAGGTGTTTTGTAGATAAAAGGTGTGTCATCTCGTGTGCGTAACTGAAGATACTTCAGCTGGTTGGTCACAAAACATATACAGTAGGATTCACTATGGTGACAGTTGTTTTACATTATTTGGTATGATGGGCAGTTAGCGACTACATGCAGTGACCTTGGCCAGTGTTTTAGTTGGGTATAGATTATATATAATGACTTCAGTTAGAATATATGATGAAAGGTGAACAGAATTTGTGATTGTCAGTGACAGGTATAGCATAGTAACATTAGTCACTATGATAGAATATTAGTCAGTATGATAGATTATACACAGATCTGTATATTATACAGATTTATTAGTCAGTATGATAGATTATGCACAGTTGTATTAGCTTTTAGGGCAGTTTATAAGAGATTACCATTAGTCAATCCACAAGTCGGTAAAGCTGATGGCTCATGGAGGTGGAGTGGGAAAAAGAGCACAGTGTGGTGGACAGTATGGACATATGTCTATAGGAAAAGAGCTGCCACTACCACTGGTGAGAGAAGAGCTGTGACAAGTCTAGTTCCCATTATTATACATACAGACAATCCTGCAATATAGATAGACACATAGAACACCCCCCCCCCCCCCCCCAAGTACACTAAAAAGCGGCCATTTTCCCAAGTTTGCAGTTCCTATTGTGCAGTTCTCTGGCAGGGGAAAACAAATAGGTACAAGGCACAGAAACTGACAGCATATTTTCGTTACATCCTGGGACACACTGTTACATACAATCCCTAATTCCACTCTTGGTTGTGTATTCTTGTTAAAGTCGCCCATAGAAAAACCATAATTCCCAACTTTAGAAGCAGAGGTGTTGCTTGAGTTGTTAAAAAACTGAGGCACCTTTGGGCAGCTCAAGGAAAGTAGTAATGTGGCGTAAGCACCGTGTGGCGTACAGTGGGTATACCCAAACTTAACAGTAGGAGGGGCTTGAAGGGCATGGTTAAACAAAACCAGGGCTTCATTGTAGCTATAAAAAATGCTTTGATTGCAGTGCCACAAGCAAGAGTCTCACACACATATATATATAAACCTCTGCACAATTATAAAAAAATGAAATGCTGACAATGAACACTTACATATGCTTTTATGCTTTTGTGCACACCGAATATAGACAGAGATTTAACACTTTTTTTCTGAGCCTACACTAAAGAAGAACATTTAAGTAGTTGTAAAGACTAGGCATTTTTACCCTAATGCATTCCTTGCAATAAGATAAAAAATGTTCCGCACTGTCAAGTGTCTCCTTGGTCTTCCTCTGACTCTGGGGTCTCATTCCGGTGCCAGAAAAATCCCCTTCTTGCAGAAAGGCCGGACTCTGCTGTGGGCCGACCCTTCCGATAGCTGGGAACATTTACTAATGGCTAAATGCCTCGACTTCCATTTTCTACACCCCAGTTTTGCCCCTATAAGGAGGAAGTAAACCCTGATTGGTTCATGCTATGGAGCCTGACATGCTGCACCCATCCGTTGTGTCTCTCTAAACATCACACACCTATTGGGGGGGTGTCATTGTTGCGCTCGGCTCCATCGTGGTCAGCTAATGAAGTGATGTCCCAGATCTCTGATAGTGGTGTGTGTGCTTATATTTTTTTTATTTTTTGTCCATAATGACATTTCTGTAATTTACAAGAATTCTCAAATAAAAGAAAAAAAATAACAAAAAAAAAAAAAAAAAAAGATAAAAAATGTCCCACTAGTTGTATCGGACTTCCCCACCTCCCTTTATACTGAAGATCGCGGTAAATCAGTATTTACAATGCTCATTTTTATATAAGATTTATACAGTGTGGTATACCAGGCTATAATAGAGGGGCTGGCAGTGAATATATATAAACTTTTATTTAGACTAATAGTGGTGGGGATGGGGGGTGGAGACAGAGACATAGAGATGACAGGCAGGGAGGAGGGGGTGAGGGGGAGAACCCAGACCAGGCTGTGGATGACGGAGGGACGCACAAACTGACCATGGTGGTCAGGGCTCAGCAGCCCTGGTTATCGTGGTCAGTACAGAGAGAGGGATACAGGAAGTGGCAGGTACAGGGAGGTTTTCTTACAGTTTAGAGGGGGGCAGATTACAGGGCACAAGCTCTATGCTGTTTAATCTGCTTTAAGCGACCAGGATCTGTATTTTTTTGGGGGGGTTAACAAACACTTTAACTGAGTCCCATCTCGATCCAGCACTGTGCACGTTTGCAGTGGTGCTGGTCTCTCTCTTTCCTCACAGGCTCAGTGACAGCAGGGGGAGCCATTGGCTCCTGTTTCTGTCACTCAAATCCTGTGAGGGGGGATACAGCCCAGCTCAGGAGCAAGCCCAAAAGTGTGTCACCATAGGAAGAGGAGGGGCCAAGAGCGCCGACAGGGCACCTCAGAAGAAGAGGTTTGGGGCTGCTCTGTGCAATACTGTTAGACGAAGCAGGTAAGTAACTGCTTCCAATAAAATAGTCAGGGAATGTTTAGCAAACAGCAATTGTTGAGACAATGAACACTTTGGTGAAAAGTATGTAATGTCCAGTATAGTATCTATAGTGCAGGAGTCTGTAAAGCAGAGTGCAGGGGTCGCTTTGTGCAGTGTACAGAGAGCAGCATTCATTGCCAGATTTAGGAGGATATAACTCAAAATTCCCCCCACAAGTAATGCTCTACCCTACTTCACCCTTTCAGCCAAAATTCCCACTTCCCCCCTCCAAAAAAAATAAATAAATACAGCACTAATTTGCATGGTCACCTCAATCCCCCTCGCAACAGAAATATTTTTACCTTCCCAGCACAAATCTGCCCTTCAAATTCAACTTCTATTGCAAATCCTCTTTCCCCCCCCCAAATCCCCCCAGCACCAATCCGCCTCCTAGTACAAATCCCGCCAAAATTCCTCCTCCCAGCACAAATTCTTCCCCCTTTTAGCACAAATCCTCTCCTTAAATCCCCAATCCCAACATTAATCCTCTCCTTCCCCAATTCCCTCTTCTAGCACGAGTCCCCCCAAATCCCCCTCCCAGCACAAATCTTCTCTTCCCTCCCCAAACCCTCCTCCCAGCACAAATCCCCCCCCCCCAAACTCCCCTCCCAACAAAATTCCAAACTCCCTTGAGCACAAACCTCTCCCCCAAATCCTCTTCCCCTTCCAGCACAAATCTCTGTGACCCCCACCCCAAATCCTCCCTTCCAGCACATATCCCCCCCCCTTCTAGCACAATTCTCCCCTCCAACCCCAATTTTTCTAGCACAACTCTCCTCACAAATCCCCCCTCCCAGCACAATTCTTATCTTCATATTTAGCCCAAATCCTTTCCCCTCCAATCCCCCCTCTTCTAGCACAAATCCTCTAGCCTAAACAATCACTCCCCCTTTTTGCACAAATCCTCTCCCCTTTCAAATCAACCGCCAACACAAATCTTCTTAGAAACTCCTTCCAGCATAAATCCACTCGCAGCACAAATTTTGTTAACTGCCCCCTACCTCCTCATATGCCCCCCAGTGCAATTTACCTACCTAAAACCCTAAAACAGACCACAGATCAGTGCAGCTCAATACAAGGGGATATCTCTCCTCCCTGCTGCTCCTCCTCCTCTTGTGCAGGATACACACCAGAACCAATGAGGAGCCCAGCTTCCCTCAGCTCTGACGTGTATTGTTGTTAAACGCAACCAGCAGGGTGCCTGTACCTGCAGAGGGTAAGATTGTGGCACTAGGGACCCAGGGCACCTCGTCACAGATGTGGGGAAGGTGCCCGGTGCTAGCACTCCCCTACCTCGTGAATTTGTGGAGCCAAGGGCCAGAACTTGTGCCCGCACTTGACTCCGGGACTCTAGAAAGGACACTGGAAATTTGTTGGAATCCAAGGATGGTCCTACAGAATCTGGGATGATTAGGAGGTATAGAAAAACAAGGACATCTGCACGTGCAGACATGTGTTGACAATCTAAAAATGTCTTTGTGCCTGGTTTCAGCCATAAACATGGCTGATTAGATAGCACAAGAACACCAATTTCAATGTATGCACTGGACACCAAAGACAGTCATGGGACTAACGTATCTTGATGGACACACTAGCATATTGGATTAGCATTCAGGCTAAGTTTTTCTAACCTGTATGATTGCATTCTTCCCCAAAATATTTGCCTGGGACTGTCTGAAGCTTCCCACAGACATGACATAGTCACCCAATGTGGTTAGGCACACTGGAAAGTTTTTTTTCCTAAATAATTTTCATCTGTTGCATTCACATTCCAGAATTATGTTGTAAAATCATCAATGTCTTCCTTATTTAACATATTTATTTATTTATTTGCTGTGTAGTGTATGAGTCGTGTGCAGCTTTAAAGAATGTTGGTGTGCAAGAGTCTGGAATCTATATGATAGACCCAGATGGCTTGGACGAAGGGGTGAGCCACTTCTATGTAGAGTGTGATATGGAGTCTGACCACCTAACAGGTAAACTTCTAAATTATTATTAAATAATATCTAAAGCCAAAACTTTGTTTAGTTTTGGACAGAGAAGGGGAGGGTAAGGCTGGCCATACACTATTCAATTTACCTGTTCAACTTTCCTTTAGATTTACCAAAACCATATAATAGGAGGTCAAACCTAAACACTTTCAATTTGGATACAATCAGGCAGGCCCTTGTACTACATAGTTGAAGGTAAATCTAAAGAAAATTGAACAGGAAAATTGTATGGTGTATGGCCAGCTTTAGACTCACTGTCAGGCTTTTATTGTTGTCTGTGTCATCACTAGATATATCCTCGCTCTTTATTTCTCCTGGTGAAAATGGTGATGAAAGTGATGGGCAAATCTAATATTTTGAGCTCTCATTGGAAAAGGAATAAAAAAGAAATCTTCCCATTAAAATTTTTTTTTCGATGACATGGGGTATATTTTCCTTACTTTGAAAGGACTGCCTACTTCTTGTGTCACTAACACAGGAAGTGAAGGTAGTCCTCCCTAATGGGACATATGACTATTTAAAGTATATGTGAACCCTCACCTTGTAGAACAGCCTATTCAGTTTAAAATAGAAATTAAAGGCAAAGCTTTTGTGCATACATTAAAAAAAACATTATAAACAACTTTTTTTTCCCCTTTTTTAGAAGTGATCACATACCCTCTTTCCCTCAGTTCTCAGCTGCATAAGAAGCTCAGAGAGCTAGGGGAGGAAAGACAGCAGCAAACTGGTCTTTCCATGAAAATGGCTGTGCGGCATGAAGGGCATGTCAGCACAAGTCTAATCAATGGTGGAGGGCAGGCACAGCCAAAAAATTGACCACGCTGTGCTCTCATGCCTAGTGTGCTCAGGTTTTTTAATAGGAAAGCAGAGGAACTGGCAGGAACACCAGATATTTTACACAAAGGATCCAATACAGAGAGAACAGGATACTTTTTCATACAAGTACATGGTACAGCAGGCACATATCAAGAGTATGATTTGTTGGGGGTAACATTCTTTAACACTGTCTGTTACTGTATATACAGCATTAAACTATCCATTTTTTTTATTAAAGATCTTCTTATACCTCAAGGTAATATATAATCCATTATGTAATGTGGCTCAATACAAAAATAACTGTAAATATTATACACTATATTACCAAAAGTATTTGGACACCTGCCTTTACACGCACATGAAATTTAATGGCATCCCATTCGTAGTGTGTAGGGTTCAATATTAACCCCTTCCCTGCCAGTGTCATTTATAGTGACAGTGCATTTTTTTTAGCACCGATCACTGTATTGGTGTCACCGGTCCCCAAAAAGTGTTACTTAGTGTCAGATTTGTCTACTGCAATGTTGAAGTCCCGCTAAAAAATCTCTGATCGCTGCCATTACTAGTAAAAACAATAAAAAAAAGTCCATAAATTTATCCCATAGTTTGTAGACGCTATAGCCTTTGCGCAAACCAATCAATATAGCGTATTGAGATTTTTACCAACATGTAGCAGAATACATATTGGACTAAATTGATGAAGAAATTTGATTTTTTTTACCAAATTATGATTTTATTAAGTTTTACAAAGAAATTAACACATCAATTTAATTTCTTACATTTTTTTTATTGGATATGTTTCATCGCAGAAAGCAAAAAATAGGATTTTTTATTACAGCTTACCTGTAAAATCCTTTTCTTTCGACGGACATCACGGGACACAGAGCCACAGTAATTACTGATGGGTTATAGGGTACCACCAGGCATTGGACACTGGTCACACCCCAATCAGGAAGTTCAACCCCCTATACAACCCCTCCCCTTCCAGGGATACCTCAGTTTTGTAGCAAAGCAGTATAGGTGTATTAGAAGAGGGGCGGGACCTCTGTGTCCCGTGATGTCCGTCGAAAGAAAAGGATTTTACAGGTAAGCTGTAATAAAAAATCCTATTTTCTTTTCTCGGACATCACGGGACACAGAGCCACAGTAATTACTGATGGGATGTCCCAAAGCAATGCCAACTGAGGGGGGGGGAATCACAACCAAGTAGGGTGCTATCAGACCTGAGGACCCTGTACCGCTGTCTGCAGCACACTACGCCCAAAGGCGATATCCTCATGCCTTCCTACATCCACCTGATAGAATCTGGTGAATGTATGAACTGAAGACCAGGTTGCGGCCTTGCAGATCTGAGCCATAGAGGCCCGGTGATGCACTGCCCAAGAAGCACCAATAGCCCTTGTGGAATGTGCCTTGATCTGAAACGGAGGAATCTTCTGTTTCAAACCGTAAGCTTGAATAATCAACTGTCGAATCCATTTAGAAATGGTAGCTTTTGATGCTGCCTGTCCTCTATTGGGACCCTCCGGCAGCACGAACAAGACATCCGTCTTGCGAATCTGAGCAGTTGCCTCCAGATAGGTCTTGACTGCTCTTACTACATCCAAAGAATGTAATGACCTTTCTTCCAAAGAACAAGGTTCTGGAAAAAAGGAAGGTAGCACAATGTCTTGGTTTAGATGAAAATCTGAAACCACCTTCGGTAAAAAACTAGGATGAGGGCGCAGTACCACTCTATCCTTGTGTATAATCAAGTAAGGCTCTTTACAGGAAAGAGCTGCTATTTCTGATACTCTTCTAGCAGAAGAGATAGCTACCAGGAAAATTAGTTTCCTCGTCAGTAAGACCAAAGGAATCTGACGTATTGGTTCAAAAGGTTGTTTTTGTAACACCGATAGAACCAAGTTCAAGTCCCAGGGGTTTAGGGGCGCCCTAACCGGAGGATTAAGACGCATCACCCCCTGTATAAAGTTTCGGATCAGAGAATGCGAAGCAAGCAGCCGTTGAAACAACACTGATAAGGCCGACACCTGGCCCTTGATGGTACTCAAGGCCAGCTTCATCTCTAATCCTAATTGTAGAAAATCCAGAATTCTACTTATGACATATTTCCTGGGATGCCAACCTCTGGATTCACACCAGGATACATAAGCTTTCCAGACTCTATGATAAATCATTCTGGAAGCTGGCTTCCTTGCATTGATCAAGGTAGATATGACAGGACCTGAAAGCCCATGATTTTTCAGAACGTGGGATTCAATAGCCCACCCGTCAAATCTAGCATCTGTGAGGCAGGCTGGAACACCGGACCTTGAGCTAACAGGTCTGGGTGTATCGGTAGGGTCCACCGGAAACCCACCATCATCCCTGCTATTTCTGCTTATCAGGTTCTTCTGGGCCAAACGGGGGCCACCAGAAGTGCCGACTTCCCTTCTTGCCTGAGTCTGCGAAGGAGCCGTGGCAGTAGCAGAATGGGAGGGAATGCATAAATCGGTGAGAGCCGATGCCACGGAATCACCAACGCATCCGTCCTGCCTGCAAGAGGATCCCAGGCAACCGGTAGGAAGGATTTCCCCTTCTGTAGGTTTTCGGGTATGAGCCATCAGCTGAGGCTCTGACGCATCGCATGCGATAGGTGCATTGGAAAGTTTTATGCCTGCACCTTCCTGTTCCAGGTCAACAGAATACTGTGTTGCAACAGTTCTGCTTGGAACTGCGCATAGGGAACTGCTTCGAATGAAGCCACCATCTTCCCCTGCAGCCTCATACAAAGGCGGACAGAAAGACCCTTCTTGGCCCTGACTGTCAGAATCAGCTCCCTTAGAGCAGTGATCTTTGCCTGCAGACACTTCAGTTAAGCAGGAAAACTGGGCACATATAGGCCTGTATCTCTGATGCCTATTGACATCAGAAATTCTCCTCCCTGCAGGACGGAGATTACTGTCTGAATTGATTCCAAACAAAAGGACTGCATCCTTGGGAATCGTTTCAGATCTCTCAAATCCAAAGTGGGTCTGTCGTCCCCATTTGGTTTTCGGACCATAGAAAGATTGGAACGGAGTCTCAATCCTTGATCCTTTGTGGGAACCCCCACAATGACCTCTTGCGACCAAAGTCGCTTTATCGCTAGAAGGAGCGACTGCTTCTCTTCTGGTTTTCTGGGAACACCTGATCTGAGGGAACGAGGAGAGGGACATTCTTGGAACCCCAGTCTGTACCCTAAGGTTACCATGGAGATTACCCATCTGTCCTGGAAGTCCTTCTGCCAGGGCCCTGAGAGCTGCAGCAGTCTTTCCCCCCACTCGAGCGAGCGGGGCGCCCCTTCATGAAGAGGTCTTAGTGTCTTGCTTAGAAGACCTTTTCCCCCAGGATTTCTTGTGTCCCTGGGGTCGACTCTTGTTTCTTGCCCCAGACGGAGGAGACCGTCATGACTGCCTGGAGGCTGATGCCCCTGGCGCTGGGGAAAGAGGGACGCTTACTCTTCTTCTTATCAGGTAAGAGAGTGCTTTTCCCACAGGAGATCGTCTTGATATAATTATCCAAGTCCTCTCCAAACAACCTTTCACCACGGAAGGGAAACCCAGCCAGAAGCTTCTTACATGGTGCTTCGGCTGACCAGTTTTTCAACCATAAGATTCTACGTATATACACCAACCCAAGCGAGAGGCGAGAGGTTTGCACGATAGAATCTCTAATGGCGTCAACAGCATAACATAAAGCCGCAGGAAGGTTAGCAAACCCCTGGGCCTGCTGTTCAGGCAATACTTTGATGACCTGCTTAACATGGTCTCTTAAGTATTGACAGACTCCAATCGCTGCTACTGCAGGTTGGGCCACTAATCCTGCTAAAGAGAACACATCTTTCAATAAGAAGTCCATCTTTTTATCCACAGGATCTTTGAGCATCTGAGCGTTGTCTACAGGACAAGTCAGATTACTATTTACAGAGGAAATGGCCGCATCAATGGCCGGTATTCCCCACCTCTTAATAAACTTTTCTTCCATAGGATAAAGTGTAGAAAACTTTTTCGGCGGAAGAAATCGCTTATCTGGGTGATCCCACTCAGAGTAAAGCAGCTTTTCAAGTAATTTATGAACAGGAAAAGCATGTGCTGCTTGGAAAGGTTTCAGTGACCCCAAAGCAGAAGAGGTTTCTGTAGTAGTTTCAGGTATGGGCAACTTAAATGTGGAGCGGACCAAACCAGTGAGGATCTGCACTAAGACTTTCTCCTCTTGGGAAGTCGCAGAGGGTCCCTCTACACCTGAATCCTCCGAAGAGGAATCATCTGTCCCATCCCGATCCTCTGAAAGGGATTCATCTCCTTTATCCCAGAGCTCCTCTGACTGAGGGTCTTGGGGAGCAGAGGAAGGCCTTGTGCGTTTTCTTCCACTCAGTGAAGATGTAATCGCGGCCATTAGTTTTTTCTCTAATCCAGAAATGGTTGAGGAAAAAACTTCTTGTGTAATGTACACAGGGGCTGAAGTGCCGGCAGCAGATGTAGCCCCTAACCCCAAAGGCTCTCCCTGTCCAGCTGCCCCTGGTCCCTCAGGAGGGGATGGTGTAGCAGACGGGGGGTCCTCAGAACCTGAACGAGACCCCCTAGTGCCTCTGGTTCTAGGGGTGCTTGAACCTCTTCTACCCATAGTGCAAAGCAACAAGGTGTGAGGTATCAAAAACGAACACTGACTACTGAGCGATGTAGTCTGGCTAAAAGCCTTGCTACCAAATGCCCAATCCGGTGTTCTTTAGTGAATGCAGCCTAGGGGAATGCCTGTGTCCCACCTTACATGTGACTGTCAGCTCTGTGTCTCTCCAAAGCTCAGAGCACCTATACAGTGTGCTTTTAAATAGCCATGCTTTCAGGCAATGTGGGCGTCTGGGCACGCTGACGCTGTGCTGACGCCCCGCCCCCTCCCCCCCCCTCGTTTTTGAAAAAACGAGCGCTTCCCGCGCGAGCCGACCCTTTCTGACAACCTGAAGAGAGGCTGGGGTTGGGGGAATAAGGAGGAGGCCGGCAGTGATGGGCCCTGCATCGCAATGCGGCTTAGGTGGCGGCGCGGTAGCGGCTGTGACAGTGCGGTCTCACCCGCCTTACAGCCTACCTGAGCCTTTCCCTAGCCTGGGGGGACCATCCCAGCAGAGAAAACCCCCCACCATCTACCTTTGGAGCTGGAGGAAGAGCCTATGCAGCGGACGCTGAGACAGATCAAGCATGAGAAGGTTTGTGCTCTTGGCCGCCCCCGGTGGTCACAATAGGCACAGCATGCATACACTTTAAAGGAGAAGAGCCACTAGAATTTAAAATTCTGTGGAATCTCCTCTTACCTTATCCAGGCCGCAGGGTTCAGTTTACACAGACCCAGCCTTCGGCTCTCACGGTGGGCTCCGTTTGTGAAAAACCGTCAGAGACTGGGGCCCCCATCAGTAGGGGGATCCTTCAGTTCTGGGCCTGTAAAGCACCTCGCCAGAAATTAGGAAGTTTAAAGCCATTTTCTGATCCGCGGGTCCAGCTCTCTAAAAAGAGAAGCGTTACAGGTAAAACCTCGTTTCTTCGGACACGAGGCCCGGGTACCATTCAATTCGGCCATGAAAAGACACTTTGAATGGATCCGGTCGCCTGGCTTGCCCCAGTATAGGATCTTTGGGATATTCCTTTTGGAGCTTCAGCACAGGACATCTTTGCACGTCCAACACCTAAGACACTGGTGTAAAAACTGAGGTATCCCTGGAAGGGGAGGGGTTGTATAGGGGGTTGAACTTCCTGATTGGGGTGTGACCAGTGTCCAATGCCTGGTGGTACCCTATAACCCATCAGTAATTACTGTGGCTCTGTGTCCCGTGATGTCCGAGAAAAGAAAATATTGTTTTTTTTTTTTTTAAATGACGGTCTTTTTTTTGTTTATAGCGCAAAAAAAAACAAAACACAGTGGTGATCAAATACCACCAAAAGAAAGCTCCATTTGTGGGGAAAAAAAAAACATCAATTTTATTTGGGTACAGTGTCGCACGACTGTACCATTTTCAGTTAAAGCAACGCAGTGCAGTATCGCAATAAATGGCCTAGTCAGGAAGGGGGTAAAACCATTTCCAAAGCTGAAGTGATTAAACAATATAGTCTATGGTTAATTTTTGCAATACAGCATTGAATGCCTGTATTTATTCTTGCAGAATAATATTGTTCTGACATGCAGTCAGATTTTAGAGTCATCATTTTTTTTTTTAAATCTTTTATTTATAACAGGCAAGGGGGCCCACATGGACCAACATACAAATAGTATACATTAACACGTTATCAAACATAGCGCAGAGCGCAACCATATGATTCAGTAAGCGTTATTATTGTAATATAAATATAAGTATCCTGATAATCACAAATGCTGCAATGAGCAACAAAACTTCTTATTCCTTGTGCGATACTACTTAGATAATGCTGTGGGTCATGTCCGTTAACATCTGGCGTCTCTCCGCTTTGGTAACAGATAAAATAAAAAACAAAAAAGAATAAGAAAGAAAAACTTTACATATTCTTTATAGTATAGTGGGTTAAGTTGGTACAATCCCTCGGGCTCCCTCCCTACTTTTTCCCTTTTTTTTTTCCACATATTACATTAGAGCCCTAAGATTAGGAAAAGAGAAAGAGTGAGAGTAGGAGTGGAAAGGTAGGGGGGACTTACTTTATGTATCTTTATAATATTGTATACTCAATAAACTTCTTTTGACAAGGAAAGGTAGGGGGGGGGATGTGGGGGGGGGAAGGGAAGTGTACTCCGCGATCATGGAGTATTTGATGGATTCTCTGAGGCATGGCTGTAAGCACATTTATCTTGTGTCACAGGTGCGGGTCTCAGTAATTAATTTACTATGTGGTTGGTTAGTGGGTTATTCAGGTTTCCCGCAGGGTTTGGCCCTCGCTAGAGTAAATGAACATATTCCACAACTGCCATGTTTTAGAGAATTTTTCCTGTCTGTTTTGAGCGGTGTGGATAAGGTCTTCCATTCTTTTGATTTCTTCTACTTTTTTGATCCATAGGTCTATAGTTGGGGGTGTTGGGGATTTCCAATGGAGCGGTATGCAAGCTTTAGCTGCGTCCAGAAGATGGCGAAGCACAGACTTTTTATATATCTTAGTGGGTATATTGGATGCATGTTATGCCGCGTACACACGAGCGGACATTACGGCGGACTTTGCCCGGCGGACTGGATTTCGTCGGACAATTCGATGTGTGTGGGCTCCAGCGGACTTTGTTTTCTCAAAAGTTCGACGGAATTAGATTTGAAACTTGTTTTAAATTTATCCGTTGAAATCGAGTCCGGTCGAAAAGTCCGCCGTCTGTATGCTAGTTCGACTGACAAAAAGCCACGCTAGGGCAGCTATTGGCTACTGGCTATGAACTTCCTTGTTTTAGTCCGGTCGTACGTCATCACGTACGAATTCGACGGACTTTGGTGGATTGTGTGTAGGCAAGTCCGTTCATTCACAAAGTCCGTCGGAAAGTACGTCGAAAAGTCCGCCGGGCAAAGTCCGCCGTAATGTCCGCTCGTGTGTACGCGGCATAAGAGAAAAAATGCTGGGTCATTAGTAATGTTATAGTCTGTACATTTCTGTATTGTCGTCTGTATTGTATGCCAGAAGTTCGTCAGTTTAGAGCACGACCAGAATATGTGTAATAGTGTCCCCTTTTCTGCTTGGCATCTCCAGCAGAGTTCAGGTGTCGTTGAGAAGTATTTGTGTAGGAGTGTTGGGGTTCTATACCAGTGTGATAAAATTTTGTAGTTCGTTTCTTGAGTCTTGGTGCATATCGAAGATTTGTGCGTGAATCTAAGAATTTGTTGTCTTTTGGTCCTGTTAAAGTTACAGTTTAGTTCTTTCTCCCATTTGAGTAAGCCTGGTGGTACAAAGTCTGGTGTGGAAGTGTTCAGTAAGGTATATGTCAGAGAGAGTGTATGCGGTAATACCCCCGGTGTCGAGCACAGGTCCTCAAATGTTGTAAGTGGTAAGGCATTCGAGGGGGGCTGAATAGATTTGAGGAAATGGCTCAGCTGGAGAGCCCTCAGGAAATCTAGGTGGTAAAGACCTGTAGGTTCAGCAAGTTCTGCGCTCGTCCTCCACCGTCCTCCAATGCTAAAATGGGGGGCTTGGTGAAAACCCGCCTCAGCTAGTCTCTCAAAGACTACATCTTGTAAGCCTGGTGCAAACAAAGGGTTCCCCAATACTGGGTATAAGGGAGAGTTTGGTGAGGACAGGGATGCTCGGGATAGAAGACGAGCACAGATTTGTATGGTGTTTCCTATTAGAGGGTGTTTCTTCATCTCTATCGGAACAGCTGGGCAACACCAAGGAGCTCTCCGGAGTGGAACTATGCTTTGTTTCTGTTCTATCTGGGTCCAAAGTTTGGTTTCAGAATGACGGCACCAATCTATTAACCTCCCCAGGTGTATTGCCTGATAATATGTGCGAACATCAGGGAGTGCTAGTCCGCCGTATTGTTTGGGTAGGACTAATATTTTGTTAGAGAGTCGTGGTCTTTGTTTGGCCCAGACGAATGTCGTAAAAGTCGATTGTACTTTCCTGAAATAGGCTAAAGGTATAGCTACAGGTAGAGCCTGCATAAGGTAGAGAAATTTTGGTAGTATGGACATCTTTAGTATATTACAACGTCCCAGCCAGGAGTGTAGCCCTGTGCCCCATTGGTTTAGAAGTGTTTGGACCTTTTTTAAAAGTGGTGGGAAATTTAACTCGTATAGCCTGGACAAGGTTTGTGGAATGTGCGTACCTAGATATTTTAATGATGTATTAGTCCATTTCAAATTGAAGCTAGATTGGAGGCGCGAAAGCTGTAGTTTTGGTATTCCCACCCCCATGGCTTCTGATTTGGTGACATTAATCTTCAGGTTTGAAAGGGACCCATATAAATCAAACTCCTTAAGTAAGTTTGGGAGGGATAGCGTTGGTTTCGTGATTGAGAACATGAGGTCATCTGCATACGCAGACACCTTATATTGGGACCGGTTTATATTAACTCCCGATATGTTCGGGTTCAGCCTTATGTGGCACAGAAAGGGTTCGAGAGAGAGTGCAAAGAGAAGGGGTGACAAAGGGCACCCCTGCCTCGTCCCATTAGTAATTGGGAACTGGTCTGAGATCACGCCATTCACCCTGACCCTGGCCGTCGGTGTTGTGTAGATCGCTTTTATCCAACGCATCATGTTATTGCCAATTCCCACGTGTCGGAGTGTTTCAAACATAAAGGACCAGTTTACACGGTCAAACGCTTTTTCGGTGTTGGTGCTTATAAATACACTCGGTGTTTTGGTGAGGTTAGCAGCGTGTAGTAGGTCCAAGACCTTAATGGTGTTGTCCCTCGCCTCTTTACTTGGTACAAAGCCCACCTGATCTAAGTGTATTAAATGGGGAAGGTGTTGTTGTAGTCTGGTCGCTATTATTTTTGTAAACAGTTTGAGGTCAGCATTAAGCAGGGAAATTGGGCGGTAGCTCCCACATTGGGTCAGATCTTTCCCTTCTTTTGGAATGACCGATATCTGGGCCTGTAGTGTGGAGCTATGAAACAAACCTCCCTCTGTGTGATTATTGAACAGTTCGATCAAGTGATTTCCCAGAGAAGGTAAAAGAGCTTTGTAATATTGAATTGTAAGGCCGTCAGAACCTGGGGCTTTCCTTGGCTTAGTGTTTTTTAGAGTCATCATTTTTATTCTATTTGTCTAGTTTTGTTTTTGTTGTGTTATTTTATTCAGGAGGCTTTCATGCAGGGGCAATGCAAAGTGTAGGGATAAGAAATTACAAGCATTTAGATGTTCCCTATAAAATAAGATGAACTAAGAAAAAGTAACTAGCAGTGGTTCAAAGAAGCAGAATAAATGATTAACTACAACAAATGGTACAGATCTGAGGCACACCCAGTTTTACGTGGCCTGGAAGTATAGACACTGCTAGCATGGAAATAAAATAAAAATCTTGGTAACTCATGAATCCACATTCACTGTATGTACTGTATGTAGCCACAAGTTTACTCACCCAGTATCTTATCAGAAGTAGCTCATATTTTCTTTAACAAACCCATAAACAATCTTGAAGCTATTGGACATTCTCACACAATAGCACAGTGGCGGAAACTCCCATAGGCACAAAGCATTCTTTAAACCCGATTTCTAAGCCTGCTACACGTCTTCTGTGGTTCTATTTAGACAAAATCAGAAGCACTGCCTGTAAAATGGTAATGGAAACCATTGATTTGTATATATCTGAAGCATAATCTGCTATGACATCAATAAATAACCTTTACTATACTGTAAATGTCTAATAAAAAGTGTATACGTTATACATTTTCATTTACAGTGGTTCAAAATCCTGTTCCATTTTTGGTTAATGCTCATTTTTCCTTTCTATCACTTTTATACAATGACCTCAGAACATCAAAAGAAGACTTTTAAAATTGAATTTTGCAATCCTTTATCACCACATAACATCCTTAAAGCAGTTATATAGCAAAATGCATGTCTGATATTATTCACTATATTCATAAGTTTAATATTTTCTATAAAGACACCACTTAATGGTAGCATAAAATAATGTTAAATGATAGATTTCTTAAAAGCAGCATCTTTTATCCTGCATCTGATGTGATCTAAAATATGTCCCCTTTATTGAAGCTATTGTGCATGTACACCTGGGACCATTGTTGCATTATATTGTACTCTGTCCAGCAGTCATCTCATACAGCTGACCCATTGTGAGACACAAATGTGCCCAGAGGGAGTTTTCAGGGCACATCCCTGACATGTTTCCTAGTCTCCCTGCAGCTTTATGTATAACATCTCTATGCTCATCAAATATTAATTCCGTGCCACCTGGCTGTCAAAATAAGCATGATCAACCTTG
This sequence comes from Lithobates septentrionalis, assembly GCA_037952835.1. Classification (NCBI taxonomy): domain Eukaryota; kingdom Metazoa; phylum Chordata; class Amphibia; order Anura; family Ranidae; genus Lithobates; species Lithobates septentrionalis. The sequence goes on from JBBDGP010002408.1 coordinate 44,609, forward strand.
TTCGTCCCGTTGAACACTACATACACTATACACTATACCCCTTATTTTTTTAAAGACTTCCCCAGGCTCCTTTGCCTGCACTGTGCCATAGCTCCCAACTGTCCTTGATTTCGAGGGACTGTCCCTGATTTGGAGCAATGTCCCTCTGTCCCTCATTCCTCCTCATTTGTCCCTCATTTTGGTCTGATCTATATAGATCTATATATAAAATGCACTTTTAATGTATAAAAAAGTGTTTTCCAGCTTTAAACTTTTCATATGATTTCTAAATTGCTAAATTTGTAAATTCCAAAAGCCAATATAAAGGAATAGTAGTGGTAAAAAAAAAGCACTTGTGGGTTCAACCAATCTTGTTTTTTTGTACAATTCTCCATTTAAGGGGGCGTGGCAAGGGGTGTGTCCTATACCTGCATACTTTTGCTGATAGGTGTCCCCCATTCCCATCTGAAAAAGTTGGGCGGTATGACTGTACTGTTCTTATTACTTTTCTTAACATCACAAGGGCTTTGATAATTAACTGACATGTAAAGCAACATCTCTGAATATAGATGTTACCTGTAAAGAAGTAGCAATTTTACACTGGCTGCACCACCAAATATGGCTCTATTGCAGAGAACACGACCCCCCAAATTCCATCAAGAAATTGGCATTACCAGGAATGCCAATCTCATGTACCCTGCAGCTCTCAGTGGCTCCCTCTGGCAACCACCACATCACTATAGAACACAGTGATGTGCTTTACAAATATGTCTTCTGTGTCACTGTCCCAAAATAAGTGGTGTTCCACTGAAATTAATGAATGAGAAAAAAATTCTGGGAGGAGGATAACTCCAGTTATATGACCTGTCAAAGTGATGTGCGCAGCCTCTCCTCCAATCACAGAGAGTTCTCTGCAGTGTTATGCAAAGAGAGTTGAACTCTGCTGTCTCTACACTGCCCGTTTATGAATGATCATTATGAAATTTTATGAATGATTAATAAAATGCAGAGCACAGTGTGAACTAAATGCTGCAGTGTCAGATGGATAGCAGATAACAACTCAGCCCTGAAGTGTAACCTCTTAACACATGCTAAACAGTGTAAACACATCTCATCTCCTCTTCTGACCTCTAAAGAACTAACAATTACAGTACCACTCAGACTATGGACCTCATATCAATAAACTGATTATCCAACTCCCTTGTTGGGTTACTCCCATTCAGAGGTTTTTGCATGCTATACAGCTATTTCAGTTATTGATTACAAAAATTGAGCCATATAGGGAGGTTAAACCCAAAAGCAAACATTTATTAGATTGCAGTTTACCAATTCTTCGATGTGGTGGCTGCATTCGTTTTTTTTTTTTTCTTTCATGTTCACCTGGTGATCTGGTCAGTAAGTCTGTTGCTTTTCAACAGAACAAGTTGTTCTGCAGATGTAGCAGCTACAGGGTTAAGACAAACCATTTATTACTGACGAGGGCTTGCAACTATTAACTTTTATTTATTCATGTAAAACCTTTATCCCGAAAAAATGTTTGTTGTAACTGCTTATAAAGTGTTAAGTGGAGTTCAGCTTCAATTTGATAATGTATCTAAAGCTGCTAGTTAGTAAATCTAACATTCCCCTCCACCCAGATTAACAATGCTGTTGTCCAAAAGTGCCCCCTGTGCTCCTTCATCCAGAGTGAGTGCACTCTATTATTGGAGGTGTGTCACTTGTCAGATCACTGGGTAAAAACAGAGAGAAAAAAGCCTAAAAAAAGAAAATAAATGCATCCACCACATTTGATGATTGCTAAGCTGTAAAATAGTACATTTTTGGTTTTGGGTTTAATGCTGCTTTCAGGAGCAATAATTTTCAGCATTGTAAATGCCTGTTAATAAATATTTACTGCATGTACACTTGGCCTTACTAGTTATGTGAACGGTACCATTCTTCTTTACCTGTAATACTAAAAAACATTTCAGTTGCTATAGTTATTTGATGTTTTTAATAGTGTAATACTAACATAGTATAATATCAGTTTGTGTTTGACTGTGATGTTATACAGGAATAACAATTGTTGGACATGATGCAGAAAATAAGGCGAGAGTTATTCCCTGCAGAGAGCCTGGATGTTACTCCAGAACTATCACATATAAAACAGCTTCCTTGGCTCAACTAAGAAGCTTGACTAGTGTTTCTGAAAGCTGTGAGCAATTTGTGAAAGTAAGTATGACTGTCAGTTGCTAAGACAAAACTCATGAAAGTATATAATGGCACATGATTTGCAAAAGAATAAAATACTTGTTTTCAGCTTTTTGGCATCCTTTGTTGCATCTCAGGGCTACTGATCTCCCACAACCTCTATGCAGCAACTTCTTGTCTACATGCATGCACTCTGGTGATGGCTCCATGGCATATCCCAAGGCAGGTTTGCTGGTGGTCAGGCCTGGACTGGGACAAAACTGGCTACGCCCATAGTGTATCCTTAGCATATTGTATATCCTATGCAATGTGCATAGCCTGATACATCTTCATTCCTCCTCCAATAGGTTGCCTAGTCTACAATCCTACTTTCCCTCCATAAACACCAGCATACTCTACTGAGCGCTGGCATCTCTATTGAGCACCGGCTTCTCTACGAGCGCCAGCATCTCTATTGAGCACCGGCTTCTCTACGAGCGCCAGCATCTCTATTGAGCACCGGCATCTCTACGAGCGCCGGCATCTCTATTGAGCGTTGTGAGAGGTGACACACTGCAGCTGGAGGATTACTCAAACAGAGTAAGTTCCTGCCCGTGTCACGGTCTTGCCCTGGAGGCCCGAACCTCGACATGGAAGTAGAAAACAGAATTTGGCTACGCACATCGTATAACAGATTCTGTTTTCTGTCTTTCTCAGCTGGGTTTTTATAGGCAGCTACCACAGAGCACCGCCATCATGTTCTGTGGTGAGGTCGAAAGGAGGACCAGTCTGGGAGGACTCAGAGACTCAGTGTAACTCTCTAGAGGCCCACATGGCTTGCGGCAGACAGAGACCTGCGGGTGAGAGCCAGGTGCATATGCAATATAATCGTATACTTTATGTCTCGGTTCTCACCCTCTGGAACCCTCTGTCACTGTCTTTAATATTGACCCTGGGCGCACATTTTCTTGCCCCCCCATGCAATTTTGCTCTCTACCTGCTCTGAGACATACAATAAATAGCAGCTAGACTCAAAATTAGTTTACTGCAGCAGATCAGGCAACGATTGTGATTGGTTGCCAAAGGTTACAGCACATAATTTCTGCTTGCTAATTGGTTGCTGGAGGTTACTGCACATCACTACAGCTCACCCATTGGTTGTGGGGTCTGGGGAGGGGGGTTGAGGGTGTGATTAGTGGCAGTGTTGGGGGGGATAGGATCAGTGACAGTGCTGTGGGGGGGGGGTCAGTGGCAGTGTTGGGAGGGGATGGGATGAGTGCCAGTGCTAGCAGGGATGGGATGAGTGCCAGTGCTGGTGGGGGGAAGGGATTAGTGGTAGTGTTTGTGGGGATGGGATCAGTGACGCTCACTCGCTGTCACCTGTCAGTCAGTGTCCACTCAATTCCCCCTGCCTGCATGCGGGGGGGGGGAGTGAGGGGGAGGGAGAGAGAGAGGGGGGATGACAAAGAGTGGGGTGAGAGAGAGAGGTGAGAGAGAGAGGGGTAGGTGTGTGTGATTCTTGGTACCTTCCATGCCAGCAGTAAGATGTTCAAGGCTCTGGGAGGTACTGGGGATGCTACGCCCACTGCTGCTTGCCTCTTCGGGGGTCAGGGAGGGGGTCTTCTCCCTCCCGAGGTCTTGGTCCTAGGTGCCCTTGCTGCTTACCTTCCCTGCAGCCTCCATCTTTAGGGCCTCCCGCTCACTGTGTTGGGATGATATGCAGAGCAAGCCACTATCATGCTGCCCATGCCCCGAGGACGCTGCTGCCTGCACCTGATTTAGCTCCACGGGATCCAAGGCCTTCATTGTCCACCCCACTCCCGCCGCCACCATACTGGGCAGATGCTTTGGGCCTTCTCTGTCACATTAGCCACCTCGTGTTAGCATGCGGCCCGGTGGCCCCCGGCCCACTGGGCAAATGTCCGGTGTGCCCTATGGCCAGTCTGGGCCTACTGATGGTGACAATAGTTAATGATTGCTGAAACTGCCATTTGTAGTAATCTATTGAAAGCCTATTGACAGCACTAGGGCACAATCTGGAGGCTGGGCAGAACGCTTTCAATTTATAGCAGGAAGAGCCTGAATAACCTACATGGCGAGATTGTCAGGTATTATTTAAATGGAAGCTGCAGATTGGATAAAACTACCAAAAATTGCTTTTGAGATTACGATAACATGTTAACCTGAGTTTACATGTACTTTAGGCCTATTTATAAAGCAATGAATGTAACCTTCATCAAACATTCACTTGTGGTGAATCAATCACTGTCATTTAAAACACATACACTAGAAAAAATTCTTGAATTCTTAATGAATGTCAGATTCTTTTTTTGGATCATTTAGGCCCCATTTACACAGGCGTATCTATGCATATACCCATGCGAAGGGCCATCTTTGCCCGCACAAGGATGCACAAGTGTGTAAGGGTAAAACAGGTCAAGGTGACACGGTGGCTGTCCTGTCCTCCATGTTCTCCCTTCCAAGGGAGGGTCACATGGGCGGCCTACCCCGGGGTGGGTCAGGCATTGAACAAGGCCAATAACCCTTGTACATGGGGTAACACTTAGCCCGATGAGGTGTACTCACCAATGCCTAGGACCAGGCGGAGCTGCAGTCAATGTGTAGAATCAAACATCAAGGCAGCCTCCCAACTCACACTTCTTCATCCCATGTCCTACATGCTGGTATTGATGTATGTGTTGCATTCGGAGGGACAGACTGAGCCTCTGCCCATTATGCCAGTCAGCATATCTCTGTTATCTCACTTCCAGTAACAGAATGGGGTCACACCAAGCACACAGAGCGGACCTCATACATGCTGTCACTTAACTCTTCTCTTCTCGTACCTAGTGACTGGGCCATCGATCTGCGAAACGCTAGTCCTCTCCCAGAGACCAAAAGAAATGGACAGCTAGGGAGGGAGTCAAAGCACTGACACCCTTGCTACTGGATAACCTGTCACCTAAGCAGGTACCATGACAAAGACTGTTTTTCCTTGTGATTACTCATGGCAACTACCTTTTCCTTCTTGTCTTGTTGAATGAACCTCTGTCATAGTGATGTTATGCATACCCCATATTGTGGTTATAGACGCAAGTTCTTTAGTAATACGCCAAGACCTCACATGCACCCCTTTAGACCAGGCTCTGAGCAGTTCAATCAACTTTTACTGTAAACTTGGCACGACATGTATAACATGCAACAACGTCCTTTTCTTAACTAAACCTAATTGTGGCTGCTCCAGGTTACCTGCACAAGTGAAGTTTCTTTGAGGAAAACTCCAAGCTTGGGCATGCTCGAACAGAGAAGTCCATGTTCTATGGTTCTTCCAACGAATCAGCGTCCCAAAGTGGACCACAGGTTCCAGCAAGTTTCTAGTTGCATGTGTTCCCCATGTGTTTCTCCAAGTGTTCCCCAGAGCCCCATTAGGATATGGACCTCTTCCCTTTCATAGAACATGGGTAAGAGGCTGGACCTCAGCGAAAGCCCACAAACACACTGGGAAAAGGCAGCAAAATATTAACCATTTCTCCCTTACCTGGGAAGCTAACTAAATACACAGTAGGCTACTTGCGACAGGTATTCTGTGCATCCTCGTGCAGGCAGTCCATTCATGTCAATTGGGATACAGCCGCTGGTCCTAATTTAACAACCGTACAGGTGTGGGTTCATGTCCCCGAACACAGACAGAGTGCGTTTGAAGACAAGCTCATGTGAACAAGGCCTTGAACTTAAACTCCTATTCTGAAGTCTATAAAAAATTGCTTTTAGTTTGGATATAAACTGTTTTATGCTGTTGCACAGCTAGGAAATTAACTCAACATCAACAAACAAAATTATACTGAAATAATAGGTTTTTATTCTAATATGTTAACTACTTTTTTTTTTTCTTCTTTTAATCCAATGTCAATCTTGTTCATTACTGAAAATGTAGAAACTTCTCAAATAACTCTACAGGGAGATACTAGTTACCGCAAGCATTATATTTTTAATAATCTGGGGACAGTTTCAGTGCTACTGTGGTGATGAGTAAGAAAACAGCTGTGTTTTTGTTTTTTTGGGGGGGAACTTGATGATATGGTGTCCTTGATAGAAACAGAGAATAACAAGTTGGTTTTCAAGTGTTGACATACCCCAATCGGCTGTTGCCCTGGATCTTAAACCCCCCACCTGCTCATTAGTGGTACAGTACTTACACTACTGCCATGCCTGTCCACTTCAAAGCCATAGGGGGTAACACATGTGACCATGCATGACAGTAATGGCTTAACATTACCTACTCCCCAATTAGATGTGTCCTCTATTATAGTGACAACATACACTGAAGAGAAACCAGTTCACCAAGTTCCCTTAAGGGTCAGTGGCATGTGCCATAAATCAACACATCCAATCACTTTCCAAAGCTTGCCGCCTCAACCTCCGCAACATCTCTAAACTACGTCCCTTTCTAACCAATGAAACCACAAAGCTCCTGATTCACTCCCTGGTTATCTCTCGCCTCGACTACTGCAACTCCCTCCTCATTGGCTTACCTTTAAATAGACTATCCCCCCTTCAGTCCATCATGAATGCTGCTGCCAGACTCATTCACCTTACAAACCGCTCAGTGTCTGCTAGCTACCCCTCTCTGCCAATCCCTCCATTGGCTGCCACTTGCCCAACGAATTAAATTCAAAATACTAACAGTAAGTTACAAAGCCATCCATAACTCTGCCCCCAGCTACATCACAAACCTAGTCTCAAAATACCAACCTAATCGCCCTCTCCGTTCCTCCCAAGACCTCCTGCTCTCTAGCTCCCTCATCACCTCCTCCCATATCCGCCTCCAGGACTTCTCCTGAGCCTCGCCAATCCTCTGGATTTCACTACCCCAATCTGTCAGACTGTCTCCAAATGTATCCACTTTTAGGCGATCCCTGAAAACTTTCCTCTTCAGAGAAGCTTATCCTGCCTCCATCTAACAACTGCACTATTTTCTCCATTAGCTCTTCCCCCACAACTATTACCCTTTTGTATAACTTGACCCTCCCTCCTAGATTGTAAGCTCTAACGAGCAGGGCCCTCTGATTCCCCCTGTATTGAATTGTATTGTAATTGTACTGTCTGCCCTAATGTTGTAAAGCGCCGCGTAAACTGTTGGCGCTATATAAATCCTGTATAATAAATAATAATAATCAACATCCTACAACTACAGCACTGTCAGTACACAGTAAACACTAACATACACCACTAAACTGACAATTTAACTTTGAACCAAAATGTATTTTTAGTTTTAAATAGAGCAGGGTGGGTTCCAATGAGATTTGAAAATGACAGTAACATGGCTAAAATAAAAATCCCCATCCTTGTGTTAAAGCTTTGTGAATTGAGCCTCCAGATATGCCTGAATATGTGCCATTTGTTTTTATTCCAGTTTTTCTCAAAACATATTTTGGATTGTAAGTACACACTACTGTTTATGTTAAACCGAATATACATATACCCCATTAGTGGATTCTGCCACATACTGTATGATGAAGATGTTTGTTTATGTGGACTCCCATTTATAAGCTGTTAAAAGGTTATCTCCTTTTTTTAATTCACAGCTGGACTGTCGGTACATTCGATTTTTGGATGGACCATGGGGTTGGTGGGTTTCCAGAGATGGGGAAGCCATCACATCCTGGGGGGGAGCCCCAACAAACAGTGGAAGATGTGCATGTGGAGAAAATGGTAATATACCTTGCTTGTAGATACTTTAGTTATGTTATATAATAGGGAGTTAATCACATTCTGGTCTCTATACTTTTATGGAGACTGCTTTGGCAGGTCCTGTACTTGCGTCATACAAGTGCAAACTTCTAAGTACTAAATATAATGGAGTATGTACAAATACGTATATACGGAAGCCGCCAAACATGTTAAAGTGACTCTGCACAATGCAATGTCCACTTTAATCTTCAAAAGTACTAACAATGAGAAATAAGAGCGCAAAGAGCCCGGGGCTCGCTCATATTTCTTTAAATATATGAGAGATCCAGATATCCTGAGCTGAAGTCCCCCTTTGTGTACAGCAAACAGAAATTGGTAAGGAGCTCAGTCACACGCATGGAACATATTTGGGATAGGGGCAATACAATGTAAGTGTATACAAAACAATGTTAAGAAAATTTGAATGCAGCTGCTTTAATATCATTTGTATCATTGTATATGTATTATAGGTGACTGTGCTTTTGAAATGACATCTTGCAACTGTGACGCAAATGATAATGTGTGGAGGACAGATGAAGGAGTCATAACGGATAAGTCATCATTGCCAATCAAGGAAATCAGATTTGGAGTGACAGATATAACACGATCAATGGCATTCTACCATATAGGCAAGCTTCGCTGCTTGGGAACAAGTAAGGTTATCTCTTTGTTTCAAATATACTGTATATTTCGTTAGATGTGACATATGATTTTTAAGGTAAAGGGCCTCTAACGCTATTGGGCCTATGCATTTCACCTTTTTATAAGTTTCAGAACCTCCAATCTTAGAATCGTGCGCTGCTCTCAAAGAAGCTGGAATTAGTGAATCGGGGAAATATGTAATCGACCCAGATGGTGTTGACAAAGGACTTTCTGAATTTGAGGTCTTCTGTGACATGTCATCACAATCCGGTAACAACACCACACAACTTTTCTTAGACAGCATGATTCAGATTGGCTGAATTTCTAAGCAATGTGGAAGTGTTCATGTTTTGAGTACCAGTGCTGAATAGGGGGGGACTGGGCTGGGGACAGAAAGGCATGTTCCCCCTAAGCAAGTACTAATAAGATACGTTGGGCTCAAGATACTCTTCCATTTAGACATTGAACAGAATGGGACCCACATTCTGGCCCTTATACAGCCAGACACATGTTGGCCATTATCTAAGTGTAAAAACGGGGGTTATTCCTGCGCTACCAATTGGGAAAGTCGGTCTACTAATCGATTATTTGAGACTATATGCAACTTCTCTTATTGGAAAGCTGCATGCACCGAAAACAAGGGCTCAAACACCAGCCCAAAACAAAATGGTACAAGAGAGAGGGGGGTGGTGCTGCGCTAACCAGAGGTGTCTCTGCTTATAGGAATAGATATTATATCCTGATATCCATAGATCACGGAAATTTAAATAGTGAAAAACGTCAGAAAATCGCATAGGTTGAAATAAAGAATATGCATAGATGTAGATCCAATCAATGCTCATAGATATAAGAATAAATACTGGTGTATAAGTTAATTAAAAAAGTAATAACAACCAATTATACATATGTTAAAGATGTGTAAAAATTCAATATAGCCAAAAGTGCTCGTGCTCTTGTGCCTAAAAACTCAAAGTTAAACTCATACATATGTTGAAGTGCAACAATGGGATAATAAATGAAAACAAACAATCATAAATCAAGTGAAAAATAAAAACCAAGTGAGGTAAACAAAGAAAACGGAATGGTCGCTTGATCCTTGTATTGCGACCCTGTGCGACAGTGCGACTATATTGTGAATGATCACGTATGTGAATAAAACCACTCTGATCATAAGTGTCCAGAATAAAATTAATAATTCAAGTGTCCAAAGAAAAAATGTGTTCAAAAAGCCAGTGTTTTAAACGCAATCACTCCAATGGCAGTGGGGTGTTGTTTGCAGATCAGACACTCTATATCTTCTTCATGCAGCATGCACTAGTGTAGGCAATGGCCCCTTACCTAGCGGTGCTAGGTCAACCGCATATAAGTTGTTAACTCTCGTGGTCCTGGGTCTCTCCTGTGTCCCTGTGTCCAGACTTGCTGACTCTACAGGATCCTATATGGGGCTGGGATATGTCTAGCTGAGGTCCTGGGACAGTGCCGCTCCTAGCTCCTCCTCCACATCATATCTCCATTAGGAGGGGACGGAATAGGCTTGTTTTTTCGTTTTACCTTCCTTGCTGAATGCATTACGAGTTCGCTGCTCGTAGGATACCATGCTTTGTAAGAACAACTGCTAATGTGAGTACCTTGTATATGGTTTATGTGAATAAAGTGACCTATAAAAACATACTTCACTATCTGGGTACTTTATCCTATATCTTACATATAATGGAGATATGATGTGGAGGAGGAGCTAGGAGCGGCACTGTCCCAGGACCTCAGCTAGACATATCCCAGCCCCATATAGGATCCTGTAGAGTCAGCAAGTCTGGACACAGGGACACAGGAGAGACCCAGGACCACGAGAGTTAACAACTTATATGCGGTTGACCTAGCACCGCTAGGTAAGGGGCCATTGCCTACACTAGTGCATGCTGCATGAAGAAGATATAGAGTGTCTGATCTGCAAACAACACCCCACTGCCATTGGAGTGATTGCGTTTAAAACACTGGCTTTTTGAACACATTTTTTCTTTGGACACTTGAATTATTAATTTTATTCTGGACACTTATGATCAGAGTGGTTTTATTCACATACGTGATCATTCACAATATAGTCGCACTGTCGCACAGGGTCGCAATACAAGGATCAAGCGACCATTCCGTTTTCTTTGTTTACCTCACTTGGTTTTTATTTTTCACTTGATTTATGATTGTTTGTTTTCATTTATTATCCCATTGTTGCACTTCAACATATGTATGAGTTTAACTTTGAGTTTTTAGGCACAAGAGCACGAGCACTTTTGGCTATATTGAATTTTTACACATCTTTAACATATGTATAATTGGTTGTTATTACTTTTTTAATTAACTTATACACCAGTATTTATTCTTATATCTATGAGCATTGATTGGATCTACATAATTAATCTTGAATCACTACATCTATGCATATTCTTTATTTCAACCTATGCGATTTTCTGACGTTTTTCACTATTTAAATTTTCGTGATCTATGGATATCAGGATATAATATCTATTCCTATAAGCAGAGACACCTCTGGTTAGCGCAGCACCACCCCCCTCTCTCTTGTACCATTATCTAAGTGTACCCCATTCAGACCTACAATCACAGTGTCTGGCAAAGGAAAATTTTCTCTTATGGTTTTGAAATTTCATGTAAAATGCTGCTAAAGGCTGCAAATGAAGTAAATGCTAGAAGATTTAAAAATGTGGGTTACAATAAACACCCATGTTTTACATTGGCCACCAATCTTATTATGGCACACTCTCCATGTGTTTTCTTCCCAGACAAAAATTTCCTAGTCTTCCCTGGTGCTGAATGACCCACATCTATGTAGTAATAAATGTCCCTGCAATTGATCTATAAATGATTATTGTTTTTTTAACTAGAAGTTTTTTTTATTTATTTCTAGAGCCTTTTCTAAAGCAAACATCTTTACAAACCTGTAAAGGAATACCTTGGTTTACGAGTAATGTGGTATACGAGAGTTTTGAAAGACGAGCAACATTTTTTAAAAATTTGTCTTCATATACGAGCGCTGTCTTGATATACGAGCAGTAGTTTTACTGTAAAAACAAAATTAGACTCACAATGTTAAGAAGTCTGGTGTTCATCCATGTAAAGCTGCTGTGTATTTGTACAGTAAAGCTGTTGGAGACACCCAGAGACACTCCCAGGTGGGTGGGGTCGGCATAACGTGCGTTCGGAGCACCCGGAAGTGATGTCAACAGTTCCCGAGTGTCTCTGAGTTCTCTAGGAAGCACTGGGAGCCCCCATCTCCCCCGAACCTCTGGCCACATATAGCGCTGTATACTGTACACCAGCGGCTTTACTGTAATATACACAGCGGCTTTACATGGACAAGTGCCAGACTCCTTAACATTGTGAGTGTAGTTCCTTTTTTTTTTACATTAAAACTGTGATTCTTTTTTTTTTTTCAACACGGATGTACAGTACAGTACAGTATTCCTACTACAGTACTGTACAGTATTAATATGAGCGTTTGCTCATATTTTGCTCATTTTTATATGAATAAATGGTTGTGGAACGAATTATCTGAGTTTCCATTATTTCTTATGGTAAAGTTTGCTTTGATATAAGAGGTCTTGGGATTACAAGCATGCTTCTGGAACAAATTATGCTTGCAAACCAAGGTATTACTGTATATGGAAAGCTGACAATTAAAGTATATTCAAAGCTAAAACATCTGTTTTTGTAGTTTTATAATTAGTATGAAATAGTAAGATTCTATCACTTCCTTTCCTAGAGACACAATAGTAAATGAATGGAAATCTCTCCAAAGTGAGGGGGATCATATATTAGTTGTCACTAGAACGTGGGTCCCCACTGGAAAAAGTCCCCAGTAGGGATGAGCAGAACACCCCCCTGTTCGGTTCGCACCAGAACATGCGAACAGGCAAAAAATTTGTTTGAACACGCGAACGCCGTTAAAGTCTATGGGACTCGAACATGAATAATCAAAAGTGCTAATTTTAAAAGCTTATATGCAAGTTATTGTCATAAAAAGTGTTTGGGGACCTGGGTCCTGCCCCAGGGGACATGGATCAATGCAAAAAAAAGTTTTAAAAGTTTTTTTGGGAGCAGTGATTTTAATAATGCTTAAAGTGAAACAATAAAAGTGTAATATTCCTTTAAATTTCGTACCTGGGGGGTGTCTATAGTATGCCTGTAAAGGGGCGCATGTTTCCCGTGTTTAGAACAGTCTGACAGCAAAATGACATTTCAAAGGAAAAAAAGTAATTTAAAGCTACTCGCGGCTATTAATGAATTGTCGGTCCGACAATACACATAAAAGTTCATTGATAAAAAAGGCATGGGATTTCCCAACAGGGGAACTCCGAACCAAATTTTTTTTTAAAATGGCGTGGGGGTCCCTCTAAATTCCATACCAGGCTCTTCAGGTCTGGTATGGCTATAAGGGGAACCCCGCGTCAAAATTATAAAAAAAATGGCATGGGGGTCCCCAACAAAATCCATACCAGACCTTTCAGGTCTGGTATGGATTTTAAGGGGAACCCCGTGCCAAAATTAAAAAAAAATGGCGTGGGGTCCCCACAAAAATCCATACCAGACCCTTATCCAAGCACGCAACCTGGCAGGCCGCAGGAAAAGAGGGGGGGCGAGAGAGCACCCCCCTCCTGAACCGTCCCAGGCCACATGCCCTCAACATTAGGAGGGTGCTTTGGGGTCCCCCCCAAAGCACCTTGTCCCTGTGTTGATGGGGACAAGGGCCTCATCCCCACAACCCATGCCTGGTGGTTGTGGGGGTCTGCGGGCGGGGGGCTTATCGGAATCTGGAAGCCCCCTTTAACAAGGGGATCCCCAGATCCCAGCCCCACCCTGTGTGAAATGGTAAGGGTTTGTACCCCTACCATTTCACAAAAAAAGTGTCAATATGTTAAAAATGACAAGAGGCAGTTTTTGACAATTCCTTTATTTAAAGTCTTCTTCATTTCCATCTTCTTTCTTCTATCTTCTTTCTTCTGCCTTCTTTCTTCTGTCTTCCTTCGGTTTCTTCCTCCATCTTCTTCTTCCTCCGATCCTCTGCTTCTTGCTCCGGTGTTCTCGTCCGGCATCTTCCTCCACGGCGTCTTCTTCCCTTCTTTGTTCCTGGGCCGCTCCACATCCATGATGGGATGCTCCCGCTGTGTGACACTTCTCGTCTTCTGACACTTCTTAAATAACGGAGGGTGGGGCCACCCGGTGACCCCGCCTCCCTATGACGCACGGGGACTTGACAGTGACTTCCCTGTGGCATTCCCTGTGATGTCAGAGGGGGTGGGGTCACCCGTTATTTAAGAAGTGTCAGAAGACGAGAAGCGTCACACAGTGGGAGCATCCCATCATGGATGTGGAGCGGCCCGAGAACGAAGAAGGGAAGAAGACCCTGCGGAGGAAGATGCCGGATGAGAACACCGGAGCAAGAAGCAGAGGATTGGAGGAAGAAGAAGATGGAGGAAGAAACCAAAGGAGGATAGAAGAAAGAAGGCAGAAGAAAGAAGATAGAAGAAAGAAGATGGAAATGAAGAAGACTTTAAATAAAGGAATTGTCAAAAACTGCCTCTTGTCATTTTTAACATATTTGACACTTTTTTTGTGAAATGGTAGGGGTACAAACCCTTACCATTTCACACAGGGTGGGGCTGGGATCTGGGGGTCCCCTTGTTAAAGGGGGCTTCCAGATTCCGATAAGCCCCCTGCCCGCAGACCCCCACAACCACCAGGCATGGGTTGTGGGGATGAGGCCCTTGTCCCCATCAACACAGGGACAAGGTGCTTTGGGGGGGACCCCAAAGCACCCTCCTAATGTTGAGGGCATGTGGCCTGGTACGGTTCAGGAGGGGGGTGCTCTCCCGCCCCCCCTCTTTTCCTGCGGCCTGCCAGGTTGCGTGCTTGGATAAGGGTCTGGTATGGATTTTTGTGGGGACCCCACGCCATTTTTTTTAAAGAAGATAGAAGAAAGAAGATGGAAAAGAAGAAGACTTTAAATAAAGGAATTGTCAAAAACTGTCTTTTGCCTTTTTTAACATTTTTGACACTTTTTTGGTGAAATGGCAGGGGTACTTTTGGCCGGGATCTGGGGGTCCCCTTGTTAGAGGGGGCTTCCAGATTCTGATAAGCCCCCCACCCGCAGACCCCCACAACCACCAAGGGTTGTGGGGATGAGGCCTTTGTCCCCATCAACATGGGGGCAAGGTGCTTTGGGGAGACCCCAAAGCACCCTCGCAATGTTGAGGGCATGTGGCCTGGTACAGTTCAGGCTGTGTGCATGGATAAAGGTCTGGTATAGATTTTTAGGGGGACCCCACGCCATTTTTTCTTAAATTTTGGCGCGGGTTCCCCTTAAAACCTGAAGGATCTGGTATGGATTTTGAGGGGGACCCCACGCCATTTTTTTTTTAAATTTTGGTGCGGGGTTCCCCTTAATACCCATACCAGGCCCTTCAGGTCTGGTATGGGTATTAAGGGGAACCCCGCACCAAATGGAATTGAGGGTGACCCCCACGCCATTTTTATAAAAATTTTGGTTCAGGGTTCCCCTGTGGGGAAATCCCATGCCGTTTTTATCAATGAACTTTTATGTGTATTGTCGGACCGACAATTCATTAATAGCCGCGAGTAGTTTCAAATATCATTTTGCTGTCAGACTGTTCTAAACACGGGAAACATGCGCCCCTTTACAGGCATACTATAGACACCCCCCAGGTACAAAATTTAAAGGAATATTACACTTTTATTGTTTCACTTTAAGCATTATTAAAATCACTGCTCCCGAAAAAACGTCAGTTTTTAAAACTTTTTTTTGCATTGATCCATGTCCCCTGGGGCAGGACCCAGGTCCCCAAACACTTTTTATGACAATACCATGCATATAAGCCTTTAAATTTAGCACTTTTGATTTCTCCCATAGACTTTTAAAGGATGTTCCGCGGCTTTCGAATTTGCCCTCGAACACCCAAAATTGTTCGCTGTTCGGCGAACTGGTGAACAGGCGAATAGCCGATGTTCGAGTCGAACATGAGTTCGACTCGAACTCGAAGCTCATCCCTAGTCCCCAGTAATGATAGTGATCAGGTAAGTAGGGAGGGTGAATCTCCATAGCTTAGTCGCAGATAACAATAAACATCTGACAGGGTTTTAACCTTTTTATATACCATCCAAAACTTAAAATAAACAAAAAAAACTTTTAGCTTATTATTTTAAAGCCTAATTGAACCTCTGTATTTACTGTAATGCAGCCAGGCTGCACAGTGGCAACTCCAGCTTTAATATTTAGGGGGGGCACATGGGGGGGGCAGGGGCAAAAGTAGGGGGGCCAACTATAAAACACAATTTTATAGCTGTGCACGTGACTTGTGAACTCCTTTAGGTCCCTTTCACAGGGGCACCTCCACTGATCCACTCTAAGCGGACATGGACACAGTCCTGCTCTCCCCTATGGTGCAATCAGATAGAAATGGACCGCCTCTCTGTTACCATCTGATACCATCCGATCCACCAGATGGATGGAAAATAGGACCTCCATCTGTCTGTTTTTGGCGGACAGGATCAGATTGGATGGCGGTGGGTGACGGTGGACATCCGTCATTCTATAGGAGAGACTGCTGTGTCCAATCAATCCAGGGAGTGTTAAAAGGATTGCATTCACATATTTCATATAATTTCCTTACACATTATGCTAAAGTATTACGACCCCTCTGTGACTAGTATCCCCCCTGCATTCTATAGCTCTCCCTCTGTCTTATCCCACTAACTCTGCTGCTATCTTTATTACCATTGATTTGTATGTGTTTGTTTTTCTCTTTTTTTTTTTTTTCTTCTTTAACATTCTGCTTAAAAATTTGTGAATCAGTACTGCTTGGACTTTGAAGAAGGGGACATACCCCGAAAGCTTGTCCTGAAAAATTGTATGTTAGTGCAAATAAAAAAAGTATCACGGACAGTACTCAATTTTCTCTGTCACAATTGCATTAATACGGCTACAATCAAGTAATTTAAAGAGGAAGTAAACCCTGGTGGGTTTTTCTTCCTTTCCTCTTCCCTCTTCCTTATGTATAGGTACAACTTCCCCATGGAGATTTACAACCTCTTTAACTATTTTGACACTAGCTCTGTCATAAGCAGTCACATTACAATTTATCATTTTTTTGGTTACAGGTATAACAGTTATAGGCCATGATGGTGAAAGGCGTATACCAGTAAGCCCATGTGAGGATCCTGGGTGCTACAAAAGAGAATTTACATACTCAGCAGATCTCGCTCAGCTAAATGCTCTTACTGAAGTGTCACAAAGCTGTGAACAATTCGTTAGGGTAAGCAGTTTTCTTTTTACCCAGAAATTAAAAGGAATTACAAAAATTATGCAAATACATTTTAAATTAAAAAAAATAAAAGTTGTTTTTCTTTAATTCTTTTTACACCCCTGTTTTTTTTAAGAGAGATTATTCTATGAATGATACATTGGGGAATTGTTGTCATGTTATCTAAATTTTGTTGTATGATTGGAACCCTATGATCTCCAATGTATGTACACTTGAACATTTTATGTTGTTAAATAAAACTTTCTTAATATTTAAAAAATAAGGTGTTTTATAAGCGACGTGGTTACTTGCAATGATGCAGATGTATGCCCCAAAAACAGTAGAGTATCTGTGTAAAGGGAAGTTTTCTCTTCCAGAGGCCTCCTACAAAAACTTTGAATTTCAGATGACTCTCTGATTAAGGCTTGCCAAAGGGTCTAATGCCAGGGCAAACAACATGAGTTTTAGATTGCACCCCTGCCTTGTTCCCCTTTTTAATGGAAAAGGGTCTGATAAGTCACCGTTAATTTCCAATCCAGCCAATAGAGCTTAGTAGAGTAGTTCTACTAAGAACTACTCTTATAAAACATCTTATAAAGTTATGCCCTAGCCCGAACCGTGCCCATAAATAAGGCCATTCTATGGGTACAATACATTTTTATACATTTTTGAAACATATTAATAGTTAAACATACATGAGGTTTTGTACTGTATTTCACATATAATCACAAAAGTTTTACAACATGTATACAATATAAAAATATCAAAAGCTTATAAGAATATATATATATATATATATATATATATATATATATATATATATTTTTTTTTTTATGGGTGGAGCCCTATGTCCGATATGGACATAGATAACATTTGTAGTTAACATTTAACTTACCATCGGAAATAGACCTGGGAGTGTGGACTTAACATATGAAATGGACCTGAAAGTGTGCCTTGGTCTGCTGGTCAGTATGCCAGAATAAAGGGGCATACCCTAGTTTAAGAAATGATTATTCTGTAGAGAGAAATGAATGAAATGAATGAATGAAATGAATGCCTTGAAATGGGGATGGGAGGGTGGGTATCGCGCACAGGAAACCGACAAGCACCACAGGTGAGCGGGCTGCTTAAATACCCCCCGGGGCTCCTCCCATAAATTCAGGCCACCATACTGGCCTTCCTACTTATGGGTGGAGCCCTATGTCCGATATGGACATAGATAACATTTGTAGTTAACATAAAACTTACCATCGGAAATAGACCTGGGAGTGTGGACTTACCATATGAAATGGACCTGAAAGTGTGCCTTGGTCTGCTGGTCGGTATGCCAGAATAAGGGGGCAAAAACATTCAGGTAGGGGTGTGGTTTTGTTAGTTTTGGCTTTGTTTATTTGAGCAAGTTTGGTGAATGCTTGTGCCATTTCCACCTATGGAGTGGGGACGTACCGGGCGAGGTAGGCAGAGTTTCACCTGCTAAGTCTCTTGATGACGTGGTCTGGGACCCATGCCGAAATGCTGCCAAGGCTGCCCCAATACTAAAGAGTGACTGGAGTGCTGACTGGGGTCGAGGTGTAGGCAGCGTAGAAGAACCCCCAGGTGTTTGATGAGCTGGCAGGCACTCGAGGGTTGCCTGAAAAGGTAATAGGGGACTAGAGTTTGAATGTTCTGGCAGGAGTGACAGTAGGCGGTCGAGTATGGTTACTGGCCACCGGACGTTGTTAACTTTATAGAGATGGATGTCTATCCTGGAGCTTGATTGCTGGGTTTTGGACACTGCAGGGTGGAGGATGAAATGGTGTTGGCAGCGGGCCAACTACACAGAACTTGGCCTGCGGGATTGCTGCAAGTGAACTCGCTGGGCCGCCAGAACCCCTGGTAGGCCAAGTAATGGCTGCTTGTATGACCAAACTGGGGAGAAGGCCCAATAGCGAACTGGTTAATATAGTAGACATGTCCCAGAAGATGGCAGCCTGGAACGAACGTGCAGTGGGCATTAAACTGGTGTTGCCAAGATAATTACACCAGCCTGCGCAGGAAGGACATAACAGAATGATGCGGGCCTAGCTTCATTAAGAGGCTCGCCTCGGACCGGATGTCGGTGGCAAAGCCACGGCCTGTCCTGTCCAGATAGGACCCTAGAGTTAAGCGGCTGCCATGACCGGGTGTAACTTGAAAAGGGAGGAAGTCCGGGTAAACCCGGGGTTTAGGAGTGTCTCTGGGGACCATGTACTTGTAAACCGATGATGGCCAAAAATTGCCGCGAAGCCTGTGGTGGCTGTGGCATCTGTCGCTACCTGGGGTGACAAGGGCGACGTAGGTGATAAGACCCTAGAGTTAAGGTATAATCATTGATACACCGATCCACGTAGTACGGGACCTTCCGACATTGATAGGTCCGCATTCTTAGGAAAGACTGCAGCTACTAGTTAGTACACACCCGTGTATGGGTGAAGTCTTGGGGAACTAAACTGATACGGGTCAGTTTGTCAAGGGGGAGGCTGGCCTGTGTGGTGTTCGTTAATTCAGAGGAGGTTATTGTAGACCTCGGTTCCGGATTATTGAGTTTTTAGAGACTACAAGCTGAAGGACATAATGGTATTACCAGCGAGTCAAGTTGTGTCTACGTAGTACCTGGCTGCCTGTGCCAGTAAAAGTGAATTTGCTAGGCCGTAGAAAACCACAGAGGGCCAGGTAGATGGCTACTTGTATGACTAGACTGGGGAATGTCTGAGGTTTTGACATGTCCCTGAAGATGGCAGTTGTGATGGGCAAGCGTTTGCCGTTAGCTATGGGCTGATGCTTCTGGACGCCACGTGGAAAGGATCCTACTGTATGAGCCGTAAACACGGATGAATCTCTGGGGTCCTGTGAGGGCAAGAAATGCTGGATGTTGGCTAGGTATAGCCTGATGATGTTATGAGGAGCCAGCTGTGTGTGGCAATACGATACCTGGTGCGGGGTGGAACCTGAAGTCAACTGACCTAAGCGAGAAATGACACAGAAATTGATGAGTGGCTCGTATGAAATGCCACTGGAGACAAGTGGCCGATTAAGTGCCACTGAAGAATGATGTGTGACTGATTGTGTGCCTCTGGAAATGTGTACTGATTGCAAGAAGTGATGCTAAGATGCGAGCCCTGCAATGATTGCAAGAGTTGTGCTTAACCACTTCAATACAGGGCTTTTATACACCCTTCCTTCCCAGACCAAATTTTAGCTTTCAGCGCTCTCACACTTTGAATGACAATTACTCAGTCATGCTACACTGTACCCAAACCAAATTTTTATCATTTTTTTCTCACAAACATAGCTTTCTTTTAGTGGTATTTAATCACTGCTGTTTTTTTTATTTTTTGCAATATAAGCGAAAAAAGAGAGAAATTTTTGAAAAAAAAACACTTTTTTTTAGTTTTTATTGTAAAATTTTGCAAATAAGTAATTTTTCTTCATAAATTTGGGCCAAAATGTATACTGCTACATATCTTTAGTAAAAATAACCCAAATTAGTGTATATTATTTGGTCTCTGTGAAAGTTATAGAGTCTACAAGCTATGGTGCAAATCATTGAAAAATGATCACATCTGATCACACCTGATGTACTGAAGGCCTATCTCATTTCTTGAGGCCCTAACAAGCCAGGAAAGTACAAATACCCCCCAAATTACCCCTTTTTGGAAAGCAGACATTCCAAGGTATTTAGCAAGAGGCATGGTGAGCTTTTTGAAGTTGTAATTTTTTCCCACAATTCTTGGAAATTTTTTTTTTTTTTTTTTTTTTTTTTTTTTTGCACAAAATTGTCATAATAACAAGTTATTTCTCTCACACAGCACATGCATACTTGCAATGACACCCCAAAATACATTCTGCTACTCCTCCTGAGTATAGTGATACCACATGTGTGAGACTTTTACACAGCCTGGCCACATACAGAGGTCTAAAATCCAACTAGCACCGTCAGGCATTTTACGAGCATAAATTGCACATCTCATATGATGACAACCTATCACACTTTTGAAGGCCCTGGAGCACCAGGACAACGGAAACGCCCACAAAATGACCCCATTTTGGAAAGCTAACACCCCAACGTATAATCTATGAGGCATAATTAGTCTTTTGAATGGTTCATTTTTTTCCCGAAGTTTTTGGAAACTGTGGAAAAAAAAATGAAAACGCATTTTTTTTACACAAAGTTGTCCATTCATAAGATATTTACAACACATAGCATGTACATAGCAAAAATGACACCCCAAAATACATTCTGCTACTCCTCCTGAGTATGGCGATACCAAATGTGTGAGACTTTTACACAGCCTGGCCACATACAGAGGCCCAACATTGAAGTAGCAGCTTCAGGCATTCTAGGAGCATAAATTACACATCTCATTTCTCAACCACCTATTACAATTTTGAAGGCCCTGGAGCACCAGGACAATGGAAACACCCACAAAATGACCCCATTTTGGAAAGCTAACACCCCAACGTATAATCTATGAGGCATAATTAGTCTTTTGAATGGTTCATATTTTTCCCGAAGTTTTTGGAAACTGTGGGAAAAAAATGAAAACGCATTTTTTTTTACACAAAGTTGTCCATTCATAAGATATTTCCAACACATAGCATGTACATAGCAAAAATGACACCCCAAAATACATTCTGCTACTCCTCCTGAGTGTAGCGATACCAAATGTGTGAGACTTTTACACAGCCTGGCCACATACAGAGGCCCAACATTGAAGTAGCAGCTCCAGGCATTCTAGGAGCATAAATTACACATCTCATTTCTCAACCACCTATTACATGTTTGAAGGCCCTAGAGCACCAGGACAACGGAAACGCCCACAAAATGACCCCATTTTGGAAAGCTAACACCCCAACGTATAATCTATGAGGCATAATTAGTCTTTTGAATGGTTCATTTTTTTCCTGAAGTTTTTGGAAACTGTGGAAAAAAAATTAAAACGCATTTTTTTTACACAAAGTTGTCCATTCATAAGATATTTCCAATACATAGCATGTACATAGCAAAAATGACACCCCAAAATACATTCTGCTACTCCTCCTGAGTGTGGCGATACCAAATGTGTGAGACTTTTACACAGCCTGGTCACATACAGAGGCCCAACATTGAAGTAGCAGCTCCAGGCATTCTAGGAGCATAAATTACACATCTCATTTCTCAATCACCTATTACAATTTTGAAGGCCCTGGAGCACCGGGACAATGGAAACACCCACAAAATGACCCCATTTTGGAAAGCTAACACCCCAACGTATAATCTATGAGGCATAATTAGTCTTTTGAATGGTTCATATTTTTCCCGAAGTTTTTGGAAACTGTGGGAAAAAAATGAAAACGCATTTTTTTTTACACAAAGTTGTCCATTCATAAGATATTTACAACACATAGCATGTACATAGCAAAAATGACACCCCAAAATACATTCTGCTACTCCTCCTGAGTGTAGCGATACCAAATGTGTGAGACTTTTACACAGCCTGGCCACATACAGAGGCCCAACATTGAAGTAGCAGC
Source organism: Lithobates septentrionalis (assembly GCA_037952835.1). Classification (NCBI taxonomy): domain Eukaryota; kingdom Metazoa; phylum Chordata; class Amphibia; order Anura; family Ranidae; genus Lithobates; species Lithobates septentrionalis. Next base: position 66,988 of record JBBDGP010002408.1, read on the forward strand.
TCCAGGCATTCTAGGAGCATAAATTACACATCTCATTTCTCAACCACCTATTACATGTTTGAAGGCCCTAGAGCACCAGGACAACGGAAACGCCCACAAAATGACCCCATTTTGGAAAGCTAACACCCCAACGTATAATCTATGAGGCATAATTAGTCTTTTGAATGGTTCATTTTTTTCCTGAAGTTTTTGGAAACTGTGGAAAAAAAATGAAAACGCATTTTTTTTACACAAAGTTGTCCATTCATAAGATATTTCCAACACATAGCATGTACATAGCAAAAATGACACCCCAAAATACATTCTGCTACTCCTCCTGAGTGTGGCGATACCAAATGTGTGAGACTTTTACATAGTCTGGCCACATACAGAGGCCCAACATCCAAGTAGCACTGTCAGTTGTTCTAGGAGCATACATTACACATAAATTCCTGCCAACCTATCACATTGTTGAAGGCCCTTCATATTTCTAACACATAGCATGTACTGTAGAAGCCAATTACAAACCAAAATACATTCTGTTGAGTAAAGGGTAAAGAAAAGATTACCTGCAGTTTTAGTAGTGCAGTGGTCCACAGAGAAGAGCATCGGTCCAGGCAGCAGGCAGGAACGTGGACAGCGACAGCAAAACAGGCAGCAGGCAAGAATAGTCAGTACAGGTAGAGATGTCAGCACAGCCAAAGCATTAGTCCAGATAGCAGGCAGGGATGTGGTCAGCAGCAGCAAAAGGATCAAAGGATCATCCATGCAGCAGGCAGGAATACTGTCCATAGTTAGTACATGCAGCAGGCAGAGGTATGGTCAGCACAGCCAGAGTATTTGTCCAGGGAGCAGGCAGTACCATCAAGCTTAGGGCATTGGTCAGGAAAGAATGGGGACAGGGGTAGAGGCTTCTCCCACCCAAATCGCTTTGAAGCCTCCGGGCAACCAGACCCTGTTATGGGAACACAGAAAACCAAAAACTGGTTTTCTGAACTCCGAACACTATTCTGGAGCCCCTCACATATGTGAGACCCCTGTGTAGGAGGGTGAAAGATCAATCCAAGGGGCAGGCAAAAACATGGTCAACAGGCCGAGGTCAGTGCAGGTAAAAGGCAGAAATAGACGGTAGACAGAGGCATAGTCGATACAGTCCAGGGTCAGTTCACGTGAAAGGCAAAAACATGGCGGAAAAACAATGCAGACGGTAGGCAGAGGCATAGTCGAGAAACAGGCCAGGGTCGGTTCACATGGAAGGCAATAATATGGTTGGTTGAGGAAGGTAAATATTCAGGACAGAAATTAAAAACGGGGAAATGGCAGTATTAGAAATATGGACTAATAATTTTCCAGAGTGTGATATCGCCTGAAGCATTCTCCGATGCAAAGGCCAGGTTGGGAGGGACAGTCAGTACAATGGAAGCTCGTATCTTTCCTAATTCCTCTTTTGGTGCACACCCGACATTTTTTTTGGCGTCGTCTTCCGGATCCTGTTGGTGGAATATGGTCTGGGAAATGGCGCTCATGTAGTCTGCTGACAGAATCGGAGCGAATGCTTTCTGGGGGGGATACTTGCTGATAAATCAGGGCAGTGACAATGTCTTCAATAAACTTTATTAAGGTGGTGGGTGTTTCTGTGGATTTTTGGTATATTATGAAAGAATTTAAAAGGGCCAAATGAAAAAAGTAAATTGCGACTTTTTTGTACCAGAATAATGATTTTCTTGTTGAAAGATAGGGCTGCAACAACTGATCGTTTAAATCCACCCCCCCCATGTATTTATTGTACTCAGTGATACAGGTAGGCTTGCGAACGGTACCGCGTCTTCTGTGAAGTTCCACCGAGGTGTCATCGTGGATGGTGGACATGATGTACACGTCTTTTCTATCCCTCCACTTCACAGCCAACACTTCTTCGTTCCTCAAGCTTCTCGATTCCCCCCTTGGAATGTTTGTGGTGACAAGACACTGTGGGAAGCCCTTTCGGTTTTTTCTAGTTGTACCACAGGCCAAAGTTTGTTTGAGATGTAGGTGGCGGAGAAGGGGCAAACTCGTATAATAATTATCCATATAAATATGGTACCCCTTTTGGAGGAGTGGGAATGCCAACTCCCAAACAATTTTCCCACTTATTCCCATATACGAGGGACACTCAGGGGGCTGGAGCTGGGAATCTTTCCCTTCGTACACGCGGAATGCGTACACATAACCGGTGGCACTTTCACAAAGCTTGTTAAGCTTCAAGCCATACCTCGCCCTCTTACTGGGTATATATTGTTTGATTCCCAGCCGGCCTGTGAAATGCACCAGGGATTCGTCCACAGATATATTTTTTTCAGGGACATAAACTTCGGCAAACTTCTGGGAAAAAAAATTAATTAGGGGGCGAACTTTATATAATTTGTCAAAGTTTGGGTGATTTCGGGGGGGGCACTGTGAGTTGTCATTGAAATGCAAGAAGCGCATTATGATTTCGTATCGGGACCTGGACATGGCTGCTGAAAAAATTGGCATATGGTGGATGGGTCTGGTCGACCAATACTTATGAATTTCATTTTTTTTTGTAAGCCCCATGTTCAGGGTTAGGCCTAAAAACAATTTTAGCTCCACTACTGTTAGCGGTCTCCACTCAAAAGGGCGGGCATAGCTGGAGCTGGGGTTGGCTGCAATAAATTGTTGGGCAAACAGATTAGTTTGGTCCACGATGCCTTGAATCCAATCGTTTGGGAAAAATAAATTAAAAAAATCCATTTGTGTAAATCCTGCAGTGTTGACCTGCACACCCGACTGTGCTGTAAAAGGGGGGATCGTGGCTGACCCTGTGGTAGAAGGCAGCCACAATGGGTTTGCCAAGGAATCTGGAAGATGGGTTTGGGCCCTACTTCTTTGGCGTCCACTTGTGCTGGGTCTTTCCTCCTGGGGTCTACCGCCGCTGGCACTGCTGGTAGCTGCCTGGTTTTCAGATCGTCGTCTTTTTGGACGGACTACTTCCTCCTCTAAATCTGATCCAGATGTGCTGCCTTCGGGGGGCTCATATTCCGAATCAGAACCAGAATCTGAACTGAGCGGTGAGAGCTCCCCGTTGCTCTCATCGGTCAGACTCAGGATCTGGTATGCCTCTTCTGGGGTGTACATCTTTCTGGACATAGTGGCTGACTGGCTGTATGTACTCTGGTGGCAAGTGATGAGGTGGCGGGTACTCTGGTGGCAGATGATGAGGTGGCGGGTACTCTGGTGGCAGGTGATGAGGTGGCGGGTACTCTGGTGGCAGGTGATGAGGTGGCGGGTACTCTGGTGGCAGGTGATGAGGTGGCAGGTACTCTGGTGGCAGGTGATGAGGTGGCGGGTACTCTGGTGGCAGGTGATGAGGTGGCAGGTACTCTGGTGGCAGGTGATGAGGTGGCAGGTGATGAGGTGGCAGGTACTCTGGTGGCAGGTGATGAGGTGGCAGGTACTCTGGTGGCAGGTGATGAGGTGGCGGGTACTCTGGTGGCAGGTACTCTGGTGGTGAGGTGGCGGGTACTCTGGTGGCAAGTACTCTGGTGGCAGGTGATGAGGTGGCAAGTACTCTGGTGGCAGGTGATGAGGTGGCGGGTACTCTGGTGGCAGGTGATGAGGTGGCGGGTACTCTGGTGGCAGGTGATGAGGTGGCGGGTACTCTGGTGGCAGGTGATGGACAGGTACTCTGAGATGACAGGTACTTTGAGGTGACAGGTACTCTGAGGTGACAGGTACTGAGGTGACAGGTACTGAGGTGACAGGTACTGAGGTGACAGGTACTCTTTATTTAGGAGGGGCGATCTGGGCACAGTAGTACATGTAATTAGTAACTCACTGTTAGCTGATCTCTTCTCCTCACACTGGATCGGTGTGTGAGGAGAAGAGCCCAGCAACAGCAGTTACTGTGTGACTGTGTGTTTGTTTACATTAGTGACCGGCTGTGATTGGACACAGCCGGTCATGTGATGCAGAGCCATGTCATTGGCTACAGTGATCGGGGCTGAGCTGTATCCAGGGGAAAAGCCTCAGCCCCGATCACCGCTCTGATCACTCCTCTTCCGCCGGAACCCGCCTCATACACGCTTCCCAATGCCGCTCTGCATCCGCCGTTACCGACGCTCCGCCGCCCGCCGCCCGCCGCCGCCGCCGCTTCAATACCCCCATCGGGGAACGGCTGTGTCCTGAGGGACACAACGGTACCCCGATCGCCGCTCTGCGGGCCCCCAGGGGCCCGCAGTAGCGGCGGAAAGCCGAGGCCGTCATATGACGCCCACCCAGGATGGGAGATCCCATCTGTGGACGTCATTTGACTATGGCCGGGTATTGAAGCGGTTAAATACGTGTTTGCAACAATTGCCAGGGAGTTTGTGTCAATGGAGATGTGTTTGCTGTGACTGCGAGAAGTCCGTATTACTGCATGTGCTTGCACGGGCTGCAAGGAGTTATACTTGGATGCGTGTTCGCAACAATTATAAAGTTGTGTTTGGATGCGTACTTGCCATGATTGCAAGAAGTTATGCTTGGGTGTGTCCCTGCAACATTTGCAAGAAGTTGTGACTGGATGCGTGCTTGCAATGATTGCAAGAAGTTATGCTTGGATGCATGCTTGCAACGTTTGCAAGAAGTTATGCTAAGATGCGTGTCTTGTAATGATTGTAAGATTTGTGCTTGAATGTGTGCTTGCAACGATTGCAAGGGAGTTCCTGACGGTGGAGATGTGTTTGTAGTGACTGTGAAAAGTTCGTATTGCTGCATGTGCTTACAAGACTGCAAGAGTTAAGCTTGGATGTGTGCTTGCAATGGTTGCGAGAAGTTGTAATTGGATGCGTACTTGCAATGATTGCAAGAAGTTATGTTTGAATGCATGCCTGCAACGTTTGCAAGAAGTTTTATGATTGGATGCGTGTTTGAAATGATTGCAAGAAATTGTGCTTGGATGTGTGCTTGCAACGACTGCAAGACGTTCTGCTTGGATGCGTACTTGCAACGATTGCAAGAAGTCATGATGGGATGTGTGCTTGCAACAATTGCAAGACGTTATGTTTCGATGTGTGCTTGCAATGAAATGCAAGAAGTTGTGTTTGGATGCGTATTTGCGACGATTGCAAGTTATACTTGGATGTGCTGTGACTACAAGGGGGTATAGTAGCGAGGCGAAGGTTTCAATGAATGAATCGGGACCATGACTGAGCTTCGAAGGAAGACGGGGTGTGGCCCCCCTTTTCTTTTTTTTTTCTTTCTGACCTAGAGGAAATGACAGATGACAACCGGTGGAGGGTTTGACTACCTGGTTTGACAGGTAAATTGTAACATGTTTAAGCGACAGGTGCATAGCATTAAATAAATGAGTGAACTGTTTGTGCCATGACAGAGGCACGAATCGGTGTGCCATGACTGCGCCAATGAGGCCGCGCCAACTGGGGCTTGCCAGGATGAATCGATGTCCGACGGATGCCCTGAACTTGAATCGGGGTGCGGCATGCGACAATGAAATAAATGAAATTTTGCCTTAGAGTGAAATGAATGAAAAACGTTTCGCTATGACAGAGGCACGAATCGGTCGTGCCGCAGCTGCGACTGACAACGACCCGGACTCTGGAGCATGCACTGAAATGAGGCAAAAGAAACGCTGGTGCATGCCAGAATAAATTGGTGCATCGCGGATGCGACTGGATTTGAATTGGAGTGTAGTATGTAACCGTGAAATGTTTGCCCTGGCAAAGGCACGAATTGATTATGCCGCAACTGATAGCTAACCAAGTTCTGATGCAGGTGTTGGCTGGGGCCAAACATTTTATTTATACTACTTTATTTATATATATATATATATATATATTCTTTTTACTTTTTTCCATTTTTTTTTGTATATGTATATATATATATATATATATATATATATATATATTATATATATATATTTTTATTTTATTTTTGTATATTGTTTTTTGGGGTTTTTTTGTTTTTTTTTGCGACAAATGACGAGTCGGACTATGGAGTAGGAATGAAATGAGGCCAAGACAACTGGGGCGCGCCGGGACGAATCGGTGCATCTCGGATGCTATTGGATTCGAATCGGGGTGCGGTACGTGACAGTGAGATGAGTGAAATGATGAAATGAATGAAATGATTTGTCATGGTAGAGGCACGTGCCATGACAGAGGCACGAGTCGATCATGTCGCTACTGCAACTGACAACGACCGGACTCCGGAGCATGTACTGAAATGTGGCCGAAAATACCTGGGGCACGCCGTGACAAATCGTTGCATCATGGATGCGACTGGATTCGAATCGGAACGTGATTCGTGACAGTTGAAATGATTCCCATGACAGAGGTACGAATCGGTGAGCCGCAAACTACGACTGACAACGAGCCGGACTCTGGAGCATGTCCAGAAATGAGGCCGGGCCCTGGGGCACGCCGTAACGAATCCGTGCATCGAAGATGCGACTGGATTCGAACCGGAGCGCGGTAAGTGCAGGTGTAACATTTTGTTGCCATGACAGAGGCGCGAATCGATCATGCCGCTATAGCGACTGACTGCGAATCGGACTCTGGAGCATGTACTGAAATGTGGCCAATACCTGGGGCACGCCGAGACGAATTGGTGCATTTCCATGCGACTGAATTCGTAACGGAGCGTGATACGTGGCATGATAACCATGACAGAGGTACGAATCGGTGAGTCGAAAGCGACTGATAATGACGTGACTCTGGAGCATGTACTGAAATGAGGCTGTAACTACTGGGGCACACCGGAGCGAATCGGTGCATCTTTAGATGCGACTGGATTCGAATCGGAGCGCGGTATGTGACTGAAATGAAAGAAATGATTCGAAATGGTTTGAAATGTTAGAAATGTATTTAGAAATGTTCAAAATGAGAAATGATTGATATTGAACTGACGTGGTTCGATAAGGAATTGCGAATCGCTACGGCTGTTTGCTGACGCCTGGTAATAATTTGACATGCCTGAAATGAAACGACGTCTATGTCGCTGTGCTTTTTTCAGATAACGAGAAATGGTAACATAACGATGGTGCGAGTGGTATGCATTGCGCTTACGTTTGTGAAATTGCGAGTGACTCGTAAGTTTGATATCACGGTTTAGTGACATGATATCTAACAATGCGTAAAAAACAAAGTCCGACGGGACCCTACCTGCGACAGCCAAGCCAGACGCGCGGTACGAACTACGAATCGGTAACGCGGACTTCGAAACTCTCGAGCACGGAAATTTGCGAAAACGGGAACTTGCGAGACAAGAACTAGCGGACGCTGGCATTCGAATCGTCGGCCTAGTGATGTATATCGCGCAACCGACAAGCACCACAGGTGAGCGGGCTGCTTAAATACCCCCCGGGCTCCTTCCATAAATTCAGGCCACCATACTGGCCTTCCTACATATATATATATGCAGCTTAAGATATCCAGTCGTTCCATACATGTGTAGCGGGCACATACTTTTAGGTAGGTGACCTTTCCTAGTAGTTTCTATGTCAGGTAAATTTAGACTGTTAGTCTCGGCCAATCATTAATTTGCTTGGTAAGGCCCGGGACTCTCATATAAAAGGGGGGTCAAATGATGCCGGGAGTTGAGAGTTTTTTGGAGTTCATGTTGGTGTGGGAGTCCTGCTCTGAGGAGCGTGAGGAGCCAGCCTGGTCGCCGGAGGGGGAGTGGAGGTGTTTCCCCTCCGGGGAACCGATGGAGCTTTACCCCTGCAACAAGGGTAAAGAACCGGTCCTCATGGAGGAACAGATGACACCTTACAGCATGTAGTCGCTGGTGTCGTTGGCCGCCCCTGCGGGGAGGGAAGCGGGCCATAAAGGAGAAAAGGAACTAAGAATCATTGCGGAAGAAATAGCAACAAAGCGGAAGGAAACTGAGCGATCGATCGTTTATGAGTGGCACATGGACTATTGATCATGTGAGTGAAAGCCCAAGGGAAGGGTCCCACCAGAGGCTGAGGGTTGTTGGTACACAAGTCAGTGAGATGGACAGTGATGGTCTATGACTTTGGGTTCAGCAAGGTCCTGGGATTCCAATCAGTCAAGCGGGAGAAGTTCTTCGGAGTGACTTTTCTTTAGCTCAACTTGGAAGTACCATGCAGATGGGAAGTAGTGGTAACAAGGTAGCGGTGAAGCTGCAAGCACACATATAGAGATACGGACTGTTCTTTAAAAGTCATGCAGATGAAGAAGTTATTCAGCGTGACTCTTTGTCAATTTTTCTCTATCAAATCTACTTCTATCTTCCCCGATTGAAGAAATCACATAAATTGATTTCCCAACTATCCGCAATTGATCATAGTTTTCCAGTAAGAGCCAGTGAAAGATGATGATGTAACAGAGAGCATCTCAGAGAAAGTCCTTCTCCCATCCCAGTTCATGTTAATGAATAAAGCAAGTGAAAAAGCATTAAGGACTGTGAGTTTTAAATCTATGGGCTGCGAGGGTTGAGTGGAAACGTGAATTACGGATATAAATTTTAATTAGCCGCTCCTTCGGGGGTAAGCGCTACACATGTATACAAAAATTATATTAGTAATATCGGATTGGACATAAACAACATCGTTATATGAATTTAATTCCAAATTAACATTTAGTTATCAAAGTATATTAATATGAATACGTAACAAATTGGCCTTAAGAAAGTCTAATCATAAAATATAACCATTTAAGAATAAGTGGTAATAAATAGAAAAATTTGAAAAAAAAAAAATATCTGAGTTAAAATAATAAAATAATAAAGATAGCAATGAGCGATTTAGTGTAAACTCAAAAATAAAGATTTAAATAAATAAATAAATTTAAGTTGTAACCTGTGCAAAGTCTGGTGAATTTCTGAAAATAACCCATGGTGACCATATGACCATAAAGTTTTAGGGTTGCACCAATTAGTGGGTGTTGTTTTAGCATATCAGAGCATGAATCATATAGTATCTAAAGAGAGAATTTCACCAGTAGAGCGCTTAAGTCATTCTCTAAATCCACCCACTCTTTATTAAAATTGGGAAACCCAATTCCCCCAATTTGTTTTGGACGTGTAAGTATTTGGAGATTAATACGTGGTCTCTTATCCACCAACAGAAATTTCCTAAGTAATGACTGCAAAGAGTAATGAAGATTTTGAGGGTAAGAAATTTGGTAGGGTTTTAAATAGATATAATATTCTTGGTAATACCGTCATTTTGATTATGGCTGCCCTATCAAACCAGGAGAAATACTTACGCGATCTTTTCTCTAAATACTCCTTTAAAAACCGTATTATAGGATTAAAATTATTTTTATATAGAGCATTTAAGGTGGGTGTAATCCAGACTCCCAAGTATTTCAGTGCCCTGTCTACCCAAGTGAAGGAACAATTTTTCCAAACTAAGGCCAATGTATGAGAGGTGAGAGACAAATTCAATGCCTTTGATTTTTTATAATTAATAAAAATATAATTTTGAGGTTGGAAACATAACCGTAATGTGCAAATGCTTGCATCAAATTTGGAATAGAGATATGAGGTTGTGTGAGGAAAAATAGGAAATGTCTGCAAACGCTGCAGATTTATATTGTCTATCTCCTATTAGAAACCCATGAATTGACAGGTTAGCATTGACAATAAGCATACTAGCTCATTATGAAATACTTACTTTAGATCGAAGCTTTTGCAGCGATCCCGCCACACTGCTGTGGCCGGCGGCATGTCTCCCGGAGTTATTTCCATGTATCGCGGGCTCCGGCGCTGTGATTGGCTGGAGCCGCGATGACATCACTGCCCCACATGCGCCCGGGACCCGCCGGTAACTGCACAGCAGCTGAAGAAACAGCACGAGCTAACCATTTCTTCAGTGCGCATGTGCCGATGATGTCGGCACATGCTGATAAAGGAGATATTCATGGTACCTACAAGTAAGCCTTATTATAGGCTTACCTGTAGGTAAAAGTGGTGTGTAAGTGTTTACAACCACTTTAAAAAGAGGATTATTTTAGCTTTTAAATTTATTATAGATTGTCAAATTTTTTGTGCCTCCAGTATTATTGGGCCATTAAAGTGGTTGTAAACCCATTACAACCACTTTAACCTACAGGAAGCCTATATTAAGGCTTACCTGTAGGTGCAAGAAATATCTCCAAACCTAAAAGGTTTAGGAGATATTTGCAGGAATAGCGGCACCGATGTCTACGGCGCATGCAGGCGCACTGAGCGTGCCATTTTTAACGGCGATCATGCTGTTAGTGGCGGCACCAGCGTGCATGTGCGGGAGTGACGCCATCGCGGCTCCGGCCAGTCACAGCAGCGGGAAGTCACTCAGGGATAGATGGCGGCGTCAGAGGAGGCGATCGAGGGCCGATCTCAGGTAAGTAATTCATAATGAGCTAGTATGCTATGCATATTAGCTCATTATGCCTTTGCCTTGCAGGGTGTATTTTTTTTTTTTTAAGAGGCTTTACTTCCTCTTTAAGGAAGTCCTGATTTGCCTTGTCATTGGGAAGGGAACATTTATCTTGTAGTTGCGCTACTCCTTTTTAGAGGTATACAAATCTATTGTAGCGGGGTGTCTGTGAAACAGGTTCGAATGCCAGGAAAAGTGATTGATTGGATATATTTATTTATTTATTTCAGTTACTTATATCGCGCTGTCAATTTACGCAGCGCTTTACATATACATTGTACATTGACATCAGTCCCTACCCTCAAGGAGCTTACAATCTAATGTCCCTAACTCACATTCATACATACTAGGGACAATTTAGACAGGGTCCAATTAACCTACCAGCATGTCTTTGGATATATGTTCCTCCATAAATTCTTAGATTTGCAATCTAAGGTAATACCAGCAAAGACTTCATGGTAAAGAAAGATAGTTCTTTATCCTGTGTTATTAACGTCCGTTCTGGGGCTGATTTTACTGGGAGTCTGATAGAGCTCTGGGTGGGACAGACTCCAAATTCCATGGACCGCAGTTTGATGTTTTTTCCCTAGGTCTGGATTAAGGCAGCTAGTCCAAGATCTCAAGGATAGTGTGTGTGTGTCTCCATGTGAGGAGGCATCTAGGAGTATGTCTGTTTGTAACCGAACTTGGATACAATTGTTTGCTTTATAAAGGACACTTACCTTAAACCAAGGACTTTCTCGGACTACGGACACAGTAAGGCTCAGTAGAGCAGAAGTTAACTTAACAAGCCTACAGTATAAAAGATATCTCACTCAGAATATGGTGACATCAGGTTAAATCACTGCGGTTTATTACTATTATTATCTTCCATCTGTATATACCGAATATCCTTTAGCGCTGAGATAGGAGGATTGGAGTAGGGCGTATTGTCTCCTATTTGTTTGCCTATCAAAGGTATGTTTAAAAAGTTTGGTGAATGTTCCAATATCTCAACGGCAGCATGGGCCAGGTGCTCGCGCATGCACGTGGCTATTGCAGAGACACATTGTGAAGCACCACCTAGCCTGGAGTACACATGGCCATCAGGGTAAACCCGCTGCAGTTGAAGGTAGTCAGTGTGAGAGGTAGGGTCACTGCAATGGAGCAACAAGTAAACATCAAGCTCTGCTACAAATTAGGGAAAACGGTGCGATGGAGATGCATGAAATGTTGGTGCAAGTGTACGGGATGGAAGCCGTGAGCAGAAAATATATTTACAACTGGTTCAAATGCTTTCTGCGAACCATCATCACAGGGGATGAGATCTGGTGCTACCAGTTCAATCCGGAATCCAAGCGGCAATCGATGGAATGGTGTTCACTGCCATCCCTCTGACGCAAAAAGTCCAAGGTCAAGACAATGTTGATCGCCTTCTTAGACAATGGGGGTATCATCCATAAGGAATTCATTCCTGCGGGTCAAACCATGAGCGATGCATTCTACGAGGAAGTTTTGAAAACGGTTGCTACGACGCATTCGCCATGTTTGGCCACAGTTGCACAAGACTGGACAGTGGATGTTGCTGCACAAGAACACGCCTGTGCACTGTGTGATCTGTGTGTGACAATTTTTGTCTCAGCGCAGCGTACCTGTTCTCGTTCATCCACCGTACTACCCTGATCTTGCGCCTGTGGACTGAGGACTGTTTCCCCGCCTGAAGAGCATCATGAAAGGCACATGTTTTGTGGACATGTTGGCAATCCAAGAATGTGTGACAGTGGTTCCGCGATTGATTCCTAAAGAGTGACAGTTAAAATCAGCTTTATGAACATTGCCAAAAGTGTGTTGTGAAGGATGGCGATTATTTTGAAGGCCAATAAAGGTAATTTGTTTGTATGTTCTGTTTTGTTTGTTTTCTAAAACCATTCACCAAACTTTTTAGACACACCTTGTAGACTATAACCAAGGGAAGCACAAATTAGTGTGAAATGGTATGAACAGCCACCATTGCAAAGGATCATAGGAGATGCTTTTAACCTTTGCATTTTGACATAAGCAGAAATTTCATGCCTACGCCCAGTGATGATGGTCAGGCACTATAGCTGGCTCTGTGTTCTTTGCCTATAGCAGCCCCCTTTCCTATAAGGCAAGTAGGCCTACCAATACTCGGTGACCCCCAGGTCTTATACACAATGCTATAGTGCCTGGCCTTCAAGCTAAGCACAGCAAGCAGGTACTTGCGGTTGACAGCCAGGTAGAATGGCCTGATATTTTTGTTTTTAGTTTTGCAGAAAATGGTTGTTAGCTCTAATAAATAATCAGGAGTTTTAGGAGTAATGTCTAAACAGATCATTTGTGTACTAATTTATGGTATTGTAAAGTATTTTTGTAAACTTTTGTATTTATTATGTCTTTGACTAGAAATTATGATTTTATTTTTTAGCTAGGTAAATATGAAAAAATGCACATTAATATTTCATATTTACCATGTGTAGCCATGACATAGAACTAAAGTCTGCTGACTGCAAGTTTTGTTCAGTTCTATACTTCAGTTCTATGCTGTAAAGATAGCATCATTTGATCCTCTGTGGTTTAGCTCTATCCTATCAGAACACACACGGCTAAATAAGTCAGAGTATGACATACCCCCTCCCTGTCTCTAGTTCATACTTATGTATGTAGCTCCCCGTAGCTGCAGGAATGTTGTTGCCCCGTAACTCCCAGCCAGGGGCCTACAATGAGGGAACGTTTCATGCATGAACAACAGTGACACTGGGGTCAGATTATTAAGCCAGTTTCCAGCCCAGTCACTCGATTAGCTTGTCAGGAGAGAAGCAGTGGAGCACTCCCATTGGACACTTCCACTTAAGCAAGATAAGGAGCCAAAACACTTTGACACACAAGTAAGGCATGCTTTCCTGGATGGTCTCAGGCCTGCTACCTAAGCTAGTCCTACGCCATGAAAGAGTGCAGGACTAGCTTACAAGATTGTGGTAGCCTTTTCCACCTAGGGAGTGTACCAGGCACCTTCTTTAACCTCTCCACCTCCAGGACTAATGTCTCCAGGCCACCACTTGCTCCAGCATTGACCTGGTTACTAGTTACACATTCTCCCCAAGTGTATAGGCTGTACTTGATAGAAAGTTACATCCCAAATATTGACTCTTTCTTGATACAACCAAATCCACCTATATGCAACACTTTTGTGTTATTCTCATGGGACTCTTGAAATACTGCTCCTTTACTGAGCTTAAAACAGAAACAATCAATAGAATTGGCAGTAAAACATTTTGTTAACATAACTGGGATTCAGTGCTAGTCTCAGACCATACTCCTCTCTACATGTATTGAGTATCAATTGCAGATATGTCCACAAAAGGTAATGCTGGGCTGTCTTTTCTGAAAACCCCAAATTCTTTGCACACACAGTGTTATGGAAGCTCCCTGTATTAATTGTATGTAGCGCCCTGCTCCTGTTGATCAGGCGCTTGTATGTAAATGTAGGGGGTTATCTGTTCTGTATATAGTTCAGATTTAATCTGTGGCTAAATTAGCTTCTGTTCCAGCATTGGCTGTGTTGCGTGTAGTTCCACACTGTTGTCTGTAGGTGTCGTTGTCACCACAGGCCAGTGTTGGAAGAGCAACAGGCTGAAGTGTATTGAGTGATCTTCTTTTTCAGAAGTAACCCAGTGGGGGTGGTCCACCACTGTGCATTCTGGGAGAGGGTACTTAAAGGGCAGACGCCATTTTTGTTTCTCTCTTACCTCCTGGCCCTCCTGGCCCTCCTGGCCTAAGGTATGTGGTGACTTTTCTCCAGCCTCGGGGCCACGCTGGCCTGAGGCTACGTGACTACGAGTAGGCCCAGAAGCCTGTCTGGGGCCTACTACCGCAAAGGTGGTCCTTAGGCTGTCTTGCCTGTTAGGAAGAAGCCGAGCCAAGCTGAGGAGATCCAGGGGAGGACCCTTGCTGGAGAGAGCCAGGATAAACGCTGGTCTCTCGGGAGGGCCTGGTAACTTACTTGGAGGACGTACCTATACTTAACCAACCTACAGCACAGTACTGCCGGGTCGGCTTAAAGGTTCTGGTACTGTGTTTGCTGCTCAACTAATACTAAATCCTGTGGCAGAGGATCGTGCAACCATTTTGTTCTTCTCAAGTCTGTGGCAGAGACTTTTTGTCCGTGCGCCATTCCGGCTGCTAGGTCAGTGAGAGAGGCCTATCCGGGTGGGCAACGATCTGGTGACTGAAGGTGTGTTTGTCTTCAGGTTGTCAAATTCCTCAGTGATCTGCATAAGGTATCTGAACCCTCCTACAGCTCCCTTTCTACCTCTTTACTGCTACTTCTTCAAAAGTTTTGCAATAAAGCATCGGAAATATAAGTAAGTGACTGGTGCATACATTGGTGGGTGTAAGGCCTAATATAGACTCTAAGTACCGTGTCTGGTGGAAATACAGGTAAGGGGGTGACCGCAAAGACCCAAATAAAATCAGCCGCTCCTTCGGGGGTAAGCGCTACATGTATATTTCTCTTTCGCCCCCTCAGTATTGGGTCTCCATAACATATTGCACCCCAAAAACGGTCTACTTTGTATTTTTTGGGACCTATCTACCTCCAAATACACAAAACGCTTATTACATATCCTTTATTTTAAGACCAGTAAGACTAGCCTACTGGCATGGAAACCACTGATACCTGGTTGAAATTGATTATTGCTAGCCTCCCACTATATAAGCTTGAACTTAGAAATAAATCACGACTGTTTGACAGCATCTTGTACTAGTGGGTTTCAAGCCCACTTATTCTTGCCTCTCTAAATCCAGGTTATTGAACAACAGTATACTATTTGCTTAGTTTACTGTCCTGTTGTTTAATGTGATCCATGGAACCCATTGTAACACCTGCAATATTCCTATTGTTGTGCATTTAGATATGTGAGAGACTACTCAATCTTGTATTGGTTTGTTTCTTTGTGTATTGCTTTATTGTAAATTCAATAAACATATCTTTAAAAAATGTGTATTTAGAAAATGAGGATTTAATTTAGGTTTTTACAAAGGAGACAGAAAAGATTAGTATATAGAACTCCAAACATTAGAAATATTTAAATATATTTGGCAACAAACATTTTAAGTCTTTGTTTAAAGAATGATTGTGCGTTTGTTTGTCTTGTTTACTGTTCATTTTTTAATGGCTGTTAATGTATATTTTTTCCAGCTTGACTGCCGCCATGTGCGCTTTATTCAGTCTGGATGGGGCTGGTGGGATTCCTGGGATGGAGAGAAGATGGATTACTGGGGTGGTGCTGATCCTTCAATCAGGGGTTGTGCATGTGGAAAAACTGGTAAAATATGTAGTAACTGATATTTGATAAGAATGCATTCACATGGTATATACGATTCAAGCAAATGAGCTTAGTTACAAGAGCTATTCAAAAAAATGCAGAGATGTTTTTATAGGTACTTGTTTCCATGGACATCCAAAGCAAACGTTCTGGGGGACAGCCAGATAATATTAAGGAACATTATTGAAACCAAAAGTAATATAAAACAATACATTTGGCTGACATAAAACATATGTTAGCAATTTATAATAGTAAACTGGTAAACTTCAAAAAGGAAAAGCTATCACATGTGAAATAAATTGCTGATGGTTGAACATAATTTCACAACTTGCTAAAAACTCTGTATGCTCTTTATGCTCAAGAATCTGTATTTGGTAACACTATCATCATCTGCCTCTGTATGTCCTTCAGGCAGAGTTGGTTGTTACTACATACACACTTTCTTCCAGTGATGTCATTGACATGGCCTCATAGTGATATTTGGTAGCTCTCCCAAGCGGAGTGAGCTGGTTGCTATAGCAGCTCTCAAATTGGTGATTTTAGCAAAGACAGAAAATAAACTCTGGCACAAACAGTATTAAAATACAATCATTCCGTTTCTTTTTTTTGGTTGGACTATAATATATTACACTCAAATTTAAATGTGTATGGGTGTGTATATTATATATATATATATATATATATATATATATATATATATATATATATATATATATATATATATATATATATATATACACATTTAAATTTGAGTGTTTATTAAAATATTCAGAAAAAAACCAAGAAGAATAACAACAAGGTATACAGTGTGATAGCAATAATGTCAGTATGTTGTTAGAGAATATATATAGGCAGTATAAAGGCAATCAATTGTGGGATAATCAGACGAGATAAAATAACCAGAGTAACAATAATGAGAGAAAGAGAGAAATGGTGTAATCCACAGTTATTTATGGTAGCTATGGCAAAAACATTTAATATCAGACATGTATAGTAAAGCTAATTAAGGTAATTGAAAAAATTTGAGTGGGCCTGTGGCGAGAGTGGCTTATAGTGAAAGCTTGTAGGGAACTAAGGTGGAGTTTAATCAGCTTTTAAGTTTAGGCTCAAGTTTAGATGAGAGTAATGCTTCTGCGATTTGTAATCCAGGAATCCCAATTGGAGTGAAATTTTGGCAACATAGAGTGAGCCTTAGCAAACATGTATTCCATATGCAAGTGTTTGTTAGGGATAGAAATGGTCTCATCACTAGTGGGAGGCCAAGGACACTTCCATTTTTAAGCAAGAGCTGGGAGGGCTGCTATAAAAGTGTGAGTAATAAAAGTATGGGATTTAGCCCAGGTTCACATTGACGTGATTGGCATGCGATTTGACGAATCGCATGCCAAATCGGTGGCTACTGCTGGCAATAGTACCGACCAAATCGGTGTGACGCTGGCTTTGCGGCGCCGCACCAATTCCCAAAAGTAGTTTCTGTACTACTTTTGGCGACTTCGGCTGCGATTTCAATAGACACCTGTGTAGGAACCTGCACAGATGTCTCTGAAATTGCCCCCAAAGTCGAACTGGCATGTGGGTATGAAATCGTGTGAGTTCAGCAGTGTGAACCTAGGCTCAGGAGGCCACTTATACATTTCCAGGCCCAGGAGGATTGTTTGAGGCGTGGGAAAAAATGGAACCTGAATTACTGAAGAGGTAAACCTGGCAGTGTAAGACCAGAATTAAATGAGGTAGGGGCAATACCACCAGACGCGTTAAAGTGATCCAGGTTGACCACAATTTCTCCAACAATGCGGGGAGGAAGAGGGGTGTATGGCCGCAAGTTTTGTTGCAGTAAAATACCATTTGTGGTGTATTTTTTGATCGTATTCCCAATGGGTAATACAGTGGGAGACTTTCAGGGGGATCCAAAGTGCCTGATACCAATATGCAAGTGCAAAAGATAAATGTAATGTATGCTTCCAGACTCAGGACTGGCCCAAGCCATTGTGCTGCCTGAGTCCAAGAATGAAATGCTGCTCCACCCCCACCCAACCTTTCCAAAAAAAAATCACGCCCATCAAAAGGCCCCCACATCCACTTTTTTATATCATGTTAATAAAACTAAAATTACATTTATCAGGCAGTCAGATATACATGCAACAGCACCTTGTCTATATGCAAAATTACATGACATAACATTATGTTCAATTCCAAGGGGCAGGCTAGGGCAGTATATAGACAGGCTAGGGTAGTATAGGGGCAGGCTAGGTTAGTATATATACAGGCTAGGGTTGTATATGGACAGACTAGGGCAGAATATAGACAGGCTAGGGTAGTATATAGACAGGGTAGGGTAGTATATGGGTAGGCTATGGTAGTATATGGACAGGCTAAGGCAGTAAAGCAGCAGGCTAGGTTAGTATATAGACAGGCTAGGGTAGTATATAGACAGGCTAGGGTAGTATATGGACAGGCTAGAATAATATATAGACAGGCTAGGGTTGTATAGGGGGGGGGGGCTAGGGTAATATAGGGGCAGGCGGAGCGGCCCAAGGGGCAGTTGTCTTCATGACACACAAAACTGCTGGAAAAAAAATCATGGTTATCAATTTGCTGGGTAAATAGAAGAGAAGGAGAAGCGGCCCTGGTTCAATTTACTGCCCCTCTCAAAGTGCTGCCTGGGTCCAATGAACCCACTGGGACCTATGGTAGGGCCGGCCCTGCTTCCAGAATATAGGCTGTGACAACAACCTATAAATAAAGGAGATGCCCTTAGATAGAGGAATGGGAGTGTCGTAAAATTTAACCAGGTTTAGGACTAAAGGATTATCAGACCAGGTAATGTGGGAAAGAGCAGATCTTATACGCAGGTACATGTAGAAGGTTTTGTTAGGTATACCATGTGAGTGACAAAGATGTTGGAAGGAGTGCAAAGTATTGCTATCAAATAAGTCATTAAGTTTAGTGCTACCAAGCCTAATCCACGTATGAAGATGGAGGTCTGGTGCTAAAGAGACAATTGCAGTAATGGGAAGATAATGCAGTATTGAGGTGGGTATACCTTTAGTGGTTTGCAGTTGTGCAGCCCAGGTTTTGGTAGTTGCATTAATAGAGTCCAAAAGAACGTGTGGGTTGAAGTCCAGTAAGGAGGGCTGCAAGATAGTCCTTGGGTTGGCTTGAGATGGACAATTGTTCTATGTAGTCTGTTGAGAAGGAGACCACCATAGTCTTGCCTGATCAAGAATAGCCCCTTTGTAGTGGGTTCTGATATTGGGAGCTCCGAGTCCAGCAAATATTGTAGGTGTGCAAAAAATAGAGCATTTATTTCTGGGTTTCTTGCTGGCCCAGATAAATGTTAATAGAGTAGTTTCAATCATATTTATAAGTGTGGGGAGCAATAGCAGAGGTAAGGTTCGGAATATATACAATACATGAGGCATGAGATACGTTTTAGTTAAGGCTATAAAAAATCCTATATTTTATCCAAGTCATTAAAATATCAATGTCATTAAAATATTACTAAACGGTAAATGCTGCAATAATTATTTAAAATATGTGCTGACCTAAAATACACCATGCTTTTCATTTGTTGGTATCCAGCCTATATTTGGTAGTAGAACACAGTCAAACATGATAGTATTGGTATGCAACAATAAAGTGCCTCGAGACTAATGATGGGCGAATCTGCTTGGGTTTGAGTTTTGCTTAGGTTCGATGAGCCAAGGGTGAAACTTGTTTGCAAATCGGTGAACCCAAACTGTAGAGAAAAATACCACTGAGTTCTATGAAGGGCCTACTGTATCTTGTTAAATTCTTTCCATTTTTAGGGCTATTAGGCAAACTAGTGTACAAAAAGCATGAAAAGCTGGGCACTGCCATGGAGGACATATACCAATTTTATTTTATCTATGGGTATATGGGGATATTGTGAATGTTAGTGATATAGTGTGGACTTTTTTTGTGGGAAAACTGTTCTTGCAGCGATAGGCGGAGTGATGCCAAAAGCACTCTGCCTGGGGCAACAACAGCTGGTGAAATATGAATGGAAGACTGTTATTAAAGGTGAGTTTATTACTACAATCACAGTGTATATATGGGCATATCTGTTCTGCAGTGGTTACTGGGCTGCTTTCAAACTGATCTACAGGTGCAGGGTGGTGCACCTGCGGGTTACCTGCACTGAGACATAGACATATGTTTTTACCTGCGGGTTTCGTGCAGTTTCAGAAAGTGCACCACACCTGCAGGATATAATAGAATTCTATGGCAAAGTGCAGCTTACCCGCAGGACAGCCACAGGTAAACCGCAGCGCATTGGTGTGAAAGCAGCCTTAAGCCCCTTTCACATCATCAGTGTGACCCAGCTGGACCCTCCATTCATCTCTATGGAGCAGCAGATGTAAACGGATTTACCGCATACCTCCAATCAGATCCGCTAAAAAAACAGAAGGGGATCTATCCTCTTCCATCTGGGTGGATTGGATCAGAGGGCCCATAGGGTAGAGCGGGCTGTGTCTGTGTCCGCTTTGCATATGCAGAGTGGACACTAACCTATCATCCGCCTGCTCTTCTCATAGTAGCCTGCGATCGGTTACCAAGTTGCTTAAAGAGGAGGTCCACCTTAAAAAAAAATATTAAAAGCCATCAGCTACAAATACTGCAGCTGCTGACTTTTAATAAATGGACACTTACCTGTCCAGGGTGCCCACGATGTCGGCAGCAGATGACGAGTAATCGCTCGGTTCTAGGCTGCCCCCGCCGCCATTCTCGGTCAGGGAATCAGGAAGTGAAGCCTTGCGGATTTACTGCCCGGTTCCCTACTGCTCATGAGAGAGTCGCGCTGCGCATCTTCACTGGTCCCTGTTGTGTTGTGGGAACTGTGTGTTTCCCAGAACACAACAGGGGGGGGGATCTGGGGCTATCTGCGGCTAGCTATTCCAGAAAGTGGTTGCAAATACCTGTATTATACAGGTATCTGCACCCCCCTCCCCCCTGAAAGGTGCCAATTGTGGCACCAGAGGGGGGGAGGAATCTGATGAGCGGAAGTTCCACTTTAGGGTGGAGCTCCGCTTTAAGTGGCCCTCGCTCTTCAAAAGGTTGGGCACCCCTGCTATAGACGAACAGCAGCTAAAAGTGACTGCTGACCTCAAATCAACCACAAAATAAAATTAAAGAAAAAAAATCCCCAATTTTAACAAAAAAAGGCAGCAATTGGTTTGATTGATTAAAGAGCTAGCAGTCAAAATTTAAGTACACTTTCCTAATTGACATGAATTTCTTCCTGTGTAGTTTGTCACCTTTCCCTACAACAGCTTCCAGTTTAATGACACTATGGCTGCTCTGCCCCCACCTTTACATAGTGATGTGGCTTGCTTAACCAAAAGCCTTCTTATTGGCTCTTAAAAGTCATTATTACATAGTTACATAGTAGGTGAGGTTAAAAAAAGACACAAGTCCATCAAGTCCAACCTATGTGTGTGATTATATGTCAGTATTACATTGTATATCCCTGTATGTTGTGGTCATTCAGGTGCTTATCTAACAGTTTTTTGAAACGATTCATGCCCCCCCGCTGAGATCACCGCCTGTTGTTTTAAAAAAAAATGCATTATTGTTCTAAAAATAATTATCTGGAGCACATCTGCACATAAATTTGCCAGAACTGCACCCCAAGAGATTCACCTCAAAGCCATGGTAGTGTTGAGCCTCAACCTCATCCCTACTCTAGACCTTTGAGAACAGTTGGTCATTCACTCATGTTCTAATCAACCTCAGACACCTTGGTCCATTAATAATACATACTGAAAATGCTCATTTTGACTGTTTATTGCGCTAGGGAGAGTGGATAGCTGCCAGCTGCCAGCAAACTTTATCTTTATATGTCCCTTATTTTAAATAATAGCAAACGTTTTTAGTTACAGACAAATGCAATTGGTGAGTCATGAACTTGGAGGACTGTAAAAAAAAAAACTTTAAATCAAGGTTTGTCTATATGATTGCTTTTAATAAAAAATACCACTACAGGGATCTTTCTAACAATGATAAACTGAATTAAATTATATAAAGTAATTTGCTCAACTTTAGGTTTATGAATCATTTATAATGAAGCAATCTAGCTATCATAAATAGTCAAACCTACCAAAAGGCTGCTGACAGCATCATCGGGTTTAGATAATGGTTACATGTAGCTCCAAAGGTAATGGTTGAAGACAGCTACTTAACTCAGTACTCACTTACATTTATTCTCCAGGTACATGTGCATTTCCTGATAAACTCTGCAACTGTGACAGCAATGATAACATCTGGAGAACAGACGATGGCTTCCTACGTGATAAAAGAGCTCTGCCAATTAAGGCTGTGTATTTTGGAGACACCAATAACTTCCCCCTGGAAATGGCTTACCACAGTATTGGAAAATTAAGATGTAGAGGCAGGGGTATGTAAAACTGTGGATATAAATGTAACTTTAAACAGTATAGTATCAGGACTGTAAAGATTAATTATGGGTGAAAAACTCCCTAGAAAGGGGGTTTCGGAAACTGGGTGAATAAGGACTGAACATACTGCCTAGTTCAAAGGAAGCTTGTACTAAGATAAATACTGGACCACCATTGCTGACATCCTATGGCACATGTTTATTCTATTTCAGAGCCATAACAAGTATGCAGCCACTGAAGGCACAGTGAAGCCAGAAAATTAGGTCTGCATATGGTTTTTGGTAAAGTGGCTTAAAGTATTTTATTTGGAGAATACATTAAGCAGCCAACAAAAAAAAAGGAATGGTCAGCAATGGTGGCACACACACTGTATTTCTCTCAGTAAAGGTTTATTTTAATACAGCAAGAAACAATTTTTCTCAAATCCAAAGGCAGAGACTGCCTGTATAGGCATGTACTGTATTACTTTGTGGCTGTCCAACCAATTAAAGTATAAGGCCTCATGCACACTCAGGAGCGATGCCGCTCTAGGCATAGTATCCCAAATAAACACCGCCCCACTCAAACCTTCAGGTGCAGACTCTGCAAATGTGTAGACAATCAAGTAAGATAGCTGAACGGCCACACTCTAAATATATATCTTTATTGTGGCAAAAACAGTATTTAAAAATCCAAAACTGTCACATCATGGCTGAAGTTGGTACAGAAAAAAGGCTAACGCATTTCACATCATGGTAGATGCTTAGTCATAGCTGGTGACCATAGTCTGACTAGAAATATATATAGTAATGTTAAACCAATTAAGGAAGCAAACACTCCCCAAAACTCCTCCCATATATAATCAAGCTAGAATGGAAACCTGGTGTGCAAGAGAGGACAGCACGAAAAAACAGGAAAATACAGAGTATCAAACTTTGCAGAGTCTGTACCTGAAGGTTTGAGTGGGGCGGGCGTTTATTTGGGATACTATGCCTAGAGCGGAATCACTCCTGATTATAGCCTGAACTTTGCTCATATATGCTGCTCGGCTGATTGTGTCCCTCACGCCGTTTCTTGTACTTTGTACTTATGACATATTCATTGCTCCCCACTCTATACACACATGGCAGAATCTGTACCTGTCACCATGGAATCTGAAATTGGTCACAGCAGGACCCTTACGGCTCCATCAGACAATCCTCTCCGTTCGAATATACAAGGAGGGGTATTGTCATCTTACAACTGAACAAATCCCACAAGGATTGAGAATCAAAAATTTCCTGACGTTTGATCTGTGTAATGAGGATTTGAAAAAGGAGTGGACAGACACATTGTCAGCATGTTCATTCCAATTAATGAAAATCATTGTTAAGTCTAAGAAGATTGACTTGGACCGTATCCAAGGTGAAATGTCCACCATTCAAAAGGAGTTATCTGCACAGAAAAACCATGTTAGTTTTTTGGAATTAGATGGACAACTTAGTAAAAGATTGGATAGATTGGAGAAGGGGGTCATAACTACTAAGAAAGAGAAAGAGAATAACAGTGTGTATACATAGAAAAAATAAAAGAAGAAACCTGGGGAATTGGCGCTGCCCTATTACCATTAGATGTTTAAAAACAGGATCATAAAAGTATAAAACGAGAACCTATATGTGTATACCTTAGGGTGAATGTGCCCCTACACTTCTGCCAGGGGTACCTAAAATTAAATAAATAAATGTGCTGTTATAAAGTGAACATACAATAACTCTGTATTGTGTGTGTGATTATTGCACTATACGAGTATGGTTTAAATTAGCCCCATCCCCATGATAAAACTGCTCATGTAACAAAACAACTTAAAGTGACCAAAACTATAGAAATGATAATATTGACCCCTAGAGTGATTGGGGTCCGTGCCAAAATTTACAAATTGGAGCTAACAAATAGTATAATGTGACTGAAGTGTACTGTGCATAAAGTGATACCAAAGTGCATACACCTCTAAGGTGCAATCCCAATATTCATATGTGATATTAAATTCATAAAAATATATTCATCAAAATCCACTTATTGACATACAAATGAAGAAATAAAAATATCGAGTATGACTACACATCTGTGGTAAAAAGTCCCTGTGATGACCCCAAACAAGGTTAAACAGTCTTATTCTTAGATAGAGGTATTGAATAAGTCAGGATCGGTTGACATGCATTTACAAATGTTCAGAGAGCAGTAAAAGGTGACTTCCGTGCAAGAAGAAGCTGTTGGTGATTCCAAGTGCTCCCCCCCGTGCTCCCCCACTCACCAGAATCCGTCACCCCCTAGGGGGTAGTAGGCAGAGGAGTGGGTTTCCCAAGATGACTCCCTGTGATGGACGTAAATTCCTCCTGTTACACTGGTACTGGGGGTTCACTTTCTGCTGCTCCAGGTCCAGGTGCCTCCACTACAATCCACCTCCGTACCGCTAGATCCTCCAGAATCCGTCACCCCCTAGGGGGTAGTAGGCAGAGGAGTGGGTTTCCCAAGATGACTCCCTGTGATGGACGTAAATTCCTCCTGTTACACTGGTACTGGGGGTTCACTTTCTGCTGCTCCAGGTCCAGGTGCCTCCACTACAATCCACCTCCGTACCGCTAGATCCTCCTCCTTAGGGTGAATGTGCCCCTACACTTCTGCCAGGGGTACCGTATTCTTTTTGGCACAAATTTGAAACCAGGGTTCTTAATTCTCCGTACTCCTCAGCTCGCGCCTCGCTCTCCAACCAAGCCAGACACGCCTCCCTGTTGCTGGACGCTCCCACTCGTCCGACAGACAAAACTAGGGGGAGTGTCTGCTACCCCCTAGGGGGTGACGGATTCTGGTGAGTGGGGGAGCACGGGGGGGAGCACTTGGAATCACCAACAGCTTCTTCTTGCACGAAAGTCACCTTTTACTGCTCTCTGAACATTTGTAAATGCATGTCAACCGATCCTGACTTATTCAATACCTCTATCTAAGAATAAGACTGTTTAACCCTGTTTGGGGTCATCACAGGGACTTTTTACCACAGATGTGTAGTCATACTCGATATTTTTATTTCTTCATTTGTATGTCAATAAGTGGATTTTGATGAATATATTTTTATGAATTTAATATCACATATGAATATTGGGATTGCACCTTAGAGGTGTATGCACTTTGGTATCACTTTATGCACAGTACACTTCAGTCACATTATACTATCTGTTAGCTCCAATTTGTAAATTTTGTCACGGACCCCAATCACTCTAGGGGTCAATATTATCATTTCTATAGTTTTGGTCACTTTAAGTTGTTTTGTTACATGAGCAGTTTTATCATGGGGATGGGGCTAATTTAAACCATACTCGTATAGTGCAATAATCACACACACAATACAGAGTTATTGTATGTTCACTTTATAACAGCACATTTATTTATTTAATTTTAGGTACCCCTGGCAGAAGTGTAGGGGCACATTCACCCTAAGGTATACACATATAGGTTCTCGTTTTATACTTTTATGATCCTGTTTTTAAACATCTAATGGTAATAGGGCAGCGCCAATTCCCCAGGTTTCTTCTTTTATTATCTCCAATTAACTCGTGATAGGAGTTAATTAAGGGGAGGCTGCAGCCCTTCTATACTATTGCCCTAAGCGCGGACTCTCTATTTCAGTATACATAGAAAAAACCTTTCTTTCAACCAGGTCGATCTCGAAAAGTCTTAGTTAAAAAACGTGTAAGTTTCTCTGATCAGGAGAGTGAACCAGCATATGACAACCTCGCTGCTACCGCTTCCAACTCCTCACCGGATACTGGAAGATTTGCCAATGCTATTGGCAACAAAGATACTCAGCATTTAAACTCGGGAGCCCATGGCACCAAGAAAAAGAAAAAGAAAAAAAAAACAAGAAAACGAGGAGGGGAAGGAGGAAGCATTAGAGAAACAAGTGGAAGTCACTACCAGCTACGGGAGCGGGTGCAGCATTAACTATTAATGTTATCAATTTATCCCAAAGTTTATTATCTCTGTCTGAAGAGACACTCTTGTCCAGAGGTTTGAACTTCTGCCCTACAAACCATTTTGATTTATTTGGCACCATTCTGGATGTAAACAAATTTTTAAGAGCTCTAACTTTGAGGAAACATTATTTTGATGTACCAGTGGATACAACAGATCGCACAACTACAGCAACATCAACTACATTGGGTGAGTCAGCTCCCTTTCCTCAATCTTTTTCTGATGTTTGTGCTCTTTGTAATCTCGACGATCTATCATGTGAATCTAATCCTTTCCCAAATGACCCTCATTCTAAACCGTTAGCGGTATCATTTAAATTAAAATCTTATTTTTATCCTATAGGGTCAAGGGGAAAGGATATGGATTTATTCCAGAAATTGGTTGAGGGGGATCTGACACACCTAGCACATACTCACACATTTAATAAAGGGCTTGATAACCTTACATCTGAAGAAAGGGAATCCTTGAAATCTCAAAAATGATACAACTATTGTCGTTAGAAATGCAGATAAGGGAGGTTCGGTAGTGGTCCTTGATTCAACTACATATAAAAATGAAGCTCTGCATCAGCTATCTGACACTAATATATATCGTAGACTCAAAGTTGACCCTACTTCATCTTTTAAAAAAGAACTTTCAAATCTTCTGGACAGAGCAGTTTCAGTGGGTATTTTTTCTGAAAAAGAAAACAAAATGTTCATTCCAGATTTCCCAGAAATGCCCGTGTTTCATCACCTAACTAAGGTGCATAGTGCATAAGGGGTAAAGTCCTCTCACAGGCAGACCCATTGTGGCTGGGATCGGGTCTCTTAATGAACGTCTAAGACACTGGGTGGATCAGCAACTGCAACCCTTAGTTGTTGAGCTGCCGGGGGTTCCTCAAAGATACCACTCATCTTTTATCTCAGCTAAAAGATTTTGTGTGGAGGGAGGACTATAGATGGATCACCTGCGATGTATCCAATCTCTACTCCTCTATTCCACATGTTTTAGGCTTACATGCAGTATCATTTTTTCTCAAGAGGTTGGGCCAATTCTCTCTTGACCTCCAAGAATTCATTCTTATGAGTTTAGAGTTTCTTTTAACTCGTAATTTTTTTATGTTCGATGGGAACTTCTATCTCCAGATGTGCAGGGCCTCTATGGGAGCTAAGTTCTTGCCATGCCTTGCCAATTTGTACATGGGATGGTGGGAAAGGTCCCGCATTTTTGGAGCTGATAGTCCCCGCCGAGCAGACACTGTGCTATATTGTTGTTACATAGAAGAGTTGTTGTTTATTGCCTCTGGGCAACATTTTATTTTGGAGACATGGCTGGATTTCATGAATGACAATTGGCTTAATCTCCGGTTCAAGGGACACAGTGATTTCTCATCGATTGAATTCTTGGATGTTTTGCTGATGGATCGAATAGCGTCCAGTCTATATAGAAAACCCTGTGCAGGGAACACCCTCCTAAGGGTTGACTCGAAACATCCGGGTCATACAATTAGGAGCATACCAGTTTGTCAATTCTGTAGACTAAAACGTATATGCAGTAAGGAATCTGATTTTAGAAGGGAGGGCATTTTCATGACCTCGAGATTTAAGGAAAGAGGTTATCCCAGTTCTGTCATCAATAGGGCTTAGGATACTGCTGAGAAAACCCCACAAGATATGTTAATGAACAAGAAATCCTTGGGTAATAAACGCTGTATGCACAAAACTTCTCAGTTCTCGAGAACTCCTGTATTTTCAACCCCCTATAGTATTGAGTTTGAAAAAATAAAAAAAGTTATTAAGAAATATCTTCCAGTCCTGACCAAAGACCCCATTTATGCTCAGATCTTATCCAATTGGATACAGGTGGTTTCAAGAAGGGCACCCACTTTAGGCAGATGGTTGTCACCTAGCCTGTACACAAGCGAGCGATCACCCACGCACTGGTTACAATTCAAGGGTACTTTTAAATGTGGCATGAGCAGTTGCTCATATTGTTCATTTATTAAAAGGGGTGTCACTTTGTTGTCCACAGGCAAATCCAGATTGGCAGATTGGATCTTTTATCAATTGCAGTACACGCTATGTGGTGTATGTTATTACATGCACCACATGCCAGGTTCAGTATGTAGGAAGGACAACCCGGCATTTGAGGGACCGTCTATATCATTGATGGTGAACCTTGGCACCCCAGATGTTTTGGAACTACATTTCCCATGATGCTCAACTACACTGCAGAGTGCATGAGCATCATGGGAAATGTAGTTCCAAAACATCTGGGGTGCCAAGGTTAGCCATCACTGATCTATATGATCACCTACATGATATAGAAAAGGACCACTCCACCAATGTGGCTAGGCATTGGGTTCAATACCATAATAAAAATACATCCAGCCTTGTTATTCAAGGCATGGAGAAAATAAATATGCCCACTAGAGTGATGACACATTCGGCATTTTGTGTAAAAGAAGTTTCCTGGATATTCACTTTACACACAAGAAAACCAGTAGGCTTAAATTTTGATTGGAACGTTTCTTATTTCTATGAATAGTTTTTCATTGAAATGGATTGGATTGGTATTGGTCCTATATTCATACGCTTGATTATATGTGATGCAATATTGTATTGATGTGCATGGATAGTTGTGGTTTTCCACACCACTGTTGTCTATGCACGTCACATATGTGAATCTGGGGCAGGACATCTATGTACATTTCGTGTATATTGCATACACATTATTGCATATTTTTATGGCTCTAAGCATCGCCTGTATGTTTATTTGTATATTTGTTTGATATTAATCTATTTCGTATTCTTCTTCTCTTTATCAGTATTCTTCTTTATTTTTTCATCAGCATTATTACTTTTTCTTTTTTCTTAGTACACCATAGGGTCCTTTCTCTACCACAGACATGACAAATGGGAGAACGATAGCATGCCTTTATAATAATATACATCATTCTATTATTATTCCATATTAACTGTAAATGAAATATGTTTAATACAGTAATTTTCAAAATATGAATTTTTACAAAAATGTATTTTTACAAATATCAATTTCGGTTATTAGAGATTTACAATGATGGTCATTTTTTGCTGTTGTCTGTGATATTTTGATTGCACAAAGCTTTGCAGATATACTCAAATGCATTGTTCAGTGTATTAACGTTGTATATAGTGTTTGTATCAGAACATTTTATAATAACGATATTTGCTAGAGGACAGCATGTTATTACAGAGAAACAGCTTAATTGACTTGATCAATTTATTATGCCATACATTCAGAGTTTGATACTCTGTGTTTTCCTGTTTTTTCGTGCTGTCCTCTCTTGCATACCAGGTTTCCATTCTAGTTTGATTATATATGGGAGGAGTTTTGGGGAGTGTTTGCTTCCTTAATTGGTTAAACATCACTATTTATATTTCTAGTCAGACTTTTTTTATTTTAAATACTGTTTTTGCCACAATAAAGATGTATATTCGTAGTGCGGCCGTTCAGCTATCTTCCTTTATTGTCCTGGGTCAATTGTACTGGGTGTCAAAAAAGACACTTTTAAGGGGGTTACTGTTTTTTTTTTTGCCTCTAAACGGTCTTCCATGGTAACCTATGTGTCCATGCACACATAGGCGTTTACAGGTGTGTAGAGACAGAAAAAACCCCAGAGCCAGTGCATTCAGGAAGAAACCCCTGACAGTCCTAAACATGCACAGTTAAACAAAATCTCCTGTGCTCAACAGTGGTGTGATGGCAGTGGAAATAGCCTAGAATTCCTGTGGCTCCCAGTAAATGCACAGGCCTTGCTGCCCTCCAAGGGTCAGGGGACACCCAATGGAAACACTTTAAAAGAAAGGATATTTCTTGAAATCAAAAGGAAAGAAACACAAATGTGGATAATAACAGCATATCAGAGTCCACAATGGACACAGAGCAACCAGATTCTCCAGGACCATGTCCAGCACGCCGGAGGACCTTCTGAATTACTGACGCGTTTCGAGAGGGCGTTTGTGAGTATGTTTCCTTCCTTTTGATTTCAATCCTAAACATGCGTAAGCATGTCTAAACATGTAAAGGGTTGAGTATTCATTTATTTCAATGGCCAGAGTGAAGTACCGTAATATTCTATTCAATAAAACAGCCAAGTGCTTAAGGTGCCTAAACACATTTCTGACACTGCTTTTCTCCTGCCAGGAGAAAGATGTTTAGAAGAGCTGGGCCCAGTGAGCACGAGGCCTAAGTATGCAGTTTCAAACTTACTACTTACATTTTGTTATAGAATCATATTTTCTTTTCTTTTGTTTTAGCAAAGAAAAACGAAGACTTTCAACACTAAAAAGTTATTCTAAATTCTATGCTGAAGGCAATGCAATCTGCAATCCAATGAAGATATGATGTGCTTCTTACTTAGAGTTCTTAGACTATGAGTTGTTCCTATCACTTTAATACTTTAGATTAAACTACATTTTAAATGATTTGTGCTTACCTACTTTTTCACTTGAATTCTACAAATATAAAATAATACACCTTTGGAATCATGTTATATTTCAAATGGTAATTACATGAATTAAAAAAAAATATGCTGCATTTGATTAAGATTGTACAACATACTGAAAATGTTTCATGTCAGTTTTATGTGATGGAGAAATATGAGTTTCCAAGGCCAGCTCTGCATCATGCCTACAAATTCCAAGTAGCTCTGAACACTCCAATATCTTACTGTTGATTGGTAGCCAGTTGGCAGAGGTCCAAATAGCATTATTCCTACTAATTGGTTTATGGACAAAAGTTAGGTGAAAAGATGATTTCCAGTTTCTTACACTGTCCAAATCAGCTCTTCTGAACTTTGCATGAAAAGCACTGTATTGAAAAGGTTTGATAACAACAAAATATGCCATTCTACATCATTTGCTTCTTCTATTGAGTATAAATATCTTGTAAGATCATTTTCAGACAGGTTGTGATCTGGACTTTCAAAGAAGGAGCCCATTTCCTGTGCATGGAAGAGGAAAAAAGACTCAAAATGTCAAGTGACTGCAGATATAAGTAAGTAAAAGGGGGGCTGGCCTGTAATTTTCACTTTGGGCACTGGATCCTGCATTTGGTGCTCACCTTGATATGTGGTGCAACAAGTAAGTTAGCCGTAGGGTGCTATACAAGACCATGACCATGGTCCATTCCTGTAGTATAGTAGTATAGTATAGTGATAGGGAAACCTGTACCCTGGATGGGAACAGCAAAGTGGATATGGGAAGATAGGGTTTTCCTGGCTACACACCAGTTCCTGGCTACACATAACTTATTGGTTTATTTCCTTTTATCCTACAAGACATTTCACAGTGCTAAGCACACATGTGATTTTGAGGACACAAGTTATGGGAAGTAGTTATGGGGGTAATCTACTTTTTAAGTGTTTTTACCCTGACAGATAATGTTGTAGCTTACTCTGCCTTATAATGTTATTATAATGTTTACCTATTTCAAATTAGTGTTCTTTTCTTCCTACTCGCTACCACAAGTTCCTTTCTGGCTAGTGACGTAGTGCTCCTAAGACTCCTGACTGCGCACTTCCGGCCGCCATTTCTACCAATGAAGCAAGTTGATTGTTTGTGATCTGTATTAGTCTTCTGATACTTCAGAAACATAGCTATTGGGTTTTTGCGATTTCTTCAGACCAGATATGCTGAACCCCCTCAGTCCACATCCATTTTGAGATCCACAGTTAGCAATGATGGATTAGGGGCAAATTATAGGCACCACTTGAGCACTCTAATGCCCCGTACACACGGTCGGACTTTGTTCGGACATTCCGACAACAAAATCCTAGGATTTTTTCCGACGGATGTTGGCTCAAACTTGTCTTGCATACACACGGTCACACAAAGTTGTCGGAAAATCCGATCGTTCTGAACGCGGTGACGTAAAACACGTACGTCTGGACTATAAATGGGGCAGTGGCCAATAGCTTTCATCTCTTTATTTATTCTGAGCATGCGTGGCACTTAGTCCGTCGGATTTGTGTACACACAATCGGAATTTCCGACAACGGATTTTGTTGTCGGAAAATTTTATCTCCTGCTCTCCAACTTTGTGTGTCGGAAAATCCGATGGAAAATGTCCGATGGAGCCCACACACGGTCGGAATTTCCGACAACACGCTCCGATCGGACATTTTCCATCGGAAAATCCGACCGTGTGTATGGGGCATATATGTTCTTCATCATAGACTAGCAAAATGAAACCTGTTTGATTAAAGTATTCTTCTCTGCCACTAGGTATGACCTATTCCAAAAACTATTGCCTCTTCTAGAATTGAGAGGTATTAACACCCGGCTGTAACACTCTTCTGGATCTCCACTCCCTGATTATGTTCAGGTGTAACAATTTGAACTGCCTAGTGCAATTCTATTTGCAAAAGGCATGAGGACACTCACATTTTAGTGGAGGCTGTAGATTATTTTTACAGCTTCTCGCCACATGCTGGCTAATGTGGACTCATTGGTTGAAGCTGTGAGTTGTAGTCCCTGGAGAGATATGCCTAGTGCTGCTCACCCCCCACATAGTCTTTCAAACATGAAAAATAAGTCTATTCCTAGTAAGCTTATATACTTGTTGACACAACTCAGAGAGGCCTTTTACCTCTTGCTGATAATTTTGGTGCCTTTTGCACTGTGGAAGGGGAGTTTAAGAAGAAATAGACAATTACCACTGTGGAGTCGGTCATTATTGCACTAAAAAATCAATCTACTGTTTCAATTGATGGAATTTCCCACCTTTAAGGATTCAGTTCCTTTTCCACAGCAGATCCTGCCCGCAGCTGGCTATTGCCAACTTGTCAATTGCCCAGACTATGCCAAACTGGACTGGAGAAATCAGTATTAGGCAATCTCTGCATACAGATGATCCTGTTCTTGTTCCAAGATTACAACTCTTGCCCTCAGCACTGCACTTCTGTATAGATACCATGGAGAACATGATTCATTAGATTTCCAGAATGTCCTTACTTTCTGTGCACATGCACAGAATCTCATGGCCTAAAGCTTGGTCAGCAGAATGCAATTGTGAAAGGTACCTTTTGCACATGCCCTTTAAAGGTGAGCTCCTCTTTGGAAATTCCCTTGAAGAATACATTAAGGTGGCTACTGAGGGACAGGGGTTTTTACCCCACTACCTACAATCAAAATTCCATATTTAATGGGGCTCCTCACAATTCCCCTTTTAATAGGCCACCCCTACTGTACAGATACAATCTTTTCATCCTCATAAGGGGTCGTCATCATCTACTGCATGTCCTTCACCTTGTGGCAGACCCGCCACTACTAAACCCACTGGAGCTGTTCGAAAACCTTCTCCGCATTAAAGTTTTGACCACAACCTAGAGCAAAGATGTCACAGCCTTTTATTTCACTCTGTCCTTCAGAGAGTTACACATAGAGTCTCTATTGCTGTCCCCTCTCCACTGGTTTTCTCTGCTATACATTCTTACTTGCAGCCTAACTAGACAGACCCACGGTACTTTAGAGACCATTTTTTCTTGAAAAGCTCATGAGTTAAATCTTTGAATCACAGGTTCAGACACTGATGCTCTTACTTTCCCCGGCGGTTGACACTGCACCTTTCTCAGATTCTGTCTCCTACTGCTCGGAATTAGGGATGAGCCGAACACCCCCGGTTCAGTTTACACCAGAACATGCGAACAGGCAAAAAAGTTGTGCGAACATGTGAACACCGTTAAAGTCTATGGGACACGAACGTGAAAAATCAAAAGTGTTAATTTTAAAGGCTTATATGCAAGTTATTGCCATAAAAAAGTGTATGGGGACCCAGGTACTGCCCCAAGGGACATGTATCAATGCAAAAAAAAGTTTTTAAAACAACTGTTTTGTCAGGAGCAGTGATTTTAATAATGCTTAAATTAAACAATAAAAATTAAAAATTCCTTTAAATATTGTGCCTGGTGGTCCCCTTAGTCTGTCTGTAAAGTGGCGCATCTGTCTGTCTGTATGTGTTTTACTGTGCCGCAGCAAGGAAAACATGTAATTTAAAATCGCCCTTCGGGTCTGGTATGGATATTAAGGGGGGGTATTAAGGGAAACTCCACGCCAAAATTAAAAAACAAAAAAGGCATGGAGCCCCCCTCCAAAATCCATACCAGGCCCTTCGGGTCTGGTATGGATTTTAAGGGGAACGCCATGCCAAAATGTAAAAAAAAATGGCGTGGGGTCCCGCCCAAAATCGATACCAGACTCTTATCCGAACAAGCAGCCTGGCAGACCAGGATAGGGGGGAGGAGCGAGCGCCCCCCCTCCTGAACCATACCAGGCTGTTTGTCCTCAACATGGGGAGGGTGCTTTGGGGTCCCCCCCAAAGCACCTTGTCCCCATGTTGATGGGGACAAGGGCCTCTTCCCCACAACCCTGGCCATTGGTTGTGGGGGTCTGCAGGCAGGGGGCTTATCAGAATCTGGAAGCCCCCTTTAACAAGGGGGCCCCCAAATCCCACCCCCCCTTGTGAATGGGTAGGGGGTACAGTGCGCTGTGATTAGCCAAAACATGTAGGTCAGGTGCATGCTTTGGCCAATCATCAGACATCAATGTACTGCGATCTCGCAGTGCATTATGGGGCATTCCATGGTGCTCAAATTTGCCACGAATGCCCCATAATGTTCGGTATTCGCCGAACGGGGGAACACCAGATGTTCGAACATTGGGCTCATCCCTACTCTGAATATCTGAGTGTAATTCTCATATAATTATTATTTACATTCTCTTCCACACAACACTTTATCTATCACTGATGCTATGTTCATCACCATTCTGCCACTGGCACCCTTTGTTTGCTTATCCATG
Organism: Lithobates septentrionalis; assembly: GCA_037952835.1. Lineage (NCBI taxonomy): Eukaryota > Metazoa > Chordata > Amphibia > Anura > Ranidae > Lithobates > Lithobates septentrionalis. Next base: position 101,900 of record JBBDGP010002408.1, read on the forward strand.
AGAATTTTCCTCAGGTTCTGCTAGCAGACTCCTTCAGGACGACCAGTGAACAGCATCTCCACTCAACGTCACTGAAACTCTACTCTTCACTACAAGCAGAGGCTAGCTCCATTGCATGGACCCCCTCTTCTACGCAGGTCTCCATTGTCTTCAACCCTCAGACTCTGCCCTGAATTTTTATATTCCCTCTCTTTCTGTATCAGGGTCAAGGATTACTGGGCTGACTGTTTTATGAGCTGAGAAGTTCTTCTGCTCTCACCTCCTCAAAAAACTAGGCACTAGTTAGCCCCTTTCATCAATCTAGTACTGGAAAAGTTCACATTGGCCCTGTTCTCAGTAACCCCCTTATGTGCTTGTTTCTCCTTCACATGCAGTCTGTACGTAGCTCAGCACTTGCCTGCTCATTTCAACAAACATCTTCAGTTATGTGACTGCTCTACAGAATCTCACAAGAACTGTCCCAGCATTGCTAATTCCCTGATATTCACCAGTTGGGCACATTCCAACCTCTAGGTTGGTGCCCCTCTTTCTTGGGGCAGGCAGATCATCCCCCTCCCCCCATACTCTGTATTCTGGCTCTTTTTATTGTCTTCTAAGGGAATGTTATTCTGCCTCCTTGCCTTGAAGACATGTCAAACACTTAGGCTGGCCATATACAATTTTCTTGCACAATTTTCCTTTAGATTTAGCAAAACTGTATAATTTGAAGTCAAACCTAAACACTTTCAACTTGTATGCAATCAGGCAGGCCCTTACACTACATAGTAGAAGGTAAATCTAAATGAAATTGAATAAGAAAATTGTATAATGTATGGCCAGGTTAACGATTCGCCTTATGGGTGCGATCAGGCCTCTCATCTATGACTGCCTGCCATGTATTCCCTTACCAACTGACCGCTCTTTTGTTCCTCACTGGGTTATACCTCTATGGGATTCCTCCCTCCTCTTTAACGTGGCTGGGTGGTTATTTTGCCTTTCTTTCAGGGCTTCAGGGAACAAGTCCTTCTTTCCCTACCTGAATCCATTCACCCATTGGGTTCTTAACAGTATCTAGCATTGTTCCTTCTGAAGGGTTGCAGACCCAAAGATCAACAAAAGTGTTAATACTGGTACCAGGCAATCTCCAAGGAAGGTAGGAAATACTATGATAAAATCACACTCACAAATATTAAACCCGTCACATCTTGTATAACTGTTACCGGGAAGCTGCTTGCATCAGATTGATATTTCTTGCTGACACCATCAGTGATAAAACATGTGCGGAGCAAAGAGTCCACGCAGGTGTGAGGTTGTTACTCTATGTTGACCGGAGTAAAATGCTGAACACTGTTGTCTGTGCGGTGGTGCTTTCTTTGTGCAAGATTGATCTGATGCAATTAGCGTTTTTATTATAATAATAAATGTTTGATTTTATGGAGTGCCTTATGGTTCGTATTTGTTTTCTCTAAATCCTCCGTGTGATGATCCTAGCAGCTGAAGTGAGCTGTAATTTTCCTACCTTAGAGATTGCCCAGTCCCAGCATTTAAGGGAAAAACACTTCTGTTGACCTTTGTACACAAAAGGTCTATGCAAGGTGAGAGTCTGTCCATGGCAGACAGTAGAGGAGAGGTCACACTGAATGGTGTCACAAATTGAATCATGTGAGAATTGAAGTGGATATTTAATTTCAATAATTCTTTGAGGTTTTAACAAGTACAAAAAAATATTGCATTAATAAAGTTGTAGTAAACAAACAGTTGGTCCGTCTTGGAGGATCAGTACAAATTAAATGTAGAGGATGGAGTTTGGGTCTGGAGAGAGGTTATGGGAGGAAGAGAGGAAGAAGGGGAATGGAGGGAAGGGGGGAGGTGGGAAGAAGCAAGAGAAGAAGAGATTATCAACTTTATAATCGCATATGCATTAAGCAAGTTTTACAATTGTACCATACATTTCGGGTGGGTGAACCAAATAGACCAATTGGAAATAATTTTTTCCATTTGCATTTTCTTCCTGCTATCAGCTTTTCCATCTCATACTGGAAGTTAAAGCAGAACTTCAGTCATTTTTTAAACTTACCATCTATTAAATCTTCTGCCCTTGTTGTTTTAACTCTGGATAGCAAAACAGCTCTCTCTCTCTCACTCTCGTGAGAGTTTGCAAGGAAGGGGGGGGGGGGGGGTGAGTCATAAGAGGGCCAATGAGAGCTGCAGGGCTGCAGACCTGGAGGTGTACCTCTGTGTGTCTGTGTAAATCCAGGGAGTGAACAGGGAGCAGCTTCAGCTGACCACAGTTAAAATGGTTGCAGTCAGACTTAGTGGAGAGAGATTTCTGCAGCATATTTGGCAAGTACAGAATCACAGTGTATATAAGATAATATGCAAAGTGGTTGGAGGGAAGCTTCAGAATGGCAAAGATGTTTTTATTACAAATTATGTGAGCAGACTGCAGTTCCTCTTTAAAGTCGGAAACTGTCATGAACATAGTGGGAGTGTCTGTGGTTTCCACAATCTAGTAATATTCATTTTAGCAGCGAGTAACAGCACCAGTATCACTATCATGAATATCACTATAGATCTAGCGTTTGGAGGGAATTTCTCTACGCCAATATAGAGTAACGCTAAGGCCAGGTTGGGGGCGATAATTTTACCTGTGATAGAAGATATCATAGCAAATACTTGCTTTCAGAAAGAAATTTGCAGTACCAGTGAGTATGGGCTAAGGTGTCTATGCTACCACGTTGTCTCCATTAGCTGAGGAAACTGCAGGGAAGAAATGGATAGCTGAACACCAAGTACCTGAGGGATCTGCCAGGGTACATCTTTGACATCTTTGAAATCTGAAAGGGGGTGAGGTACCACTGATGGAGAGTTTTCTGGTAAGCTTCCCCATGATTAGAGCAGGGGGAGGCCTTGTAAGTCTCTCTAAATGCACGTTGGCACATAGCAGGTGTACAACATTCATTTAGTTCAGTCAACCATTTTGCTAAGGAAGCAATTTGCATGTATGGCTGGTGGTTACTTAGGACAGTATAGAATGAGGCAATACCTCTTTTGGAGCAGGATGGGCGTGTAAAGAAGTTGTATTTGGGTTTGAGAATCATGGACGTTAGTGGAAATTTTAAAGTGTTGGGGAAATGCATAATCCTAATGTATGTATAGGCGTATAGGTGGGCAGAAAGTTAAATTCCTTACAAACAGGGGTCAAACGACTTTAGGTCCTTATCCCTTGTAAGATCTAATAAAGTCGTGATGCCATGTGATTGCCAGTGATGTATTGGTAAGTCAGGTAGGTGTTTATTTAGTGCCCTCAGAGGTATAGGGAGTTTGTGGGTAGGGAGTGTTGATAGAGAGCTCTTCCCAGGGCCCTAGGGATGCTTTGATGCAGGGAAGTGGTTCTAGAAGAGGGGGCAGGCCTACCGTGGTGAAGGGGAGGGAGTTAACAAGACCGTTTTGTGGGAAAAGCGAAGTCTTAATGATGGACTGTATTTTTCCGTGGTAGGATGCCACCAATAGTATATTTGGTCGAGGACCGTAGCATGGTAATAGGTGCGGATGCGAGGAACTCCAACTCCTCCCAGGTAGTGAGGTCTGGTTAAAGTAGAGTTAGCACAATGAGGCAGTTTTGAGTCCCATATACGTTTTTTGTATTGTTGTAAAATATGAATGATGGATAGGAATAATTAGTGTACGGAAAAGGTAAAGGAGCTTTGGTAAGATGAGCATTTTTAAGAAAGCTTTTCTGCCTAGTTTGGAGAGACGGGTAAGGCTCAGAGTTGGGAAAGGTGTTGAAGGAAAGACTTGTAGTTTAGGTCAAATAGTTTGTCGGTAGAGTAGGCTAGATTAGTCCCTAGATAGGGATTAGATTGATCTGCCCATACAAACGATAAGTCATTTTGCAGTTGGGAAATTAACGGTTGGGGGGCGATGGAGCAGCAAGATCAGCGACTTGGTGGCATTAAGTTTGTAGGACACTAGACTAAACAGTGTAGGACATCTTGTATTCCTGATAATGATTGGGGTGGATTGGTAATCAAAAGTATAACATTGTCCACAAACAGGCAAACTTTGTGTTCCTTGCCGGAGCATGTGATACCTGAAATACTAGGGTTTCATCTGATTTTAGTGGCAAAGGGCTACATTATCAGGACAAAGATGAGTGGGAAGAGAGGGCAGCTCTGTCACGTGCCATTGGTTATTCTAAAGGGTGTGGATAGTGCCCCTCCTGTGAGCACTTTATCAAACGCCTTTTCTGCATCTAAGGAGAGCAGCAGAGAAGGCATTTTCATGCGGGTGGTGTGGTAGATAAGATCGATTAACCTAGTGGCATCTAGTGCTTATCTCCCTGGTATAAAGCCAACCTGATCTGGGTGAACTAGGGAAAGGAGGAAAACTTGCAGTCTGCAGGCAATTACTTTGGTTAGTAATTTGATATCCGTGTTCAAAAGGGATATCGGCCTATAATTGGCTGTGGAAAGGGGTTTTTTCCCTGGTTTAGGAATAGTGGTGATTACTGAGCGTAATAAATCATTCGGTAGTGAACCAGAGCATGCAGCATTATTGAAGAGGTTAGTTAAGTGGGGCAATAGTATGTTGGCAAAGCCTTTATAGAATTTGTTTGTTAAGCCATCTTCAACCGGAGATTTGTGAAAGAGCAATGTTTTAATTGCTTGAAGAGTTTCTGTATCAGAGAATGGTTGGGATAGGGATTCTTTTTGAGAAGAATTTAAAAAGGGCAGATCAATGGAATCTAAAAAATCTTTTATGACATTCTCTGTGGGTTGAGGGGTGGAAGGGTCCTTGTGGAGACTGTAAAGGGAGGAGTACTAGTTGCTGAAGGTATTAGCAATCTCCTGAGGGTTGTCAGATGGTGTGGTCAAGGGAGGTAATTTTAATTTTGGCGTGCTGAGCTTTGACTCGGCACACAAGGAGAGCCCCAGCCTTATTACCTAGGGAGTAATAATAGGATTTTTATAACAGCTTACCTTTAAAATCCTTTTCTTGGAGTACATCACAGGACACAGAGCCACAATAATAACTGTATGGGTTATATGGCACCTCAAGGTGATGGACACTGGCACACCCTAAACAGGAAGTTCAATTCCCCATATAACCCTTCCCCTTACCGGGAGTAACTCAGTTTTGTAGCAAAGCAATACACGTGTAACCAAAAAGAGGGGTGGGACCTCTGTGTCCCGTGATGTACTCCAAGAAAAGGATTTTACAGGTAAGCTGTTATAAAAATCCTATTTTCTTTATCGTACATCACGGGACACAGAGCCACAGTAATAACTGTATGGGATGTCCCAGAGCAATGCCACCTGAGGGGAGGGGACACAAATAAAAGCAGGGTGCAATCAGACTTGAGAACCTATACTGCTGCCTGCAGCACACTGCTCCCAAAGGCGACATCCTCATGCCTTCTTACATCCACCTGATAGACTCTGGTGAATGTATAGACTGAATACCAAGTTGCGGCCTTGCAGATTTGAGCCATGGAGGCTTGGTGATGCACTGCCCACGAAGCACTAACAGCCCTGGTGGAGTGCCCCTTGACTTGAAAATGTGGAATCTTCCTCTTCAAGCCATAAGCTTGAATAATTATCCATTTGACAATAGTGGATTTTGATGCTGCCTGTCCTTTCCTAGGACCTTCAGGCAACATGAACAAAACATCTGTTTTTCGAATCTGAGCAGTCGCCTTCAAATAGATCTTGACTGCTCTCACTACATCCAAAGACTGTTGCGACTGTTCTTCCTTAGAACAGGGTTCTGGAAAAAATCAAGGTAAAACAATATCCTGGTTCAGGTGAAAACCTGAAACCACCTTTGGCAGAAAGCTAGGATGAGGACGCAATACTACTCTATCCTTGTGAATGATTAAATATGGCTCTTTACAAGAAAGAACCACCAACTCTGATACCCTTCTTGCAGAAGAAATGGCTACCAGAAAAACTAGCTTCCTTGTCAAAAGGACCAAAGGAATATGTCTTATCGGCTCAAAAGGCTGTTTCTGTAATACCGGCAGAACTAAATTCAAGTCCCAAGGGTTCAGGGGTGCTTTAACCAGTGGATTAAGCCACGTTACCGCCTGTATAAAGCTTCGGACCAAAGAATGCGAAGCAAGTGGACGTTGAAACAATACTGATAAGGCCGAGACCTGGCCCTTGATAGTACTCAACGCCAGTTTCATCTCTAGCCCCATTTGCAGAAAGGCAAGAATTCTACATATGACATACTTCCTAGGATGCCAATCCCTGGATTCACACCAAGAAACATATGCCTTCCAGACTCTATAATAAATGACTCTGGAAGCTGGCTTAAATCAGCATAAATCAGTGAGAACTGATCCCACTGGGTCACCAACACATCTGTTCCGCATGCGAGTGGATCCCTTGTACTTGACACAAAGTTGTCGACTTTGTTGTTGAACCTGGACGCAAACAGATCCACATCCGGGATCCCCCATCTTTGGCATATAGCCAGGAAAACATCGGGGAGAAGGGACTATATCCCCGGGAACAACTGCTGGCGACTTAAGTAGTCTGCCTGCCAGTTCTCTACCCCTGGAATGAAGATTACTGATATGCACGGAACATGTTTTTCTGCCCAGGTTAGGAAATGGTTTACCTCTTCCTGGGCTGCCTGACTTCTGGTGCCCCCTTGGTGATTGATAAAAGCCACTGCTGTGGCATTGTCGGATTGAATCCAGACAGGAGAATTCTGCAACCTGTCCAGGCCCTTAGGGCTATACGCGCTGCCCAAATTTCTAGAATGTTGATGGACGAGGTCCTTTCGGTTCTGTACCATTTCCCTTGGACAGAAGTTTCTTCCAGGACTGCCCGGTAAGAAGGGATTTCCCCTTCTGCAGATTCTCGGATATCCTCCACCAACTGAGGCTCTGACGCATTTTTGGCAACAGAAGCCTTGGAAAATCTAGTGCCTGAATCTTCTTGTTCCAGGCCGATAGGATACTGTTTTGCAGCAGTCTCGAATGAAACTGGGCGTAGGGAACTGCTTTGATCACCATCTTCCCCAACAACCTCATACAAAAGCGAATAGAAGGACCCTTCTTTGCCCTGACCCCCTGGACCAGCTCCTTTATGGCGCTAATCTTTGCCTGGGGTAAAAACACCTTCTTCTGGGCTGTATCTATGACCAGACCCAAGTACTCTAATCTTCTTTAAAGAAGATTTCTCTAGGTTGATGACCCAACCTAGGTATTTTAGATAATTGACAGTGGTGACCACTCTTTGGTCCAAGCGGACTACCGACCGGTCTGTTAAGAGCAGGCCGTCCAGGTATGCTATTTTTGTTATACCTTGAGTCCTTAATCTGGCCAGAGGTTTTGTAAACACCCGAGGTGCAGTACCTAGACCGAAAGGCAAGGCTACAAACTGAATCTGCAGTTTTTGTACTACAAAATGCAGATACTTCTGGTGAGCGGCGAAAATAGGTAAATGCAGGTATGCAAATCGTAGTAAAAAAAAACGCAATGGGCGGGGTCCTGATGACCAGTGTCGTTGGTCAATTCAGGTAACAGGTTACCGGCTCACCTAATAGGGTGGTGTTCCTTGTCAGAACAGGAGAAGTATTCAAAATAAAAGGGGAGTGGGAATAGGACCCAAGGTGTCCTTACCTTCAGTGAAGGAAAAGGAACAAACTGTGGTTTAACCTGATATAACTTTATTAGAACAATTAGTAGAAAAACATTTTAATCATTGAAAGGAAAGCATAAACAATAGGAGATTGCATAAGGTAAAAACTGACAACGTTGTCACTTAAAAACGCATGTCCATGAGCTCAGCCATATCCCAGTCAACCACACGTGTCAATCATCTCAAGTTATTAAGTGTGACTTAATATATAATGCTTATATGTGTTTAGGCGAGGTGAGTTCCGGGAAACCTTGGTAGCACAAGTCAGTACCCGTATTGTGCTTAACCATGGACCTCCAGACTCCCTATATGCCTATAGAGCTGCTGCATTAAGTCTTTACAATGTTGAAGAAAGCATTGGTTATCTCAGACAAATAAATGCAATTCTGGCTAGAAAGTATTCCTGATAGTTAGTGAACGGGACAGGTTTGATTTCTGGATGTAGCACTGTCAATCATAGAGATAATATTAAAAAAAAAATGCAGCACGCTGTGATGCAAGCATGCGACTTGAGTCAAGGAGAAACAATAGATCCACAACAAGTCTGTTAGTCATTCAGCACCATGTTTCCATGAAACATTAAAGATAGCACCGCATATAGTTTGGGTAGGAAAATATAGTCAGCTGAGTCAAAACACAGAGCCTCAAAAAAAAAAAAAAGTTCAGGCTTTGATTGCTTGCTGGATATACCAGTTGAAAAGAGACTCACTGTTTAGATGATATTAGATTGATCCTCAGAGTCCTTTGCAGGGGTCCACAGGTGAATCTCTGTATTCCTAGTCCTGGTGACACGCACAGGATGTTATCCACTCAAAACCAGCATGGAGCCGCCTGGCCATTTACTTTCAGTTTTCGGTTGTTTGTGGATTTCCAGTTTGCGGAGATAGGATGAGGGCTAAAGAATGATGAAAAGCCCAAGTTGGCTATCGGCAGAGGGCATGTGTAGGCACACACACCAAGGTATGCATCCTTGATGGATAATGAGGGAAACGTGAGGCGTTAAAAAAACTAAAATAAGTGAACGTGAACAATTGTTAAGAAATATAATGAAGTGGAAAAAAAAGGAGAGTATGAGTGACAAAATGAATAGTTGTAAGCCACTGAGTGATAGTTTAAAATGACCGCCTTATAAATGAAAAAATGCAGCAAATATACATGGCAATAATAATAAAGTGTCCACAATTCTAATAAGAGGTGTAGCCATCAAAAGGAAGCTTGAAACTTCTTTAGTCCCAAAATTACTTCATGTAGATAAAATGAATTCAGTACAATGCGGATGATACTTTGATAACTCTTCTGCAGTACTCCAAATCAACATAAGGGATAAAGCACTCTTACCGACTTGGGTGGACTCACAGGCCGTCGGCGGTGAGTCAAAAAGGCTTGCACTGTCTTAGGATAAACGACAGTATGGGGGTGGACCGTGCACTGCTGGACTTCCTCCTCAGATGGGGGACCCGGATCCTGCCAAGATGGTCCAGACGATCATCAACTCTCAGCCATTTTTAAGTGTCTCCCCCTCACATGATCCAGAAAAGAAAGTCTTCAAACACAAGCCAAGTGAAGCAAAAGTCCTCCAAAACCTGTTGATTGCCTAGATCCCTCAGAATCAGTTGTGATCCCCTAGCAATGATATGAGCAAATGAGATAGCATTGAGCTTGCTATCTCATTTGCTCATATCATTGCTAGGGGATCACAACTGATTCTGAGGGATCTAGGCAATCAACAGGTTTTGGAGGACTTTTGCTTCACTTGGCTTGTGTTTGAAGACTTTCTTTTCTGGATCATGTGAGGGGGAGACACTTAAAAATGGCTGAGAGTTGATGATCGTCTGGACCATCTTGGCAGGATCCGGGTCCCCCATCTGAGGAGGAAGTCCAGCAGTGCACGGTCCACCCCCATACTGTCGTTTATCCTAAGACAGTGCAAGCCTTTTTGACTCACCGCCGACGGCCTGTGAGTCCACCCAAGTCGGTAAGAGTGCTTTATCCCTTATGTTGATTTGGAGTACTGCAGAAGAGTTATCAAAGTATCATCCGCATTGTACTGAATTCATTTTATCTACATGAAGTAATTTTGGGACTAAAGAAGTTTCAAGCTTCCTTTTGATGGCTACACCTCTTATTAGAATTGTGGACACTTTATTATTATTGCCATGTATATTTGCTGCATTTTTTCATTTATAAGGCGGTCATTTTAAACTATCACTCAGTGGCTTACAACTATTTATTTTGTCACTCATACTCTCCTTTTTTTCCCACTTCATTATATTTCTTAACAATTGTTCACGTTCACTTATTTTAGTTTTTTTAACGCCTCACGTTTCCTTCATTATCCATGAATGAGTGTTTTCTATGCTATTAGACTACACATTTAAAACTGACCTTGCATACTTGTATAGTTTTGCAACTGGATACAGTCTTTTCTCACTTAAGTGTTGGAATTTTTTATTATTTTATAACTTCTTTCACATAGAGGTTTTGCACTTTAGCGCTACATTTCTTACATTTAAGTACTTTGCACAATTTGGTCAATTTGTAGTGTTGGCTGCTGTTTAAATCTCTCTGATTGGCGCGGTATTCCCTACCCATTCTCTCATGCATCCTTGATGTCGATTGATGCCAGAAGTTCTCCCCCTTGTAGGATGGAGACTACTGATTGGATTGATTCCATGTGAAAAGAGCAAATCTTCAGGAATCAGTTTAAATCTTTGAGCTCTAGAATGGGTCTGACATCCCCATTTGGTTTTGGTACCGTGAAAAGGTTTGAATAAAACCCTGACCCCTGCTCATCCACGGGGACCACCATGATAATTTTTGCGACAAAAGTCGGTCTAATGCTACAAAGAAAGAACTATTTTTCTCTGGATCTTTGGGGACATTTGACCTGAGGAAACAAGGAGACGGGAATTCTCTGAACTCTAGTTTGTAACCTAGAGCTATTGTGGAGACCACCCATCTGTCCTAAAATTCTTCCTGTCAGAATTTTGTGAACTGCAGAAGTCTTCCCCCTACTCGAGCGAGCGGGGGCCCTCCTTCATAAAGAGGCTTTAGCGTTCTGTCTTGCGGGTTTCCTCCCCCAGGACTTCTTTTGTCCCTGGGGTTGACCCTGAGGTTTACCTCTTGAACCTGACGGCGGAGGACGTTGCGACTGCCTGGAGGCTGATACCTCTGGCACTGGAAAAGGAGCCCATTTAAATGAGGGACGTTTACTCTTTTTCTTAACTGGCAAAAAGGGTACTTTTCCCACTTGATATTTTTTGGATATATTTGTCCAAATCCTCCAAAAACAGATTTTTACAGCGAAAGCAAAACCAGCCAGGAGCTTTTTGCATGGCACTTTGGCTGACCAACGTTTTCAACCATAAGATTCTACGCATATGTATCAACCCAAGCGCAGGGTGAGAGATTTGAAGAATAGAATCTCCGATTACGTCAATTGTAAAACACAAAGCCGCTGGCAGCTCAGCTAATTCCTGGGCCTGCTGTTCAGGGAACACCTTGAGTACCTGTTTCAAATGGTCTCTCAAGGACTGACATAACCCAATTGCTGCTACTGCAGGTTGAGCCACTGAACCTGCCAAGGAGAAAATGTTTTTTTAACAGGAATTCCAATTTTTTATCAGGTGGATCCCTAAGTATTTGTACATTGTCAACCAGACAAGTCAAACTTTTATTCGCAGAGGATATCGCAGCGTCATTTGCTGGTATACTCCCATCTTAGTAAATTTTTTCCTCCATAGGATAAAGTGTTGAAAACTTTTTGGGAGGAAAAAAGTGCTTATCTGAGTAATCCCACTCAGAATACATAAGCTTTCTAGTAATGAATGGACAGGAGCCTTTAGTGAACCCAAACAAAAAGTGGGCCCTTTAACCGACTCTGTTAAGGGTGGCTTAAATGTGGAGCTGACCATTCCAGTAAGAGAATGCACCAGCAACTTCTCAGCATGTGAAGCTGAAGAAGCTCCTTCCCCACTTGATCCCACGAAAGAGGAATCATCAGCCTGTTCACGGTCCCCTGAGGGGGATTCATCTTCCCCCTCCCATAGTTCCTCCGTTTGAGGACCCTGGGTAGTAGAAGGGGACCTAATGCGTTTTCTTCCACTCTGTGAAGATACGATTAAAGCCGCTAATCTTTCCTCTAAACCACTCATAGCTGAGGAGAAAACCTACTCAGTTATATAGACAGGGGCTGAAGTGTCGGAAACAATTAAAGGGCCTGATGGCTCCCTCTCACCAGCCTCCTTAGAACAGGATGGTGTTGCAGAGGGAGGGTCCTTAGGACCTGAGGGCGACCCCTTCGAGTCCTTGGTCTTTGTGGCATTTGAACCACCTTCTTTGGTCATAGTGCTGAGCACAAACACAGAGGTACCACCAAAAAAATGTACCCACTGCTGAGCAATAGTCCAGCAACTGCCGCTGCTATTAAGCTCAGCCTGATGCTTTAAGTAAATGTTGCTGGGAATGCCTGTGTCACCCACTCACATGCCACCCGTCCGCTCTGTGTCCCTCCTAGCTGTATGCACCTGGAAAAGGTGCATCTTATAGCCATACAGCCCGCGTTGTGGATGCTGAAGCACGCTAACGCTGCTAAGCCCTGCCCCCTTCCTCTGACCACCCACCGTGCCCCCCTCCCTCATCTAATTTTAAATTAGATAGTTTCCCGCCCGAGTGGGCTCCGATCCTGACCGTATCACATGGAGGGGGATTGGGGGAGGAGGAGAGGAGGAGAGACGCCAAAGGGAACCGCTGAAATGGCGGCGGGAGCGGCGCAGCATACCGCCGTCTAGTGCCATGCTCCCTCTGCCTGGAGGAAAGCTACATTCCTAGGAGAATAAAACCCCCCTTTCCCATGACTTTACGTGGAGCCTGGGCCAGAGGAAGCGTGCAGCTTGAGACACAGAGGCGAGACTGACAAGCATGGACAAGTACTTGCTCTTGACAGCCCCCGGTGGTGACTATAGGCATAGCAACATTTACTTTAAAGAAGAAAACCCACAAGAATTAGAAAAATTCCTTAGGACTCTCTCTTACCTTATCCAGCTGCAGGGTTCTGTGGTAACAGACCCAATCCTCACCTCTCACAGAGGGCTCCGTTAGAAAACCTTCAGGGACTGGGGTCCTCTTTTTATCAGGGGATCCACAGCCCTGAGCCTGTAAAAAGCACCCCGCCAAGAATATGGTTGAAAAAAACAAATACTGGATCCCGGGGTCCAGCTCTCTAAAAAGAGAAGCGTTACAGGCAAAACCTTGTTTCTTCGGACACGAGGCCCTGGGTACCATTCAATTCGGCCTGGAAAAGACACTTTGAATTGATCCGGTTGCATGGCTTGCCCCAGCAAGGAATATTCCAGCGGAGCTCAGCACAGCACATCTTTACTCGTGACCAACACCTAAGACACTGGCAAAAAAAAACCCTGTAAGGAGAGGGGTTATATGGGGAATTGAACTTCCTGTTTAGGGTGTGCCAGTGTCCATCACCTGAAAGTGCCATATAACCCATACAGTTATTACTGTGGCTCTGTGTCATATGATGTACCATAAAGAAAATTGGGTTTGGTGAATTTTAGATTGGACTCAAATCTGTGTAGAAGCAGTAAGCGTAGTTTTTGCCTTGCCATAAATAGTTCATTGGCTAGGGGAGGAGAAGATAACTGTTATTCCATTCTTCTAGGTGTTTAATCAGGAATAGTACCTACCACGCATGTTGGCTTTTTAAGTGGCTCATATTACAAATTGGTCAGTATGTATCTGGCAGGTCATTTACATCAAAGAAAGAGTGATGTGCATCAATAATGCTCTGGCAAATATCAGGGTTTGCCAAAAGAGAGGCATTAAACTTCCACAAGAGTGGCGCCCCAACCTGATGGGTCCCAAGAGTTATTGAAATAGGGGCATGGTCGGACGAAGTAATGGTACCACTTGTCGATTCTGTTACCTTTTGGAGAGTCCACTTATCAACAATGAAGCAGTCTATACAGGAGTATGACAGATGGGAAGGAGAGAAGTACATAAAGTCCCACTCTGTACCATGCTGGCATCTCCACACATCATATCGATCATTTACTTGAAGGAGAGTGTTTAAAGCTGGTTAATGGTGTTGAAGGCCCATAGACGTGTCCATGGTGAGATCGCCCACTTCATTGAAGTCTCCCCTATGATCATGCTGCCTTTTCTTAAGGTATCCATTTTCTTCAGGAGACGCTTATGGTAGCAAATCAGTTATGTGTAGATGTTTACCAGAGTGTAAGTGGTCTGGTTAAAGTCATACACAATGATGATGTAACGGCCTTGTGGGTCTATGTGCGTTAGGTGTAGTTGGAATAAAAGGGAGTCCCGAATGGCTATTAACACCCCATTCTTTTTTGTAGGTCTTGAGGCAAGGATCAATTGGTCATAGTGTTTAAGTATGAACGCCTTCCTTTTAGGCAAGGCAAAGTGCATTTCCAGCAGAAATAGGATATCAGCTTGAAGGTTGTCTGCCTCCTTCTGCAGGGATGCTCATTTCTGGGGACTATTGAAACCCCTGACGTTCAGTGACACAAGTTTAAAGGCCATAGCGGAATGAAGGTGGTTATGGAGCAGAGATCTCAAGGAACAACAATTAGGCTGTGGTGGAAAAGACTGGAGGCTTGCCTTGCTAGTTGTGGTTCAAGTCTCAGAAAAACTGCAAAGCAACAATAAGCTTAGGAGGATAGGGTGAAAATGGAAAAGTATACGGAACTGGCGTAGCAACAAGGGTAGTAAATCAACTTCTTAAAAAATGAGAGCCTGCAAGTAAACTGCTAAATTATTTATTCCCGAGGGGGAAAACAGAAATTGCAGATGACACCATTAACAACTGGAAACTGGTAAAGGTATAAGGCACTAACTGGGTACACCGCTGGAACCTAGCAAGGTGGCGTGGTTAGGGCAAAGAACGTTCCCTTAGGTATTTTGGTGAGCCCACTCAGTCCCCATGTATGAAGAGATAGGGAGGGTGGGTGTTTGGGATTCCTCAGGGATTAGATGCCATGCCCTCAGCAGTTGTAGACCTCCAGACAGAGTTTGTATGGCATGCGTGCTTCCTTGGTGAGTTATCAATAGTTTGGTGGGAAATCCCGACTTGTAGGCAATACAATGGTTTTGCAAAGCTTTGGTGATGGTGGACAGTTGTCTTCTATTTTCCCCTGTTGCTTTGGAGAGGTCAGTATAGAGTCTGATGTATGTGAAGGGTTCCAACAATTTATCAGCCCTCTTCTCCACAAGCATCACTCTTTCTTTAGTGGTGAAAAATGGATGCGAGCCAATACGTCCCTAGGTGTGGACGCAGGAAGGTGGGATGGTTTTGGGATCCTGTGAGCCCTATCCATTTCCATGTCTTTTTTTGGACAGGTCGGGTATGAGAGAGTGCATCAAGGTCTGCAAATATTGCACAAGCTCAGCTTGCTGAACCTTTTCAGAGATGTTACGAAATGTTATATTATTTCATCTAGACCTGCCCTCCAGGTCTGCAAGCTTGAGTTTTATAAGCTGGAGCCAATCTTCGTGTTCTGTAAACACATCAACAAACTCATTGTGTGCAGTGGACATCGCTGCCATTTTAGACTATGTGTGTAATACATTGATTCTGTGCTCGCACAGTATGGGATGGAGAAGAGACTCCTGTGAAAAGATCAAAAAAGAGAGTGTGTTTCACAAAGATCAGCATTTTCTTCAGAGTCTGCTCAGAAGCTGATCTGAGGCTGGGAAAGATTATATCACTGATGGCTTCTGTGTGTCTGGAAGAGGCAGCATGAAGAGAGCTGGAGAAGCCTGTGAGGGGATTGGTTCTTCTATTCTAGGTCTGGATTCAACAGGCCTAGCAGTAGAAGGAGAGCTAGGTTCAGAGGACTCACCATTGGTCACTGGAGATTGAGAGAGCTGCGATCTCAGTGCAGGGCTGAGTTTGGAGGAATGAGAAGGAGAGAGCCTCATAGGATCCCCAAGGGAGCCGCCAGCACCATCTTGGCAGCAGACCAGGCAGGTCGTGTCGGATTAGCGACACATCCACCTTCACCTCCTCTATCTTACAGGTAAGGGTACTCTTGCAGTCCGAAATCACTTCCAGGATGCGAGCGGTGTCATCTGCTGCTGAGTCCGACGGAGCAGGCTGATCGGCACCATTTTCCTCTGCGGCCGTCTTATCTTGCAGGCGGTATTTTGCAAGTTTAGCGGCCGTGTCCGTGGCTTTTTCGTAGGAGACATCCTCCCTGTGCTTTCCCACTGCTGGCAAGTTAGGTAAGCTGGTTTTTGTGGTGATTATTACCCCAGGATTAATGAATACGGATTTTCGGCAAGCGGAGCTCTCAATCAGTGTTCCTCACGCCATGCCAGTCCAGGCCACGCCCCGGATTTAATTACTTTTAGTATTTGGCATCACTTTTCTATTTATGTATTTTTAGATGTTTCTTTCATATCGGGTGCTTACAGCTTAATCTTAAGAGTAAAGTTTGCGGGAGATATTATAAACAGCAATTTAACACATTTACAATTTTTTTTTGCATAGTTTAGCACATTAACATACAGACAATTGCATTCATAGTATTTTTCCACAAATATGGTGACATACTGAATGTACATTAAAGTTCAAATATAGTTCATCGCACAGGTACTTTTGACACTGTTCTGGACTAGGGATGAGCTTCGTGTTCGAGTCGAACCCATGTTCGACTCGAACATCGGCTGTTCGGTCGTTCGCCGAATTGCGAACGATATGGGCCGTTCGCGCCAAATTGGTGTGGCGCGTCACGGCCCATAATTCACTGCGGCATCGCAGTGCATTGCTGGCTGATGATTGGCCAAGCATGCACCATGACCCGCATGCTTGGCCAATCACAGCGCCGCCTGAACAGAGAGCCGTAATTGGCCAAAGCCAAGGAGGCTTTGGCCAATTATGGCTCAGGGGATTTAGTACACGCCCCACACTATATAAGGCCGCCTGCACGGCGGCCCTGTGCAGTGTGTTCCGGTGTGCTGAGAGATAGAGAGAGAGAGAGACAGTGTCATTTCATTTGAGTTAGCTAGATTAGGCAGGACAGTCAGTCAGTTAGCTGCACTTACAGTGTATTGTGTATATATATGCATCCCAGGTGTTGCATATATATATATATATACACTGTATTCAGTTTAGCTAGATCCGTTCCTGTTATCTTCCTACTGACAGGCAGGCTTGTCTTGTAACAGTATTTACAGCTACCTGAAGAAAATTACTGGTGTTCTTTTGAACCTATTAGTACCACAGTCAGGCAGCTAGACTATTTAAAGTTAGTGCAGTGCGTCCTGCTCACAGTGTTCAGCTAGATCCGTTCCTGTTATCTTCCTACTGACAGGCAGGCTTGTCTTGTAACAGTATTTACAGCTACCTGAAGAAAATTACTGGTGTTCTTTTGATCCTATTAGTACCACAGTCAGGCAGCTAGACTATTTAAAGTTAGTGCAGTGCGTCCTGCTCACAGTGTTCAGCTAGATCCGTTCCTGTTATCTTCTTACTGACAGGCAGGCTTGTCTTGTTACAGTATATACAGCTACCTGAAGAAAATTACTGGTGTTCTTTTGATCCTATTAGTACCACAGTCAGGCAGCTAGACTATTTACAGTTAGTGCAGTTCGTCCTGCTCACAGTGTTCTGCTAAACCTACAAGTTAGTGGGGTACGTCCTGCTCACAGTGTTCTGCTAAACCTACAAGCTAGTGGGGTGCGTCCTGCTCACAGTGTTCAGCTAGATCCGTTCCTGTTATCTTCTTACTGACAGGCAGGCTTGTCTTGTTACAGTATATACAGCTACCTGAAGAAAATTACTGGTGTTCTTTTGATCCTATTAGTACCACAGTCAGGCAGCTAGACTATTTAAAGTTAGTGCAGTGCATCCTGCTCACAGTGTTCAGCTAGATCCGTTCCTGTTATCTTCCTACTGACAGGGAGGCTTGTCTTGTAACAGTATTTACAGCTACCTGAAGAAAATTACTGGTGTTCTTTTGATCCTATTAGTACCACAGTCAGGCAGCTAGACTATTTAAAGTTAGTGCAGTGCGTCCTGCTCACAGTGTTCAGCTAGATCCGTTCCTGTTATCTTCTTACTGACAGGCAGGCTTGTCTTGTTACAGTATATACAGCTACCTGAAGAAAATTACTGGTGTTCTTTTGATCCTATTAGTACCACAGTCAGGCAGCTAGACTATTTAAAGTTAGTGCAGTGCGTCCTGCTCACAGTGTTCAGCTAGATCCGTTCCTGTTATCTTCCTACTGACAGGCAGGCTTGTCTTGTAACAGTATTTACAGCTACCTGAAGAAAATTACTGGTGTTCTTTTGATCCTATTAGTACCACAGTCAGGCAGCTAGACTATTTAAAGTTAGTGCAGTGCGTCCTGCTCACAGTGTTCAGCTAGATCCGTTCCTGTTATCTTCCTACTGACAGGCAGGCTTGTCTTGTAACAGTATTTACAGCTACCTGAAGAAAGTTACTGGTGTTCTTTTGATCCTATTAGTACCACAGTCAGGCAGCTAGACTATTTAAAGTTAGTGCAGTGCGTCCTGCTCACAGTGTTCAGCTAGATCTGTTCCTGTTATCTTCTTACTGACAGGCAGGCTTGTCTTGTTACAGTATATACAGCTACCTGAAGAAAATTACTGGTGTTCTTTTGATCCTATTAGTACCACAATCAGGCAGCTAGACTATTTACAGTTAGTGCAGTTCGTCCTGCTCACAGTGTTCTGCTAAACCTACAAGTTAGTGGGGTACGTCCTGCTCACAGTGTTCTGCTAAACCTACAAGCTAGTGGAGTGCGTCCTGCTCACAGTGTTCAGCTAGATCCGTTCCTGTTATCTTCTTACTGACAGGCAGGCTTGTCTTGTTACAGTATATACAGCTACCTGAAGAAAATTACTGGTGTTCTTTTGATCCTATTAGTACCACAGTCAGGCAGCTAGACTATTTACAGTTAGTGCAGTGCGTCCTGCTCACAGTGTTCAGCTAGATCCGTTCCTGTTATCTTCTTACTGACAGGCAGGCTTGTCTTGTTACAGTATATACAGCTACCTGAAGAAAATTACTGGTGTTCTTTTGATCCTATTAGTACCACAGTCAGGCAGCTAGACTATTTAAAGTTAGTGCAGTGCGTCCTGCTCACAGTGTTCAGCTAGATCCGTTCCTGTTATCTTCCTACTGACAGGCAGGCTTGTCTTGTTACAGTATATACAGCTACCTGAAGAAAATTACTGGTGTTCTTTTGATCCTATTAGTACCACAGTCAGGCAGCTAGATTATTTACAGTTAGTGCAGTGCGTCCTGCTCACAGTGTTCTGCTAAACCTACAAGTTAGTGGGGTGCGTCCTGCTCACAGTGTTCAGCTAAAGCTACCTGTAGAAGGTTGGTGGGGTTCTCATACTACAGGCAGGCAGTTGATTTTGCTAGCTGCAGTATCAGTATATATATATATATATATATATATATATATATATCCCAGCTTAGTGCAGCTACAGGCCATTAGTATGTCTGGAAGGCCAAGAAGGAGAGGCAGACAGTCACAAGCCAATAAGAGAGGGCAAGCAGGCTCTGTGTCTAGTGCTGGTCGTGGAGACGGTGCATCCTCATTAGCACGTGGCCGTGGGACACTCTTGGCCTTTTTTTCGGCAGCTGGCCGTGTTGAGCCGCAACATGCGGAAGACTTGGTCGAGTGGATGACCAAGCCGTCCTCATCCTCCTCATCCTCTCTCACCCATGCCCAGGGTACTTTGTCTGGCAAAGCAGCGGCCTCTTCCCTCGGCTCAATGTCATCAGTGACTCCTTCCCTAGCCCCACCATGTCCTCCTGAGGAGTCCCTCGAACTGTTTGACCACAGTGTTGGGTACATGCTCCAGGAGGATGCCCAGCGTTTGGAAGGCTCTGATGATGATACTGAGCTCGATGAAGGCAGTAACATGAGCACGGACAGAGGGGGTGCCCAAGAAGGACAGCAATCTGGCAGTCATGCTCCCCCTGCTGCAGCATACTGCCAGGTTTGCTCCAGTGATGAGGAGGGAGGGGATGATGAGGTCACTGACTCAACGTGGGTGCCTGATAGGAGAGAGGAGGAGGAGGAGGAGGAGGAGGCGGCACATCACCAACGAGGCAGAATGCCCTCCATAGGCCAGCCTAAGGGCAGCACATTGACTGCATCACACCCCAAAGCTCCACATGTGCAGGGCGCTGCAGTCTCTGCGCGTTATTCAAAAAGTTCTTTGGTGTGGGCCTTTTTTGAGACGAGTGCATCAGATCGCACCGCTGCTATTTGCAACATATGTCTCAAGCGTATCTCGCGTGGCCAAAACATCTCCCGCTTGGGTACCACATGCTTGACCAGACATATGTTGACCTGCCATGCAGTTCATTGGCAAGTGTATCTAAAAGACCCACACCAAAGAACAAAGAGGACCTCTCCTTGCTCCTCATCAGCTGAGATTTCCAACCCCACTAGACCTTCAGTCCTCTCTGAGACCTGCACTGAGAGGAATGAAGGTGTAGAATTAGGTGTGTCACAGCCAAGTACTTGTGGGCAATCTGCTTTTGGTACACCAACGTCAGATTGTACCAGGCAAATTTCCCTGCCCCAGCTTCTGCACCGCCGAAAGAAGTTTGCTCCCAGCCATCCACATGCCCAGCGGTTGAATGCTAGCTTGGCAAAATTGCTAGCACTTCAACTGCTGCCTTTCCAGTTGGTAGACTCTGCCCCCTTCCGTGAGTTTGTGGAATGTGCGGTTCCTCAGTGGCAGGTACCCAAACGCCACTTTTTCTCACGGAAGGCGATTCCGGCTCTCTACCGGCATGTGGAAGGCAATGTCCATGCCTCGCTGGACAGGGCGGTCAGCGGTAAGGTGCATATTACCGCAGACTCATGGTCCAGCAGGCATGGACAGGGACGTTACCTAAGTTTCACGGCGCATTGGGTGACTCTGCTGGCAGCTGGGAAGGATGCAGGACAAGGTGCAGTAGTGTTGGAGGTTGTTCCGCCACCACGCCTCCAAAATGCTAAAGATTGTGACACACCTCTCTCCTCCACCCCCTCCTCTTCTTCTTCCTCCATGGCCTCTTCCTGTGCTTTGTCCTCGGAACCAGCGGTGCTTCGTAGTCGTTCAAGGGGCTACGCAAGTACGCAGGCCAAAAGATGCCATGCGGTGCTTGAGCTGGTGTGCTTGGGGGACAGGAGCCACACTGGGCCAGAGGTTCTGTCAGCTCTGCAGGGGCAGGTTCAGAGGTAGTTGACGCCATGCCAACTTAAGGCAGGAATGGTGGTTTGCGACAATGGCACCAACCTCCTCTCTGCCCTCCGACAGGGACAAATTACCCATGTGCCCTGTTTGGCTCACGTCCTTAACTTGGTGGTACAGCGGTTCTTGGGCAGGTACCCGGGCTTACAGGATGTCCTGAGGCAGGCCAGGAAAGTCTGTGTGCATTTCCGCTGGTCATATAATGCAGTGCTCGGCTGACAGACCTTCAAAAGGAGTTTAACCTGCCCAAGAACCGCCTAATCTGTGACATGCCCACCAGGTGGAACTCAACGTTGGCCATGCTGCAGCGGCTGCACACGCAGCAGAGGGCCATCAACGAGTACCTGTGCGACTATGGCACCAGGACAGGGTCAGGGGAGCTTGGTTTTTTTTACCCACGCCAGTGGGCCATGATCAGGGATGCATGCACTGTCCTGTCACCATTTGAGGAGGCCACGAGGATGGTGAGCAGTGACAGTGCATGCATCAGTGACACTGTCCCCCTTGTCCACCTGTTGGAGCACACGCTGTGTGGAATAATGGACAGGGCACTTGAGGCAGAACAGAGGCAGGAAGAGGAGGACTTCCTTAGCTCTCAAGGCCCCCTTTATCCAGACAGTGTTCCTGCGTGCCCTCCGATGACACAGGAAGAGGACGAGGAGGAGGAGGAAGATTGTGTCAGTATGGAGGTGGAGCCTGGCACTCAGCATCAGCAGCAGTCATTAAGGGATCAGTCCCAAGAAACACATGGACTTGTACGTGGCTGGGAGGGGGTGGCTGCGGACCATGTCGTCCTTAGTGACCCAGAGGACTCCGGACCGAATGCCTCAGCAAACCTACGCTGCATGGCCTCCCTGATCCTGCAAAGCCTGTGTAAGGATCCTCGTATTCGTGGTATCAAGGAGAAGGACCAATACTGGCTGGCAACCCTCCTTGATCCACGTTACAAGGGTAAGGTTGCGGACCTTATCTTGCCATCGCAGAGGGAGCAGAGGATGAAACATCTTCGGGAGGCCTTGCAGAAAGGTCTGTGAAACGCGTTCCCAGAGACTGGGAGGTTAAAAACTCCTGTTTCTGGACAACGTGTTGCTGAGGCTTCGGTCAGTCAAAGAAGGAGCGGTGGAGAAGGTGGCCGTCTGACCGATGCGTTCAGACAATTTTTTGGTCCGCAGCCCCAAGGTATGATCGGTTCCAGCAACCATCGCCAGCGTCTGTTTTACATGGTGCAGGAATACCTAGAGGCAAGATCAGATTTGGACGCCTTTCCCACCGAAAATCCTCTGGGTTACTGGGTCTTGAGTATGGATCACTGGCCAGAGCTTGCACAGTATGCAATTGAGCTACTGGCCTGTCCTGCATCCAGCGTTCTTTCGGAACGCACATTCAGTGCTGCTGGAGGCGTGGTAACCGATCACAGGGTGCGTCTGTCCACCGACTTGGTCGATCGACTGACCTTCATAAAAATGAATCAGTCTTGGATCACCACCAGCTACCAAGCACCCGATGCTGATGTAAATGAATAATTTTTTTTGAAATCTCAGATCCCTTCAAAGACTGCCTATGCTGATGCTGAGTGACTATCCCTGAGTAATTATCCTCTTCCTCCTCAATGATCACGCTGATAGTTTGTAAGAACATTTTTGGTTCTGGGCGCCACCACCAGTGCCTAAGGCACAATTTTCAGCCCCTGTTTAACAGGGGCGTGTAATTACAATTTTTGATGCAATACTTTGCAGCAGGGCTCGTTCCTGCGTTCCAACTAGAGTGTCTGTGAGGGGTTGCAGTGTTGTGGCACCAGCACCAGTGCCTAAGGCCCAATTTTTCTGCCCCTGTTTAACAGGGGCGTGTAATTACAATTTTTGATGCAATACTTTGCAGCAAGGCTCGTTCCTGCGTTCCAACTAGAGTGTCTGTGAGGGGTTGCAGTGTTGTGGCACCAGCACCAGTGCCTAAGGCCTAATTTTTCAGCTCCTGTTCAACAGGGGCATGTAATTACAATTCTTGATCTAATATTTCACAGCAGGGCCCATTTCTGCACCCACCAACAGCGAGTGAGGACTTACAGTGTTGTGGCACCAGCACCACTACCACCACCACCAAAGGCCCAATTTTTCTGCCCTTGTTCAACAGGGGCATGTAATTACAATTCTTGATCTAATATTTCACAGCAGGGCCCATTTCTGCACCCACCAAGATCGAGTGAGGACTTACAGTGTTGTGGCACCAGCACCACCACCACCACCACCACCACCAAAGGCCCAGTTTTTCTGCCCCTGTTTCAACAGGGGCATGTAATTACAATTCTTGATCTAATATTTCACAGCAGGGCCCTGTGAGGGCTTACAGTGTTGTGGCCACAACAACACCTAAGGCCCAAATTTCTGCTGAGTATATAGGGCAGGCCCCTACTTTCAAACATCTAACTTACAAACGACTCCTACTTGCAAACGGAAGGAGACAACAGGAAGTGAGATGAAATCTACCTGTAGGAAGGGAAATTCTCTCCTGTAAGAGTTAATATGGGAAAAACATTTCTCCTTTCCACTGATGCTTTCCAATCCTTGTTCCACAAAAAAACCCAAATTTTCAAAAAACATTTGTCATTGGGACAAAAGTGAGGTGAAATCTTCTGAAGAGGAGGAAAGACAGCAAAACAAATGTCACAGGGGTGATAACCCTTCCCTATGTTTTCCAAAAAGCTTAAAAAAGATTTTTTGGCTGGAGCTAAACACGTTAAAAATGTTCAAAATTACAAACAGATTCTACTTAACAACAAACCTACAGTCCCTGTCTTGTTTGCACCACCTGTATACTGCTGTTCAGAGTATATAGGGCCTGGTGGCCCCACACCTTTCCTTATTTTAATTTGGGTGCGGGGTTCCCCTTAATATCCATACAAGACCCAAAGGGCCTGGTAATGGACTGGGGGGTAACCATGCCGTTTGTCTCACTGATTTTCATCCATATTGCCAGGACCCGACATGACATTAAACCTGCAAGCAGTTTTAAATGAGATTTTTTCCTTTAAAAATGTCATTTTGTGGAGGGACTGTTCTAAGCACGGGAAACACGCGCCACTTTACAGGCATACTATAGACACCTCCCAGGTACGATATTTAAAGGAATATTTCACTTTTTTTTTTTTTACTTTAAGCATCATTAAAATCACTGCTCCCGAAAAAACGGCCGTTTTTAAAAGTTTTTTTTGCATTGATACATGTCCCCTGGGGTAGGACCCGAGTCCCCAAACCCTTTTTAGGACAATACCATGCAAATTAGCCTTTAAAATGAGCACTTTTGATTTCGAACGATCGAGTCCCATAGGCGTCAATGGGGTTCTAACGTTCGTGCGAATTTTCGGTCCGTTCGCAGGTTCTGGTGCGAACCGAACCGGGGGGTGTTCGGCTCATCCCTATTCTGGACATTTCCTACTGCAAATTTCCACTTCATTCCTATCTATGGCTGTGGCTTCGCTCCAGTGTTCCTCTGAAGGGGAATGCAGGCACTAATACCCATTGGCCTACATTCTCCTCCACTTCCCATAAATACCTTCCAGCCTACCAATTAATTGAGTGGAAGGTGTCATAATTCATAACTGACAGGGGACTCCACCCTGCTACATGCCCCTGGCTACAGTATAACAGTTATCAATACTGTGGGGGTTTTTTTGCAAGAGGGCTACATGTAGAGACTTTACACTCTTGGGTGCTAGCAGTTGGCCAGAAACTTTGCAGAAATGCTTACCTGGGGAGAAAGGGGCATATCCCTTGTGGGCCAGTCTGCCTCTGATTATACTTTAGTTGCACTCTTCTGTCACCGGAAGATGCACTAGATCATTTTAAGCTTATGTGACTTAAGCTAATATGTAAGAATTTCTGCAATATCTGCAATAAAATACAACGCAACACATGCAGGGGCAGGACCGTTTTTAGGGCAGGGCAAAAGGGGCAGCTGCCCTGGGCCCCAAATCAGCTGCCTCATACTTGCTAATTATCCCTGTTAAATTCCCTTGCCCCTTGAAGTTTTAGTCCTGTACTGTGTACCAATATCTCAGTGTGAAGTTCTGTTAGTAATGCTGCTCTGTCCTATTGCTGTGTACAGATGACACACCTGCAGACCTTGTGTTTACATGTAAATAACCTGCATTAATATGTAAATAGAGGTGACATTGATATGTAAATAGCCGTGGACCAACGACATTGATATGTAAATAGAGGCACCATTCATATGTATATCATGCCCCCCTGAGGTCATATTTACCATCACTTCTGCTGAATGCTGCCCACTGGGGAGGTAAAGGGGCATGCTGGAAAGTCTTGCCTACAACTGTGGTCATTAAGCCTAACATCAGCCTGTTCTGCAAAGGTAAGTAAATTGGAGGTGGAACACTTTTTCAAAATAGCATGGTGCCACAGCACCCTGAATTTTGGTGCATGTAAATACGCAGATCTCAACAGATGCGTGAGGGTGGTAATAACAATTAATGGCACTGCTGTTTCTCTGCTAAAGGGCAGCATGTTTCTGTGGTGTCAGGAATGCAATTTTGCATGCGTTGCCGCCAGCACCATCTTGGCAGCAGACCAGGCTCACTGAGGAGAAGAATGCAGTGAGCTTCTGCGGTGGTTTGAGGTTCCTTTGGCACTTGGACATAGTGCCTGATGGAGGCAGGGATTTAATGGATACCAGTAAGTCAGATTGTGCCCTTCTAAAAGTTGCTGTGTGGCTGCCAGAGCTGGGTATTCAGCAGAGCTCTAATGCTGTGCTGCCATCTGCAGAGTTGGGTGACTCCGCCCTCTGAAGAGGATATTTAGATTTGTATTCTTATAATATTTTGACATTGACACTGTTGATTCACAGACACCATATCAGTTCTATGGACACTGTCTTTTTTGTGTGTTTTATCGCAACATGGTATGCTTATGTTCACATAGGCGCCAAGCTGTTTTATGTGGATACTAATGTGGTTCATTTTTTTTTACACATGCACATATAAGTTTATTGTTGGATTTAATTTTTTTTTTTTTTTACAGAAAGACTTGTTTATTTTTGAAGAGTACACAATTACAGATTATATATCACATCGACATATGTGAGGATACATAGCGTTGATTAAAATACAGAATATATCTATCACGACCTTTAGGGTCAACATTAACAAGACATATGCATATAGTTACTTGTGGTTTTTAGACATATGATTACATATTGCATCAAATGGTGGTTTGTCACCGTATCATTTTATATAATGAATAGCTATCCTTCTTTAATCCATTCATTTAGTGTGTTGCATGTGGTTGCGTTGTTTAACCAGGAATCCCATATTTTCCCATATTTGGATGGGCAGCCCCTATGGGCATATATTTCTTTCTTGTATGGTAAGACATTGTTAACGGCAGCTATCCATTCCTGGAGTGTTGGTGGGTCCATCCTCAGCCATTTTCTAGCTATGAGCAATCTGGCTATAAACAATGTTTCCTTGAGAAATATGACATGGAATTTGTCTGAGTCTGGATCTGGGAATATTCCCAGTATGCATTGCTTAGGGCATAGTTTAAGAGGGGATCCCATTTCATCATGTATGAATCGCACTATGTGGGACCAATAATCATGTATAACCGGGCATGACCATAGGAGATGGAAAAAGGAGCTAGAGGGGCTGTCACATCTGGGGCAAAGAGGACTATGATTGGGTTTGAATCTAATCATTCGGGCGGGAGTCAAGTATGACCTATGTAAAATGTAGAGTTGAGTGAGGCGATCGGAGAGTCTGGTGGACACGGTTTTGCAATTATCCAGCGCGTCTTCCCATTCATCATCCTCCAGCTCCCCCACATCTTCAGTCCATCGGCCCTTCAGTCCATAAGCAATTTTCACAGCCGTAGGCTGAAGCAAAGAGATGTAAAATATTGAGATAAGTTTGGAGGAATCTTGCCCCCTGATAATATTGAAGATATCCAATTGTTCTAGATTAGGAGGGTTATTGTGAAACTGGGCCTGAAGAGCGTGACGGAGCTGGAGGTATCTGAAATGCATGGAGTTAGGGAGAGTAAATTCATCCTTAAGTTGTGGGAATGATTTCAATATGTTGTCCCTGTAAACGTCTGAGAGAATCATCACCGCTCGAGCAACCCATATTCCATGGTCTGGCAGAGATAAAAGTTCCTTTAATCCTGGGTTGTCCCAAAGCGGTGTGTGTGAATGTGTATGTGGGGCGTTTAATCTGCGTCTTATCACTGCCCACACTTTGCAATGGGTGTATATTAGGCCTGAACATTTTTCCCCCAACGCCCAAGAATCTACGGGGTCTCTAAAGATGACTTGAAATGGGTGGGTGTAAAAGCGGGTATATTGGGAACAGAGTAGGATCATATAATGTTCTCTGTCACATTTGTCTATGTAGTAAAAGTGCGATAGTTGTGCCGCCAAATAGTATGGATTGAAATCAGGTAAGGCTGTGCCGCCTAGGTCCGTGGGATTTTTTAATACTTGCCAAGATAGTTTATGGCGAGCCCTTCCCCACACAAATGAGTTAAGAATTTTTTCTATTGTTTTAAAGATCCTGAGTGGTAGGTATATCGGGGCGTGCCAAAAGACATAAAGAAACTTGGGGAACAAAATCATCTTTATAAGGTTCACACGACCTATAACCCCCAAGGGGAGTTTAGCCCAGATCTGGGTTTTATTTTTCAAGATTGTGAGCAAAGGCTCTATATTTTGTTTGGTGTATTCTGCGGGAGTGCGAGTGACATTGATCCCCAAGTATTTCATGTTACTAACTATCGTAAGGGGGGAAGAAGCTTGGTTTTGCGTGGGTGCAACTATGTCTATAGGGAGGATTTGGGATTTGTCCCAATTTATTTTAAGACCCGAGTATTTCCCAAATGTTTGTATGGTCTCCAGTGCTGTTTTCAAAGAGGGGCCAGAGTCTGATAGATACAGCAGCATATCATCTGCGTAGAGACTAATTGTCTCCACTAGATCACCTTTTCGCAGACCCATGATACCCGGGTGTGATCTCAGTGAAGCCGCGAGAGGCTCCACCTCGAGGGCGTAAAGAAGAGGAGATAGTGGGCACCCCTGGCGCATCCCCCTTGAGAGGGGGAAGGCGTCCGAGACTCTCCCGTTAACCAAGATCCTGGCACTGGGATTTTGATACATTAGTTGGATCCATCTAATGAATTTCGGTCCGAAGCCAAATTTAGCTAAGCATTGCCAAAGGAAGGCCCACTTGACGGAGTCGAATGCCTTGGCGGCATCCAAGGACACCACGACTCTGGATCCCATTTGGTCATGTTGGGCTTGTATATTCATATGTAATCTACGAAGATTATGGGCCGTGTTTTTTGTGGGCATAAATCCCGTTTGATCCGGGTGGATTAGGGTGAGGATTACTTTATTCAGACGTAGTGCCAGGATCTTGGCCAAGATTTTTATGTCCAGCTGAAGAAGTGATATGGGGCGATATGATTCAGGAATTTCTAAATTTTTACCAGGTTTGGGTATGAGCACTATATAACCTTCAGTCATAGAATGAGGGATAGAGCCAGATTTAAACATATGGGAATATAGTTTGTGCAATCTAGGGACAATGTTATCTATGTATGTTTTATAGAATTCTAGGGGGAGGCCGTCGGACCCGGGTGCTTTCGAAACTTTAAGATGGGATATCGCTTCAATAATATCATCTGTAGAGATTGGGGCCTCCAGCATTTCAATATGTGTTTGGGACAGTGTAGGTAGTTCTATATTTGCTAATAGTGCCCCTGTATCTCTATTTTTATTATCAACCGTGGAGGTGTATAGTGATAAAAATAAGAACGAAATTCTCCCGCAACTCTATCGGGTTCAGTAATCAGTTCTCCATTAGTACCCCTGAGGGATACCACTGTGGGTGGTCTGAGATCCATATGGGCCAAATATGCCAGGAGGCGTCCCGCCCTTTCCCCACATTCATACAGCCTCTGTTTGGTATAGAATATGTTCCTCTCCACTTTTTCAAAATGTAGGTTGGACACTATACGGGTTTGTTGTTTTAGTTGGTCGGCATTAAAGGAAGTGGGGTTAGATGTAAATTCCCTCTCTATAACTGTCAGGGCCTGTTCTGCCTGGTGAATTGCGTGAGAGGATGTTTTCTTATATTTATTTATGCGTTGGGCAAGGGTCATGTGTGCGTGGGATTTAAAAGAGTCCCATACTATTTCA
The DNA here is from genome assembly GCA_037952835.1 of Lithobates septentrionalis. Taxonomy (NCBI): domain Eukaryota; kingdom Metazoa; phylum Chordata; class Amphibia; order Anura; family Ranidae; genus Lithobates; species Lithobates septentrionalis. The sequence goes on from JBBDGP010002408.1 coordinate 131,000, forward strand.
AGAGGCGCTGAGTTTCTGTTATTTTGGAAAAATATGTCCCATTCAATCCCAATCTCATCTATTCCGGGGACTACCGATAACCAGAAGGGGTTAAGTTTCCATGTGTATGTATTAGGCGGGGAATCAAGTTTGAGTACAACCCAATATGGAGCATGATCCGACAATGTGCGAGGGTAGAAGCCCACGTCCTCCAGCACAGGAAGAAGGGAGCGGGATAGTAAAATAAGGTCTATCCTAGACATTGAGTTATGTGACGCTGAAAAGCAAGAAAAAGCCTTATCCTGCGGGTGACGATATCTCCATGTGTCTATCAGGGCCATCTCACCGAGGAATCTACCGAATCGAGTGTGCTGTGGGGAGGGGTTGCTAGATGGCTGTGTAGTCATTCTATCTAGATCCCTGTCTAGTACATTATTAAAGTCTCCCATCCACAACACCGGGACAGTAGGGAATTGTGATATAAAAGCAAGGCCTTCGTGTAGGACATTAAAGTGGAACGGAGGAGGTACATATACTGCCAGAATAAGTATCTCAAGCCCATTTAGTTTGGCGTGCAAAAATAGGAATCTGCCCTGTGGATCTGATTTAAGCGTCAATAAAACAAATTGTACTGTTTTTGCCACTAATAGTGCGACTCCTCTAGAGTTAGAGGTGTATGGAGAATGATATAGCCACCCTACCCAAGGTTTCTTAAGTGTTGACATCAGTTGACCGGTAAGATGGGTCTCTGTTAGGGCTATTATCTCAGCCCGCATATTTTTAAGGATAAATAAGGCCGCATTTCTCTTTGGTCTAGCCCTAATGCATCGCACGTTCCACGTGACACATTTCAACCTAGAGACCATATTCGGGTTTGTTTATCTGTGATCTCGCCACCCCGGCCGCGGAGCAGCCACCTCGTCCCGCCCCGCAATACAGAAGGACGTGCGTTTCTGTCTATGGATGGGTCCCCTCACCTTCCCGGTCCATGGTGTGCAGGCAGTGAGGAGATAATGTGCTATAACCTTTGGCAACCAGTGAGTAGTAATGATGTGCACTATGTAAATAATTGAGTGCAGCGCTAAAATCGCCCAGTATAAACTAGGAACATGGGTAAAACATGTATACATCAGTGAAAAAGTTGAATAAAAATCAAAAAGAATTAGCAAAGTGGAAATAAACCAGTAAGGTGTAAACAAAATGTCTATAGTGAAGTGTGGGATAACAAGGGACCAGAGTCCATAAATGTAGGATCAGTGGAATTCTTCTCAAAGGGGAAGGTGCTGGAACCCTGGACGGTGAACTGGCACTCAGATGGAAGGTAACCACAGGTAACAAGCCACAAACATCATCAAATGAAAGAGATTGGGTACTCTTACCGGATCCGTAGGACGTATCTGCCGTAAAGCAGTACGTCTATTAGGCATGAGGAGGTAATCTCCCGTAATATCCACTCGAATGGTATCCTGTAGATCACGATCACTGATAGGGAGTGGTTATCCTGGGTGGAAGTTGAACCGCTATCAGGCACGCTCTCCAGTTCCGGAGCAGAAGGATCAGGAGGAGCAGATGAGAGGACTCCCGCAACTGCCGTCATTCGCGGGTGGAACATGATGTGCACTAACCTCATGCAACCAATCATTGAGTGGTAAGGATATGCAGTAACCTCTAGCAACCAATTGGTGAGTGGTAAGGATGTCCAGTAACCTCTAGCAACCAATCAGCGAGCAGTATTGATGTACAGTAATCTCTAGCAACCAATAACCAAGCAGAAGGCATGTGCTCCAGTAAATAATCAGTGAGCCATAATGTGTGCTGTAACCTCTAGCAGCCAGTCAGTGAGCTGTAATGATACACTGTAACCTTTGGCAACCAATCACAATGGCTGCCTGACCTGATTCAGTAAACTGATTTTGAGGCTAGCTGCTATTTATTGTATGTCTCAGAGCAGGTGGAGAGCGAAATTGCAAGAAAATGTTTGCCCAATGTCCAATCAATATTAAAGACGGGCCATGAGTTTTCTTATGACAGAATTACACCATTTTTACATACTTCAAATAGTTGACACTTGTTATTTGCCACAATGGTCATTATTTTTTTTGCCAGCTGACTGTTATATTCTGTTCTCTTTGGCTGTCAATTCTAAAAATATGATGGATTGAAGTTAGGTGTTAGGCATAGGATTACACATTAGCCCCTTCATTGTGAAAAAGGCGGTAAACCTGTTAATTACATTTAGTTATTTCAAATGTTCTTAAATTTAAAAGTACGCCATACTTTTTGACTAAGCAGGAGACCTATTCTTAATTTATATATACTTATTATTAATCAACACTTTTACTACAATTTGCGTAATTGCCTGCAAACCTCTATATCGAGCAAAAGATGGCAGTATTTTCTTTAAAATGCATTTTAAGCCAGGCGTGTTATGTTTTGCAGCTTTGTTAGATGGGTTGTAGTTAGAAAGCTAATAAAGAATGATATTTTGTGCATAATGTGAGAATCCTTAAAGCACAAATAAGCTGCAATCAGCAGTAAGTAAAGCACATCAGGGTGGTCTTATCAGTGTATTTTTTTGTGGTTTGCTTACTAAAATGTTTCAGTTCTTGAGGAAGCCTAAAGTTGAACTCTGAGTACATATAATATAACACAAATGAATGCTCTTATGTATTCATTTAAATGAACATTTTATTGTCTAAGGATCTGAATCTGGCTTGCTATCAGGCTTTTGCAATTCCTTGTCTAGTATAACTCAGACTGGGAAGGGGAGGGGCAGCTCTATAGAATATAGTGAGATGAGAAGGGAGCAGGGAACATTTATCTAAATGCAGCAGAGAAAAGTCAGGTCCCCAACTTAGCTGTACTGTCTGGACTCCTGACCCTTTCTCTGTATATGCTATGCTGTACATTATACTTCTAACCCCTTTTCTTTATTGTAAGTAGTGTAGTGTACATTATACTCCTCACTCCTTTGTATATTATATGTTGCACAGTATATTTCTATTATATAATAGATAGTGCTACGCTGCTGGAGTGTGTGTAAAATCACTGAAAATATTGTAAATATTTTATTATATCTTTTCATGTGACAACACTGAAGAAATTGCACTTTGCTACAATGTAAAGTAGTGAGTGTACAGCTTCTATAACAGTATAAATTTGCTGTCCTCTCAAAATAACTCAACACACAGACATTAATGTCTAAACCGCTGGCAACAAAAGTGAGTACACCCTAAGTGAAAATGTCCAAGTCGGGCCCAAAGTGTCAATATTGTGTGTGGCCACCATTATTTTCCAGCACTGCCTTAACCCTCTTGGGCATGGAGTTCACCATAGCTTCACAGGTTGCCACTGGAGTCCTCTTCCACTCCTCCATGATGACATCACGGAGCTGGTGGATGTTAGAGACCTTGAGCTCCTCCACCTTCCGTTTGCGGATGCCCCACAGATGCTCAATAGGGTTTAGGTCTGGAGACATGCTTGGCCAGTCCATCACCTTTACCCTCAGCTTCTTTAGAAAGGCAGTGGTCATCTTGGAGGTGTGTTTGTGGTCGTTATCATGTTGGAATACTGCCCTGAGGCCCAGTCTCCAAAGGGAGGGGATCATTCTCTGCTTCAGTATATCACAGTACATGTTGGCATTCATGGTTCCCTCAATGAACTGTAGCTCCCCAGTGCCGGCAGCACTCATGCAGCCCCTGACCATGACACTCCCACCACCATGTTTGACTGTACCTAAGACAAACTTGTCTTTGTACTCCTCACCTGGTTGCTGCCACACACACTTGACACCATTTGAACCAAATAAGTTTATCTTAGTCTCTTTGGACCGCAGGACATGGTTCCAGTAATCCATGTCCTTAGTCTGCTTGTCTTCAGCAAACTGTTTGCGGGCTTTCTTGTGCATCATCTTCAGGAGAGTCTTCCTTCTGGGATGACAGCCACTCAGACCAATTTGATTCCGTGTGTGGCATATGGTCTGAGTACTGACAGGCTGACCCCCCATTCTGGATATGATGCTGAACACGTGCACTTCTTTAGTCGACCATGGCGAGGCCTGTTCTGAGTGGAACCTGTCCCGTTAAACTGCCGTAAGGTCTTGGCCACCCTGCTGCAGCTCAGTTTCAGGGTCTTGGAAATCTTCCTATAGCCTAGGCTATCTTTATGTAGAGCAACAATTCTTTTTTTCAGATCTCAGAGAGTTCTTTGCCATGAGGTGCCATGTTGAATTCAGAGTGACCAGTATGAGAGAATGAGAGTGATAACACCAAATTTAACACACCTGCTCCCCATTCACACCTGAGACCATGTAACACTAATGAGTCACATGACACCGGGGAGGGAAAATGGCTAATTGGACCTCAATTATGAGAAACGACTACAAGCGCTAAATTTATTCTCCTTGGAGAAAAAACGCTTGAGAGGAGACATGATAGTGATATACATATATCTCAACGGTGATCCCAGCGTAAGTATAAAACTTTTTTAGTCCCAGGGAGTATAGGAAGACATGGGGCTACACGATTAGACTGGAACAGAAGTCTAAGCAGGTTAACCTTAAGCTCTACACAGCCTAAGGTTAACTGGCTTAAGCTGGTTAACCTTAAGCTGTGTAGAGGGTTCTTCACTGCCAGGGCGGTAAGGATGTGGAACTCTCTTCCACAATCGGTGGTGTTGGCAGGAGGTATGGATAGTTGTAAAAGACTCTTGGATGTGCATCTTAGTGAAAACAATATACGGGGATATGGGAATTTTTACACACACACACCTACACAGGTTGAACTGGATGGACTGTTGTCTTTATTCAACCTTACCAATTATGTAACTATGTAACATGTACAGTATATCAGGGGTAATAAATTAAAACTGACGGAGGTGCGATCAGTAAAATTTTCTTCCAGCAGAGGTCAGAATCTCATATTTGCTCTGTGACTCAGATCCTTCATCCTTCACATTACAAACCCCCTTTTTACATCAGTGTCCTTGTTCCCCCTTTACATAACAATTCCCTCTTTACATTACAGTCCCCCCATTTACAATATAGCCACCCTTTACAATGCAGTCCCCCCTTTTACATCACAGCCCTCATTTGCATCACAGTCACCCCGTTTACATTACAGTGCTTCCATTTATATCACAGCCAACCTTACATCACAGTCCCCCCTTTATTTCACAGTGCTCTTCTTTATATTATGGCCTCACCTTTACAATAGAATCCTCCTTTACTTTCTTCGGTCTACGGTCTTTTACATCGCATATTTGCCTCTCATTTTGGTATTTTTTGGGATGTGAATGGGATGCCTGAAATGATGACAAAACTATGATTGTGTAGTGCTTTTATGGACACAAATGACCTCAATTGTCCATTTTTTCTGATTTTTGGCTCTCGGAGACCCCTCTGACCAAGGACAAAGGTCATGCAGTGAATTGTGGATTGGGGCATGAATTTCCAGCCATTACATTTGGAGTTTCACTTAACCGAAAAAAAGCCATGGGTTCCGCCTAAAACTTAATGTGGCTCAAAACATGGACCTTGTGCCTATAAATAAGTATATGTTTAGGATCATCTGAGGAAATTGGTGGCAAGGCTCAAAGTGGATCTCCATCATTTTGGTCGAGTTGGAAAGGGTTTGGCCCTTGGTAAAGCCTAGTACACATTAGGAGTTTTTTCTTTCGTTCAACCCAGCGGGCTAAACGAAACAAAACTGAATAGCTCGCGAGGAGCCACTTTACTAACTATCTGATGTTAGTAGAGCAATCTCCTTCGCTGGGCTGTGGCGTTCTGACAGGGGAGCCACCAGAACACACCAGTCAGCGCTCTTAGCCATTGGCTGAGAGCACTGATCGGATGCCAATCGGCAGACCTTTTTTCGGTCATGCTTCTTCGACAAAAGCCAGCCATACACACAGGCTGAATGTTTAAATATTGAATGCTGCTCGATATTTGACCCATGTGTACGGTCCTTATGTGGTTCACTGCTGTCTATATAATTCTTGAGAGGTTTTCCCTGTTACTTCCACTTAGGTCACTGGTACAGGAAGTGAGGAAAAAATCTCCCCAACAGGAGCACAGACAGCAATTGATATCTGACAGATACTCTTAACCTTCTTTACTAATTCTGTGTCTTAGAAGTTTATTCTTCCTTATTTCTTCCTGTTCTGAAGACACAACAGAAACGAAGGGGAGATCTTCCTGTACCGTAATGGAGGAGCATATTCCCTGACACATTTTAATGGTATCAAGCCATTTACAAAACTGCATTGCAAATATAACAACTTTATTATTATTTCTCACTTTACTACAGACTTAAAACATTTCAAAAGTGATTAAAATAGAGGTGTATTTTCTTTTAGTCTTCAGCCCACAGGAATCATGATGGAGGACGTGCATTTACTACACTAATGGGGTAGTAATTTCCACTACAGCAAATGCTGCTAGTTTCCATAGTTACCAAGGAAATATTACAGTGGAAAGAAATAGTAGAAGAATAAGGGTGGAACACAGGGGGTCTCACACTGTGCATATATGCTCAGGTTTATTTTATTTACTTCCCCTTATTATCAGTTTTACTAATTCGAATAAAATAGCTCCTTTATCACTTATGCTAAGGTTTTGAGAATGTTATCTTACAAAAATAAAAAAGAAACATGAACATAATTAAATATATTAAAACAGGGAAATATTATACTACGGCTTAAAATGTCCAGCTGTGACAGAGAACTGCATCCATTATATGGGCATAAAGCCTTTGAAAATTCTATATAGTATTTTACTGAAAGTGTCCATTGACATACGTTGATGGTCAGTCTTTTCAGAGCTGACATCAGTGAGCTGAGTGCAAACATTTAATGAGGGGGCTTCCCAAACGAAATTTGTTCTAATTCAGTCACACATCACAGAAACCATATTTATTTCATTTGTAATCATTAGTTTTGTTAAATAAAGAAATTAGAACATCCAAACAGCTAAAGTGCATATACACTATATGCTATTTTCTGATATGATATGTGCAATTCTGGTGCTAGCCTTGGCACAAAATATAGGTCAGAGAGTGCCAACACGATTTAAATTTTTTAGCTCTCTGCAGAACATTGCTAGGACTGGGGAAAACTATAGGCACCCTAAACAATAAAATGTTGGGTATGGCCAAACTGTGCTTAACTGTTGGTGTTGCTTAAACTGGAATGGCTAAATGGAGTCTGAGCCTAATTACTGTGCTACACACATGCACCACGGTTCTTGTACCCAAAAAATACTCCTTAATTGCAGAGCCCCAAGTCACATTCATTTCTATGAAGTTACTAATAAGGACATAAGTTCTCATATGGGCTTCCTTCCCATTGGCTATTAACAATTTTATATGATAGGTAACATTTGAGGGTTCAAACTCACTTGGAGGATTATTTATTCATTCTGTCAAAGGGGCATCGCCTATCTAGTCTGACTTTGTAGATTTAAAGTGATACACTACGTCGCTTTATGCTCATTTGGAGAATAATATAGGAGGATTCTGGTCTTTATTTGTAGATAAGAGATGTTTGCGCTGCGCTTGATATTCTATTATAAATGGTGTCAAAGATCACTAATAAATAAATATCAAATAAATGACAAATAAATACAACTTTCCACATAAGAACTTCCTATGTATAGTGTGCGCATTAACTTCTACATTGTGCATACATATCAAACAATTAAAGTGCAATGTGCATATACAGTAACGCCAAAGCCAACTTAATCCAGTGATGTATTAGACAACATGCAATATCTCGCATCTAGTGCAGCATGCAAAAAAATCAAATAGCATAAAATTGAAATAGCATAAAAGTGCTCAGTGCGTCTTAGACGCAGTCAATATAATCTGCCCTTAGTGATCTCCATATTATAGTGTCCATAAAATGTCCAAATCAAATGTGCATCTGTGTCCAGCAAAATCCAAAACATCCAGTGAAATGAATTTGAGTGCTGCAAACAACCGTGATGTATCCTGGTAACCCCCCTAAAGTGATTGCGCTCACCTCAGAGCGTGTGACACAGTTGCTAGCTATGTCAAATCATGCTTGGTAGCCACCCATTGGGCTCTGCAGGTATGTTAGATGCGATCTCCACTCACTCTGGGTTGAAAAGGCTCCATAGACATCCAATCATAAAATGAAGAGAGACTACATAGTGTAATATTATCAAACACTATTTTATTAAGATATAAAACCACTTCCCACAGAGGGGTACTCACATTCTCCTGGTGCTGCTGTGCACCAGACAATAAAACGCTGTGTAAAACCGCTAGTTTGTATGCCGCAGGGTATGTGTTTCTCCCAGCTCAGCTGTGTGCTGTTACGTCCGTCCTGGCCCCTCCCCTACGCGTGTTCGACACAGGGGGTCACGTGTCTTCATCAGGGGGAATGATGTAGACACCATTGTATTCTCAGATTGAATATGATGAATAAACCCTAATTACAGCACAGAACCTGAAGCAACCTTTGATCTTGAAAAATGATCTTATATGAAACGATCTTATTTGAAATATGAAATTATTTATGAAATATGAGAGTTGTAATTTAATACAACGTGTTTTTAATTACATTTGCTGTGGGTTTTTTTTAACACATTGGCACTCTTCTTTGAGGTAAAAGTCCCACCTCCTATTTGGTCCTCACCCCACTAGTTTGGGGGAGGGTCTGTGTCGTTTATTATGAAATTGGGAAGGTATCTCTGGAAGGTTTACAACAGAATAAGAGTTGAACCCACCATTTGACTTATAATCACATTTTGATCATACATATTTAGCCTAAAGTGGAATCCAGGAGCCAAAGAATGAAAGTGCCTTTTCTCAGTACCAGTAATGTGGGTACTGGTAGGACAGCTGCTATAGAAAAGGTTTCTGGATGTCCACAGGGTCCCATCTGCTAGGGGTGAACAAATAACTTGTACCAGTTATAGGGCAGACAAGTGTCTGAAACACTCATATTTCATTTGTCTCTGACAAGAGTTTTGTTAGTCCAAAATCTGTATTCAAATGGATAATGAACATACAGTGCCTTGCAAAAGTATTCACCCCCTTGGCATTTTTTGTGTTTTGTTGCCTCACAACCTGGAATTAACATGGATTGTTTGAGGATTTGCACCATTTAATTTACAGAACATGCCCACAACTTTGAAGATTTTTTTTTTTTTATTGTGAAGCAAACAAATAGGACAAAATAACAGAAAAAGTTCATGTGCATAACTTCACCACCCTAAAGTCAATACTTTGTAGAGCCACCTTTTGCGGCTATCACAGCTCCAAGTCACTTTGGATAAGTCTCTATGAGCTTGCCACATCTTACCACTGGGATTTTTGCCCATTCCTCCTTGCAAAACTGCTCCAGTTCCTTCAAGTTGGATGGTTTGCGCTTGTGAACAGCAATCTTTAAGTCTGACCACAGATTTTCTATTGGATTGAGGTCTGGGCTTTGACTAGGCCATTCCAACACATTTACGTGTTTCCCCTTAAACCACTCAAGTGTTGCTTTAGCAGTGTGTTTGGGGTCATTGTCCTGCTGGAAGGTGAACCTCCGTCCTAGCCTCAAATCACACACAGAGTGGTACATGTTTTGCTCAAGAATATCCCTGTATTTAGCACCATCCATCTTTCCCTCAACTCTGACCAGTTTCCCATTCCCGACTGCTGAAAAACATCCCCACAGCATGATGCTGCCACCGCCATGTTTCACTGTGGGGATGGTGTTCTTTGGGTGATATGATGTGTTGGGTTTGCTCCAGACATAGCGTTTTTTTTAATGGCCAAAAAGTAAAATTTTAGTCTCATCAGACCAAAGCACCTTCCTCCATACATTTTGGGAGTATCCCACATGCCTTTTCGCAAACTCAAATCGTGCCATTTTGTTTTTTGCTGAAAGTAATGGCTTTCTTCTGGCCACTCTGCCATAAAGCCCAACTCTATAGAGCACACGGCTTATTGGCGTCCTTTGTACAGATACTCCAGTCTCTGCTGTGGAACTCTGCAGCTCCTCCAGGCTTACCTTAGGTCTCTGTGCTGCCTCTCTGATTAATGCCCTCCTTGCCCGGTCTGTGAGTTTTGGTGTGCGCCCGTCTCTTTGCAGGTTTGCTGTTGTGCCATGTTCTTTCCATTTGGTTATGATAGATTTGATGGTGCTCTTAGGGATCATCAAAGATTTGGATATTTTATTATAACCTAACCCTGACTTGTACTTCTCAACAACATTGTCCCTTACTTGTTTGGAGAGTTACTTGGTCTTCATGGCAGTGTTTGGTTAGTGGTGCCTCTTGCTTAGTTGTTGCAGCCTCTGGGGCCTTTCAAAAAGGTGTGTATATGTAATGACAGATCATGTGACACTTAGATTGCACACAGGTCGACATCATTTCACTAATTATGTTACTTCTGAAGGTAATTGGTTGCACCAGAGCTTTTGTGTGAATAGGGACAACTAGAAAGAATAGGATTCTGCATGTTGAGCATACTCAGGCATAGGAAAATTAGCAGAAAAATGTGAATGGGTGCTAAGATGGTACCAGTTTATGACCATGCAAAACCTGCTTGCAGCAGGTCAAATCCACCTGTCAATGAATTCTGAATAAAAAGAAGTGTTGTGCTGTCACTTAAAAGTGTATGTAAGTGCCTAAAAACCATATGTTAACAACTTATAAATGCGATAGGCAAATTCATTATAAAAAAATATTAATTTCAATTAATATATTCCATGCAATCATGCAAACAATATATTGAAAAAAAAGCAAAATCTGTAAAGTGGTGAAATCTGTAAAGAGGTGAAATTATGAATTGATGAAGTGCCTCACCAAACATGTCCTTCCTTGAAAAAGGCATAAGTGTGAGGTGTCTTTCAGCAGTTTCTGCTGTGCCAGCTTTTAGCCAGAGAATCCTGGGCATATGAACAGAGATAAAAGCCGTTCTGAATAGTTGTCTCATGAAGTGTTCCAAAGCCTACGGAGAAAAAAGAGCAGAGGGAAGCTTTTGTATTTGCTCGGTAATGGCAACAACTGTTGGTTGTTCATTGACCTGGTCCAGTTAACTGCGGTTTGGTATGACTAAAATAGCAACAAGAGCTGGTTGCAGGGCTGGGCTTGCCAGGGTAAAAATAGATTAAGGAGCATCTCAAATTTTCTGTTTGCAGAAACTTTACAGGATGGAACTTCTGCTATGGGTACTTTGGGATAATTGTTTAGGACAGAAGCAGTAGGATCAACCACAGGAATAGCCCATTTCTTTTAAACTCTTTTTTAAACTAGGATACAGTTCTGAACATATTTTTGGAGGAGGGGGGGGGGTTGTAAAATCTTTCAGGAGTGACCCAGTCGTCATAGACGGCACATTATATTTATGAATGGGGAATTGTTTTTATAAGCTTAGTAGGTGTCATTGTGCCCAAATAGGCATGGTGTGATAGAGGCGAGTCCACCAGTACAATCTTAAGGCTTTTACGTAGAGGCAATGAGCTTTTTAACATTAGCAAGCATATTGCAGGAAGCTCCTCCTTCAATGTAATGACAATGTGGGGGACATAAATCTTCTGCAGCTTCCTCCAACACTGCTTCTATGTCCTCCTCATTCCCCTGTTATTCAGGATCATCTAGAACCAGTATAACAGGGTCCAACGCTGGTAGGAAAATGGGAGTAGGACAAGAGGCAGGGCATCTTTAAGCTTTGAACAAAAATGGCTGAATCAAGGCTGTAATCTGAGGAATTGTGACATAGATGCATAAAATTCAGCTTTTGTCAAATAAGCAACTTGTGTGCCTGAAATAGAGCTAGAATCAGATGCTGGGACCGTTAAGATTGATTCCTGCTCCGATGCAAGGGATGCATCTTTACTCTGTGGCTGAGTGTTGTGTGGGCCTTCGGCAGAGCGAATGTTAACCTGCTGTTTAGAGTCTCTCCCTTTTGACAGGTCTCTGCCATAGCAAATTTGCAAATACAAATTTGTAATCGCACATCAATGCCCTTTTTGTGGATTGTGGGCCTTTTTGTCAAGGTCTCAAAGATGTTTTGGAGCACCATGCTCGTGTTTTTGGTAAGGACACACACAATAGGGGAACAGAGAAAGCACACAGGCACGTGGGATAAATGACATGTTTTCAAATAAACCTGAATGCACTATTTATTTGGGCAACAATGTGGCAAATGAGGTTTAGGGCTCATGCACACGGGACGTTATAAAAAAGCCAGTAACGTTAGCTGTAAAGTGAGTTTTTCAGCGTTTTTGTAGTAGCGTTTATTAGCAAAATTATACTCCCATAAAAGCTTATGGCTAAAAAATGCTAAAGAGCCAAGTTTTTAAGCTGTTTTCAGCTTTTTTCAGAGTTAGAGCGTTTTTACAGCTGAAAAACGCCTCTCAACACCCACTAGTTCTGGGCAGGTTTTCCAGCTATAAAACACCCCTGCCAAAAACTGCTGATAACAGCCTATGTGTGCATGGACACTTATGATAACATGCTGGACAGTTTATAGACTACAGAAAAAAAAAAACATCTGAAGCCAAAACAGCAGCTGTAAAAATGTTCAGTGTGCATGAGGCCTTAATGTTGATAAAGGCGCCTTCACACTGCCCCTGCTGTGCTTTGGCTTAGGTGGGTACCCTGCGCTGCAGCCAAACTGCAGTGGATCCATGTGAAGTTGGCCTAAATGTAAAGTTATGCACTTGGGGGATAAAAACATGCATGCATCATACATACTCAGAAGAGCACAACTGGGTGAGTCAATGGTCGAGAAGGATCTGGGTGTTCTGGTAGATCATACATTTGAAGTATAAGTTCATCTTTTGAAACATGTAACTTTGGAGCAGCTGACTTTCCCATCCCCTCCCCACCTCAACCCCCACCAGCAGGAGAGGGATCCTCTTCCCGCACCTGCTGTCACATTTTAAAAAGCAGCACTATAAGGGTACTGTCACACTGGGGCGGTGGCGGCGGTGTGACAGTGTTAGCGGTGCTTTACCGCTGTTATATCGGCGCTTTTCGGCCGCAGAAACGGTTTAAAGGGCCCGTGTTGTCGCGCTGCCGAAGCACTTTGCAGGGGCTCCTGCAGCGCTGCCCATATATTTCAATGGGCAGGGCGTTTTGGGAGTGGTGTATAAATCACTCCCACACTGCCCCAAAGATGCTACTTGCAGGACTTTTTTCCCTGTCCTGCAATCACACTGCCCCAGTGTGAAAAGCACTCGGGCTTTCACACTAGGGAGGCATGAGAGGCGCTTTTCAGGCGCTATTTTTACCACTTAAAACGTCTGAAAAGCGCCCAAGTGTGAAAGTACCCTAAACTATGAAATACAAGTCCACCACAGCAGACGGCTTGTGGTTCTCAATGAACTGCGAGGGCGCTGATCAATGTCCTCATAGTTCATTGATTCTTCCTGCATTTCAGTAACTGCCTGAAAAGGAGGTTTGGGCAGACAGCTGTATTGAGTGTCTGCAGGAGCCTGGTATTGCACCTGCCGATCGTGAGTGCAATGCTTTACAGACTGCAGTGTAAAAAAAAAAATAAATGCACGTTTTTTACCTGCAAAATCATGTGTATTTATTATTTATTTACAAAAATCCTTTCTTGTATTAAGAGAGGTATGGACTCCAGAGAGAAAGAGAGGGAGAGAGAGATCATTTTGCCCCTGTACAAATCATTAGTAAGACCTCATCTGCAATATGCAGTTCAGTTTTGGGCTCCAGTTCTCAAAATCTGGGAACTGGAGAAAGTGCAGAAAAGGACAACCAAACTAATAAGAGGCATGGAGGAGCTCGGCTATGAGGAAAGATTAGAGGAACTGGATTTTATCTCTCTTGAAAGGCGGAACTAAACCTTTCTATCCTTTTCAGCCAAGGAAGCTGCCATGTTAGTCTGTTTGATCCACAACTGCTATGGTGCTGTATATGTGATCAGTTATTACATCAGTCATTTCGTGTTTTGACAGCTTGGTGGGGAACACACCCCACAGCTAGCATTCCCGGCATGCCGGGTATGTAACTGTTTTTTTTTTTTTTAACCGTAAGATCGATGAATTAAGTTGGCTTTAAGGAGGGATATGATCACCATGTAAAAATACATAAATGGTCCATAAAGTGTATTTGGTGTAGAATTATTCACTTACAGGTAATTTTTAGGGGGCTCTTTATGTCTGGAGAAGGAGAGATTTAACCTTCACATACAGAAAGCCTTATTCACAGTAAGAGCTGTGAAAACGTGGAATAGACCCCCTGAAGAACTAGTTCTGGGCAAATCAGTAGAATATTTAAAAAAAAAGAGCCAGATGCTTTCCCAAATACATAAAAGATCATAGGATATTAACATTTAAAGGTAATACAACCAGAGCCTTTTTACCACATGAGTTACCATCTGCACAGTATATGCATTGTAGGAGAGGCCTCAAGCTCAGGAGGAGATCCTATTAACAGTATTATGGTCTATAACCGTAGCAGTCTATCCATTATTAGCTGAGGGGGAGCAAGGTTGGGGTTGTCCAACCAGTTCTGCCATATAAGGTCACATTTTTTGGGCACATTTCGGTGTCGGTATACCAACTGTTCCCTAAGGAGGAGACAGTTGACATATGCGATCCACTGAGCCTTTGTAGGCACATTAGTCGCCAGCCAGTAGCGTGCTATGAGTTTCCTAGCTAAATATAGTAGTCTAGTTACCATTATATAGATGTCTTTTGGATACATTTCAGCATCAACTGATCCCAGGAGGCACACCAGTGGCGTACATGGTATGGGTGTTTGTGCTACAGGCGGATACAATCTGTGTGACCTCTGTCCAATATCTAGTAATCTTTGGGCAGCGCTATATCATATGTATAAAGTCTCCCCTGTGGATGGTACATTTAGGGCATAGGGGGGAGTCTCTTTTGCCCCATTCATATAGCTGTATAGGTGTACGATAAGACCTATGAAGTATAAACAATTGTGAGAAATTATGAGATGCAGAGACTGACACCACCGGAATTGATTCCAGGGCCATGTCCCACTGGTCCCAGTCTATGCCTCCCACTTCCGTGGACCAGTGCGTTCTACATTTAAGTAGGGCAGGATATTGAATTGTGGATACTAAAGTAGAGTAGCCTCGTGATATACCCTTGCAATTATTAGCTTGTAGGACCTCCTGTATCAGAAAAAAAATTAGTGATATTTAAACTGACAGTCCGTATCTGGGTTTGTAACGCATGTCTGAGTTGGCGGTATTGGTAGAATTGTTTCTGTGTTAGAGAGATTTCCCTGCATAAATTTTCAAATGATTTGAGTACATTACCATCATATAGTTGTGTGAAGAACTATATCCCTATTCTTGACCAAAGGGAGAAACCCTGTAGTTTAGATAGCTCAGGGTAGTTGGGATTATTCCAGACGTGAGTAAACTCCATTGGACCATCTATGGTTAGTGCACTTTTAACTGCCTTCCAAACCTTCTGGAGTAGTATTGCTGTTGGGGAGGACAAAGGGATACCCGGCAGACCCATCTCCAAATGAGAGCCAGCTATTAATATGGGATTGATGCATAATAGGGTCATCTGAATCATGTAGATCCCAACCTGCAAGCTGTTGCAGCTGCGATGCTAAAAAGTACATCTTAGAGTGTGGTACCGCCAGCCCGCCCCCCCCCCCCCCCTCTTGCCAAATTGTAGTGTTGTCAGGCTTTTTTCCAGATAAGGTCATGAAATTGGGAGTCAATCTTCTTGAACCATTTGTTGGGAATCCACATAGGAGAATTGTAGAAGATATATAGGAGCTGCAGGTGCCCAGATTATTTTGGTCAGGTTTACCCACCCTACCTCTGATAGTGGAAGCTTACACCATCCCTGACATTTAACATATTGTCTGTCCATTAAGGGGGCTAGGTTAAGTTTCAAGTATTCAGTAGGGTCTGGCGATATCATTACTCCCAGATATTTAAAAGTGTTAACAATGGCAATTTGGGATGCCTCTGTAGGGAGAGGTGATACTAGTGGATCAAGGGGCATAAGTACAGATTTGGACCAATTAATAGTAAATCTGGAGAAGTCACGAATTTATTAATGGTTGCCATCAGGGTCCGCAGCGAGCCACTGGAGTCCGCCAGATATAGTAAGGCATCGTCAGCGTATAGGGACAACTTGTCTCCAGCTGGCCCCTGTGGAATCCCACAATGTCCCTATTATTGTGAATTAACATGGCAAGTGGCTTCACTGCTAGTGCAAGTAAAAGGGGAGATAATGGGCAGCCCTGCTGAGTACCCCAGTGTAACTGGAAGGGCAAGGAGAGGGAATTATTAACTCGGACCCTGGCCCGAGGTTCTGAGTAGAGTACTTTCACCCAGTTGATAAAGGCATTCCCCAGGCCAAAGCCAGCCAGGATTTCCCAGAGATAGGGCCATTCAACGCTGTCAAAAGCCTTGGCAGCGTCATATAACATTTTTTTTAAAGTGTTACTAAAACCAGTAATATGAAAATAGTTCATCCCCCCCACAGTGCCCACAGCTTAAAAAAAATCTTCTTTTTACATTAAAATACTGCTACTATATACTTTTTTGGATGATCTGTGCTGAGTTTCTCCAGTGCTGAGAGTTCAGGAAGGAGGAGATTTCCACTGCTGCCTGTATCCACGCCCACATGTGTGATGTCAAATCCTGTGACCTGGCTAGCTCTGAGAACAAGTAAATGTTCTCGCTAGCATAAAAGACACAACTGAGCATGTGCAGGTCGGCTACTCTGCCTGTGTTAGCTGGCATTTCCCAGATAGAAAGTGCAGGGAGGGGAGGATCTGTGCATAAAAAAATAAAACAGCCTTTTTACACAATGCAGAGGATTAACCCCTTAAGTTCCACAGTGAGTATAACAAGCATGCCATGCTGCATATAAAATCATAAATCATAGACTGATTTTACTGCTGTGGGTATAGTAACACTTTAAGTCAGTTTAGTGTCACTACAAAATTTAGAACTAAAAAAAAAAAATTTGTATCTTAAAGTAGAACTATAGGCAATTTTTTTTAACATTTTGGATAGAGTAACGGAGGGTTACAACCCCCTTCAGATTTTTTTTCACCATCGTTGTCCCATTGCGGAGATTTCCCTCAATTTGCTTTCACATAGCCAAAACAGGAAGTGAGAGGAAATCCCTCAAAATTAAGGGAATAGCTTGAGATCCCCCACGTCACCAGAACTAGTGTTCCCATTGGCAGATTCTTCCCATATTGTTTTTCTGGGGACATCCCAAAATGTGGGATTTTCTTTTACTTTCACTTTCAATGATAATGTTAAACAGGACAAATAGAGAGGATGAATCTCCCTAATAGGGGCACAGACAGCAATAAAAACTGACAAGGGTTCTAATCCTTCTCTACTCTATCCAAAACTGAAAAAAAAAAAACACAAAAAAAACCTTTTGCCTTTTCTTTTTTAGTCATCCGAACCTAAATCTGGCCAGAGACGCTGCGAGGAGGAGCTGTGAGACATGCTGTACGTGCATGTGGAGGAGCTGCACGCCACATGAGAAGCAGTTGAAGTCGCCGGGAACCAGGGAGTGAAAGGACCAAGGCTGTCTGGCAGCTGGAGCAGAGCAGGAGCGGGAGCAGAGGAACACACCGACAGAAGATAGCGGTGGAGCCGGCAGAAGATGCGGACACCGGGAAAAGACGCCGGAGAGACCCCCGAAATCGGGAAAAGGACCCCCGAAGTGAGAAGAGGACCCCCAAAGTCGGAAGAAGACCCCCGAAGTCGAAAGAAGACCCCGGAGCTGCCTAATAAATTACTTTAAAAACCTGTGTACTGTGTTTTATTGACACTTTTTTCCCTAGGTGAATGGGTAGGGGTACAATGTACCCCATACTCATTCACATAGGGTGGGGGGGCCGGGATCTGGGGGCCCCCTTATTAAAGGGGCTCCCGGATTCTGATAAGCCCCCCGCCCGCAGACCCCGACAACCAACGGTTAGGGTTGTCGGGAAAAGGCCCTTGTCCTCATCAACATGGGGACAAGGTGCTTTGGGGTGGGGGGGGGCCGCAGGGCGCCCCCTTCTCCCAAAGCACCCACCCCCCATGTTGAGGGCATGCGGCCTGGTACGGCTCAGGAGGGGGGGGGGGCGCTCGTTCATCCCCACCCCCTTTCCTGACCGGCCGGGCTGCGTGCTCGGATGAGGGTTTGGTATGGATTTTGGGGGGACCCCCATGCCGTTTTTTCGGCGCAGGGGGTTCCTCTTAATATCCATACCAGACCTAAGGGCCTGGTATGCCCCTGGAGGGGAACCCATGCCGAGTTTTTATTTAAAATTTGCCGTGGAGTTCCCCTTCAAGATTCATACCAAACACAGTGCCTGGCATTGGCGGGGATTCAAGTCGGATCCCCGCACCAGTGTCAACACGGCTCGCAAGGTGTCAATCTCGCCAATAAAAGTGGCGAGATTGACACAATATCAGACAATACACAAGTTGACCAAAGGGTGGTGGTAGAGAGCTGAAAAACCACGTGATATGGTGAAAGTTGGCTGGAAAAGTCCTGTCGTCTGTATGCAAGACAAACTTTTGGGCAACAACCTTTGTACAAAAATCCAAGGGAAAGTTTGTACAAAGTCCTATCATGTGTATGGGGCTTTAGAGTAACTTGAAATATTTGGGATTAACTGAGTAATTTGAAACAACGTGGAGTGCTGGGGGTTACTTAGAGTAGCTGTAGCACAAAGGAGTACTGTGGAGTAGTGTAGAGTATTGAGAGTAACCATTTAATATCCCCATTACAGTAGCGGGTAAAATGTCCAACAGGATTGGTGATGCAACCCAGTGCACATCTTGCTGCATGTATGCATTGCGTTCCTTGTAGAGCCATTCGAGGGCAAATACTGCTGTGCGAGATATCAGCTAGTTGTTTCTCTCCGTAACCCCATATCCTGGATTTATAAAACAAGGTAGCAACTAGGGATGCACCGAACACCCCCCGGTTTGGTTCGCACCAGAACTTGCAAACAAGCAAAAAATTTGTACGAACAACGTTAAAGTCTGTTGGACACGAACATGAAAAATCAAAAGTGCTCATTTTAAAGGCTTATATGCAAGTTATTGCCATAAAAAAGTGTTTGGGGACTCGGGTCCTGCCCCAGGGGACATGTATCAATGCAAAAAAAATGTTTTAGAAATGGACGTTTTTTCGGGAGCAGTGATTTTAATAATGCTTAAAGTGAAAAAAAATAAAAATGAAATATTCCTTTAAATATCGTGCCTGGGGGATCTCCTTAGTATGCCTGTAAAGTATAACAGTACCACAGCAAAATTTCATTTCTAAAGGAAAAAAGTCATTTAAAACTACTTGCGGCTGTATCATTGGGTCCCAGCATTATAGATAAAAATCATTGAAAAAAACTGCATGCCCCCCCCCCCCCCCCCCATTACCAGGCCCTTTGGGTCTAGTATGGATAGTAAGGGGAACCCTGCACCTAAATGAAAAAAAAAAAAAAAAAGAAACTGCGTGGGGGGCCCCCCCAAAATCAATACCAGGCCCTTATCCGAGCAAGCAACCTGGCAGGCCACAGGAAAGGGGGGGCGAGAGAGCGGCTCCCCCTCCTGAACCGTACCAGGCCACATGCCCTCAACATGGGGAGGATGCTTTGGGGTCCCCCCCAAAACACCTTGTCCCCATGTCGATGAGGACAAGGGCCTCATCCCCACAACCCTTGCCTGGTGGTTGTGGGGGTCTGCGGGCAGGGGGCTTATCGGAATCTGGAAGCCCCCTTTAACAAGGTGACCCCAGATCCCAGCCCCCCTATGTGAATGGGTATCGGGTACATTGTACCCCTACACATTCACACAAAAAAAGTAAAATGGAAAAAACTCCGCCTCCATGGAAGGCTCCCGCTGACTGAAGCCTCTTCATGATGACAGCTGAGGGCGGGCCACCGGTGACGTAAACAGGTGACCCAGCCCCCTTCTGACATTACATCGGACACTGTGATCAAAGATGAATGGACATCGCAGGACAGTTTTATTTATTTTTTTAAATAAAAGTACTTGTCCCAAATTGTCTACTGTCATTTTTAAAACGTTGACACTTTTTTTGGTGAATGTGTAGGGGTACAATGCACCCGATACACATTCACATAAAGAGGGCAGGATCTGGGGGGTCCCCTTATTAAAGGGGCTTCCAGAGTCCGGAAAGCCCTCTGCCCGCAGACCCCCACAACCACCGGGCAAGGGTTGTAGGGATGAGGTCCTTGTCCTCATCAACATGGGGACAAGGTGCTTTGAGGGGGACCCCAAAGCATCCTCCCCATGTTAAGGGCATGTGGCCTGGTACGGTTCAGGAGGGGGGGGGTGCCCTCTCGTCCCCTCCTTTTTCTGTCATTTTACCTTGCTATCTTACAGGCAAACTAAGGAGATCCCCCAGGCATGATATTTAAAGGAATATTTCATTTTTATTGTTTCACTTTAAGTAGTATTAAAATCACTGCTCCTGAAAAAACGGTAGTTTTTAAAACTTTTTTTTGCATTGATACATGTCCCCTGGGGCAGGACCCGGGTCCCCAAACACTTTTTATGGCAATAACTTGCATATAAGCCTTTAAAATTAGCAGTTTTGGTTTTTCATGTTAGTGTCCCATAGACTAACGATGTTTCGCGGCTTTCGAATTTGCCACGAACGCTGCATATTGTTCGCTGTTCGGCGAACGGGCGAACACCCGATGTTCGAGTTGAACCTACGTCCGAATTGAACATCGGTCTCATCCCTAGTAGCAACACTGGGCAGCATCAACAACCTGCAAAGGAGTTTGGACATTACCCAGCAGGTGCTGGCTTGGGACAGTGTAGAGGAGGGTGGAGACATGGATGCACAGGAGCCTGAGGTAGCTGGATGACAGCTAGGAGGGGTAGAGGGAAGAGCGCTAGAGAAGCTAGTGCTGAGTTGGTACACCCCAACAAATATGCCAAGATGCATGATGTTGCGGATTTCAGCTCAGGGGTGGCAGTGCTGGAGCAGGCACCCTCCTCTAGCTGCCAGGGGAATATGCTCCAGTAAGGAGGGAGCCAAGGATAAAAGGCAAGGTTAGACAGGTACTGGTTGTAGGGGGCTCAATTATTAGGACAGATAGGATAATCTGCCATAAAGACCGTGATCGTAGAATGGTATGTTGTTTACCGGGCACTTGGGTTCAGCACGTCGTGGATCGGATAGACAGATTATTGGGTGGGGCTGGGGAGGACCCAGCTGTCAGGGTACACATTGGTACCAATGACAAAGTAAGAGGAAGTTGGAGTGTCCTAAAAAATGACTTTGGGGACTTAGGAGCTAAACTGAAGAGAAGGACCTCTGGTACCACGAGCCACACCAGAGAGGCAGCAGGAGATTAGGGAAATTAACACGTGGCTGAAGAGCTGGTGTAGGAAGGAGAGTTTTGGGTTCCTGGAGAACTGGGCTGACTTTTCAGTTACCAGCTCTTTAGTAGGGACACCACCTTAATGGGAGGGCGCAGCTCTGTTGGGAAAAAAAGATGGCCAAGAAGTTAGGGGGGACAAATCAGAGGAAGCGATAGCCGGCAGGGAGCATAAGACAGAGGGGAATAGTGGAGGCACTAGTAATAATACATCATTAACATCTAATCTTGGGGTTATTGAGTTACCAAATCAAAAACAAAGCCCGAGAAATCATGTGGAGAAAATAATATGCACCAGTACAAAACTCACAGGAAATGTTCACAAATGCCAGGAGCCTAGTCAATAAATTGATGGAACTGGAGCTGCTATTACATGAGGATGTGGAATCCATGGGAATAACAGAAACTTGATTTGACAGCTCACATGACTGGCTGGCAAACATCCAGATGTATTCCTTGTATCGGAAGGACAGGGAGGGTAGAAGAGGGAGAGGGGTTTGTCTAGATATCAGGTATGCTTCACAGGTAGAAGAGAGGAATGACATCAGTGATGGGGCAGGGGGAGGTGGAGTCTGTATGGGTGGAACTCCAAAGGGTAGAAGTAAGTGGGAAATGAATAATGGGGGTATGTTACAAGCCTCCTAACCTGAAGGAAGAGGTGGAGTTGGATCTCCTTTCACAGTTAGAAATGGCAGTGAGGCAGGGAAATGTCATTGTGATGGGGGACTTCAACTATCCCAACATTGACTGGGAGGAAGGGACAGCTCACTCATTAAAGGCCCGCCTTTTCTTGAATGACTTACAGGACAACTTCATGTCCCAAATGGTGGATACCCGACTAGAAATTATGCATTGCTAGATCTATTAATTACAAATGATACAGATCTGATTTCAGATGTGAAAATACAGGACAACTTGGGAACTAGCGACCACAGGATTATTACATTTAGCATAAAACATAGGAAAGGGAGGCACAAGGCGAGTACAAGAACACTAAATTTCAAAAAAGACAATTTTTCTCAACTGCACTCAATGCTACAGGATATTAAGTGGGACCGAATTCTTGAAACATTGAACAAGGAGGAAAAATGAGAGTGCTTTAGGAACATATTAAATAAAAGTATCACCAAGTGCATTCCAATAGGTAATAGATATAGAAGAACAAAAGGTTAAACCTGGGTGGCTTAACCAAAACGTAAAATGTCATATTAAGGACAAAAAAAAAAATGGCATTTAAAAAGAGGAGGGGTCATTGTCAGCATTTCAACACTACAAGGAATGCAATAAGAAGTTCGAGAACGCGATGGGGGCGGAGAAAAAAACCCCAAGAAATGTTTTAGGCTACTTTCACACTGAGGTGCTTTATCGCTAAAAATAGCGCCTGCATAGCACCTGTAAAGAACCTCTCCTGTCTCTCGTGTGAAAGCCCGAGTGCTTTCACACTGGATCAGTGCGCCTGCAGGACAGTAAAAAAAAAAAAAAAAAAAAAAAGTCCTGCAAGCAGTACCTTTGCAGCGCTGTAGAAGCGGCCCCTGCCCATTGAAAACAATGGGGCAGCGGCGCTTTGTGGGCGGTTTTAAAAAATTTTTGGCCACTAGCGGGGGTTGGCCACTAGCGGCCAATTAGCGCTGCTAAAAGTAGCGGTGCTTTACCGCCGCACCAGTGTGAAAGTAGCCTTAAATAAATTAACAGTAAAAAGGCAAGGTCGGAACACATAGGCCCCATGAAGGAGGAGGAAGGGAGAATGGTTACAGATGACAATGAAAAAGCAGCTGTACTAAATGCTTTCTTCTCCTCAGTCTTCACACAAAAGGATGGGTATAACCACCTAGACAAAACACAAAAGAAGAGAGCGCAAAGCCGCCCTAGTGTAACTCGGCTCTAATATGGTAAAGTTAAAAATAGTAAAAAAGGTCAAACTCACATTGTGTGATGCTAGATACAGCATAAGGATTCCACTGTGGCCGCACTTCTATAACCACCTCAAGATCCTGACAGGGGAACCTAACTACCCAGATCCTGGCTCCTGGCTATCCACCACTACGCTCGACGTGCAGATCCTAATGCGCTTGCGCCCAGTCCAGCCCAGTCCGCTTCAAGGACGCATGAACCCATACGAGCAGGATAAAGGGAGGAAGAGAGTGAGGACATCACACAGTTGCCACGACAACATGTTTCGGAGGCATGACCTCCTTCAGGTAATCTGCCCGGCTGGACCGGACGCAAGTGCATTAGGATCTGCACGTCGAGCATGGTGGTGGATAGCCTCGGATGTGCCGCCAGGATCCGGGCAGCTAGGCTGAAGGTCCATGCCTCCCCGTTCCCGTCGGGATCTTGAGGTGGATAAAGGAGTGCGGCCACAGTGGAATCCTTATGCTGTATCTATCTTCACACAATGTGAGTTTGACCATTGTAGTGGTTTTTAAATTTACCAGATTAAAGCAGAGTTACACTAGGGCAGCTTTGCGCTCTCTTCTTTGCGTTTTGTCTAGATGTGTTCCTGCCACCCGGAGGATCCATAGGAGAGCAGCAGTACCCTTCGACTTGTCTACGCTGGAGTCCTTTCTGTCTTGGCTGCCATTACCATCCTGGCCAACGGCGTTCCTCTTGGAGGAGATACTGCGCACCAGGGACTTGGTTCCAGCCCCCTCATGCTCCACTGCTACTACTGGCTCCTAACATATGGCCTGGTCTATAAAACTCATAGGGTGAGAGAGCTCCTGCATGTTGCTCTTTGACCAGCCTTCAGACTGAAACGATACATCTCAGCACCTAAGGCAGTAATGGCGAACCTTGGCACCCCAGATTATTTGGAGCTACATTTCCCATGATGCTTATGAACTTTGCAGTGTAGTTGAGCATCATGAGAAATGTAGTTCCAAAACATCTGGGGTGCCAAGGTTCGCCATCACTGACCTAAGGGAACTACCTGATTGTACCAACTATAGATACACATGATGTTTGCTGGCACGTGTAAATGCGCAGCATCTAGATATCTTGGACTTTTTGAGACCATTATATCTGGCAGTCTGATTATTTTTACATTATGTCCCTTCAATCTCCCTCTCTCAAGGCCAACAGCACTATAAATATATGTGCTGTATGACTATATAACACTTCATCCCTTGACCAATTGAAGATTGAAGTTCGCCTCTCTTAATGACCACCAGGGAGTAGAGGTGTGTACTCTTGCAGACCACTAACAGTGCTTTGCAACTTGTATCTAATGAAATTTTGATAAATTCCTGTATCATATTACTAGATTCATTCACTTTACCAGCGCAAGGTTTGGGGTTGGACCGAGTGCCCTCTGAGGGTGATTCTGGCTGGACTCCCAGTGTGCTCCTCCCCTGGACTCTCTCTGACTGGCTCATGGCAGCAAATACTCCTTGTTTTTAAATTATGCAATTTTTTGTGATACCTTATATAACCACATGGTCAGAGTATACGGTTTTTGTTGAACAAATCTCTATTATATGTAATATAGAGAGTCAATGGTTTACTACTTTTCTGTTTCTTGTCAATCATAGATACTAATGCTTTGCCCATAACCACTCCGAAGAGTCTAAACCAGGTGTCTCAAACTGGCATCCCTCCAGCTGTTGCAAAACTACAAGTCCCATGAGGCATTGCAAGGCTGACAGTTACAAGCATGACTCCCAAAGGCAGAGGCATGATGGGACTTGTAGTTCCACAACAGCTGGAGGGCCACCAGTTGGAGATCCCTGGTCTAAACGCTATAACTCAAAACGCATTGGTGTACTCTGTTGTGTGGCTCACCAAACAGAGCAAGTGGTTTTATGTATGGTATGTGATGGGGGCGCTAGTATAAGTGCTGTACAGAAATACTTCCAAATTCACAATATACAATTTGTGATTAGACAAACATAATAAAAGTGCATATAACAACATTATAGTGCTATAATAAACAGTTAAATTTATTAATCTGATAATCAAAAAAATATAAAGTTCATGTAAATTCTTATTGTTGTGATTCTTATCCATACACTGCCACCAAGGCAAATCTTTACGAATATCACCCGATGAGTGTGAGTAAAATGCCTACTCACCAAATGAACATGACCTCTTTAGCTAAAAAGAAAGTCACAACAGGCAATTTGGATATACAGTACCAGTGGGCTGGCTGGTAACCAATGGAGATGTAGCTGAAATCCTTTTTTAATAAGATCCTCCTCTCCAAACAATTTATATAAAAATAAGACACGCACACCCTTTCACTTAGAACGCTGGTCTTTATTAGATTGTAAATTATCTGGAGCCATCAGTTGAAAAATATCTGTAAAATATTTAGAAAGCATTTGTTTTTTATAGGAGAGGGGTGAAGGTAGCCCTCGCATTTACTTAACACAGCATATTTACTTAAAAAAAAAACAATATAAGCAGCAGATTTCACAGTTACATGGATATGGTTTAGAAAACATTCATTTTGTTCAACCTGTACATAAAGCACTGCATGTCTGGTATACACATTGAGACAGACCTGTTCACTATTCACTTAGGACATCTTGCAAAAGCACTTTATCTGCACATTTTGTCCTGCTCATAAAGAACTGGTATTGTACCCTGTTCATGAAAGGTGTCTTTGTCAGTTGAATCATATTATAGGATTTATTATGCTAGGTTTGCTTCATAGCAGGCTTATCTTGAAGCTATATGAATTATCAGAATGTTATTTACAGTAAAACTGTGCAAAGAAAGCCGAGACCAGGGTTTATTCTGCCATTTATTCAATAGGTTTGAACAAACAGATAATTAGTTCCGCTATTAACAAGAACTGTATAAAAGAGAGATTCTTTTTTTTTTTTTCTTTGAAATGACGGTGAAGATCTGTTAGTAGCTATACCCAGCTTTAGAAATAGTTTGTGCTGGCCATTACTGAATAATCTGTACCATCTTTTAACAGTTAAGGCATAAACCGTAATCTGTAAAGGTGACCCATCATATGTGGAAAATGCTCTTCTTCAAACAGTGGAAGTTCACGTTCATTCTATGGTTTAATGGGTGGTAGGCCACTATAGATACAGTGTCTTGAAAAAGTATTCACACTCCTTGAAATGTTCCACATGTTTCAATGTTACAAACAAAAAAGTAAATATATTTTATTGGGATTTTATGTGATAGACCAACACAAAGGGGCACATAGTTGTGAAGTGGAAGGAAGATGATAAAAAAAGCTTTCAATTTTTTTTTTTTTACAAATAAATATGAGTGCATGCATTTGTATTAAGCCCCCTTTACTCTGATACCCCTAACTAAAATCTAGTGGACCCAATTACCTTCAGAAGTCACCCAATTAGTAAATAGAGTCCAGCTGTGGCAATGTAATCTCAGTATAAAATACAGCTGTTCTGTGAAGCCCTCGGAGGATTGTTAGAGAACCTTGGTGAACAAACAGCATCATAAAGGCCAAGTAACAAACCAGACAAGTCAGGGATAAAGTTGTGGGGAAGTTTAAAGCAGGGTTAGGGTATAAAAAAAAAAAAAATATCCCAAGCTTTGAACATCTCACGGAGGAAAGAATATGGCACAACTGCAAACCTACCAAGACATGGCCGTCCACCTAAACTTACAGGCCGGGCAAGGAGAAGAGAAGCAGAGAAGAGAAGTAGCCAAGATGCAAATGGTAACTCTGGAGGAGCTGCAGAGATCCACAGCTCAGATGGGAGAATCTGTCCACAGGACAACTATAAAGCCGCGTACACACGAGCGGAATGTCCGACAGAAAAAGTCAGACTGAAGCTTTTCATCGTCTATTCCGATCGTGTGTAGGCCTCATCTGACTTTTTTTTTTTCGAAAATTCTGACGGACCTAGAAATGAAACATGTTCTAAATATTTTTGACGGAACCAATTCCTATCTGGAAAACCGCTTGTCTGTAAGCTGTTCCGACGGACCAAAAACGACGCATGCTCTGAAGCAAGTACAAGACGGAAGCTATTGGCTATTGCACTTCCTTTTTCTAGTCCCGTCGTACGTCACCTCATTCTGGACGGTCGGACTTGAATGGAATTCCATCGGAGTTACCTTCGGAGTTTATTCCGACGGCAAAACCGGTCGTTTGTACGTGGCATTAGTCGTGCACTCCTCAAATCTGGCCTTTATGAAAGAGTGGCAAGAAGAAAGCTATTGTTGAAAGAAAGCCATAAGTCCCATTTGCAGTTTGTGAGAAGCCATGTGAGGGACACAGCAAAACATGCGGAAGAAGGTGCTCTGGTCAGAGGAGACCAAAAATTAACTTTTAGGCCTAAAAAGCAAAATGCTATGCGTTTTGGAAAACTAACACTGTACATCACCCTGAACACACCATCCCCATCGTGAAACATGGTGGTGGCAGCATCATGTTGTGGGGATGCTTTTCTTCAGCAGGGACAGGGAAGCTGGTCAGAATTGATAGGAAGATGAATGGAGCCAAATACAGGGCAATCTTAGAAGAAAACCTGTTAAGAGTCTGCAAAAAACTTGAGGTTCACCTTTCAGCATGACAACGACCCTAAACATACAGCCAGAGCTACAATAGACTTGTTTAGATCAAAGCATATTCATGTGTTAGAATGGCCCAAAGTCCAGACTTAAATCCAATTGACAATCTGTGGCCAGACTTTTGCTGTGCACAGATGCTCTCCATCCAATCTGATGGAGCTTGAGCTATTTTGCAATGAAGAATGGGCTAAAATTTCACTGTAGATGTGCAAAGCTGGTAGAGACATCCCCAAAAAGACTTGCTGCTGTAACTGCAGTGAAAGGTGGTTCTAAAAATGTACTGATTCAGGGGAGCAGAAAACAATTGCACGCCACAATTTTCAGATATTTGTTCAACATTTTGGAAACATTTATCATTTTCCTTCCACTTCACAATTATGTGTCACTTTGTGGTGGTCTATCACATAAAATCCCAATAAAATACATTTACGTTTTTGATTGTAACATGACGAAATGTGGAAAATTTCAAGAGGTATGAATACTTTTTCAAGGCACTGTAGGCACGGAGACAATGAAATTGGTCAAAATGTTAGATGACTGGGTTGGGCATTTTCAAATATATCCATATGGTTCCATATTACTGTTTGCAAAGCGTTGTTTATTGGCAGATGACAGTCTGGTGCTATATACATAAAGTTCCCTATTGCTGATCCTCAAATGCTGTTTAGTGGTAGATGGCAGCCCAATGCTATCCTCACAGCTTACCTATATGATATGTGCAAAATACCATCAGGCCTAGAAAGCAGCTTACAGTAAAACTTTTTCTACAAGGACAATTGAGATGCACAATGTGATTCACAATCCACCAGCTGATGTCTCCAAGAATATTAGCTGTGGAAATATCTACCCAACCTCTGCAGTTTCAGACCTACTGCTGCTTTTCACATGATTCACCCAATAGGTTTAAAGAATATGTTCACTTTTGGAACATGTTACAGGTTCTACCTGTTTTTAGGGTGGGATATGTAGCATGTTCCATTTTCTACCTACCTACCCCCCCCCCCCCGCCACCCCATTGCAGCAGGCGGATGTTCTTTTCCCTGCACCCACTGTCACTTTTTGAAAGTAGCATGGCTGTGCAGGGCTCTGCCCACACAGCCACATCATTCATTCACAGTTTCCTGTGATTGAATAAACTACAAGTGCCAGCCACCACAACAGACATACTTGTAGCTTGAATGAACTGCAGGCACACTGATCGGCATACCCATAGTTCATTTATACTGTCTACAGCTCTGCAATGGCAGCCTGTACAGGCAAAAGAGCTGTGGGCAGTGTGGTGTGTGTGCAGGAGCCTGACATTGCACCTGCGATCTGCTGATCACGGGTGCGATGCTTTCCAGGCTCTTTTTTTTTTTTTAAAAATGCCTTTTATCTGCAAAAAAGATGTGTATTTATTACATTTTTTATATGTAAAGGTGAACTTAACCTTTAAAGTGTATTTATACTTTTGCAGCCATACTGGGATAAGCCCTACTTTGAAATGACAGATTTTCATTAAAATTGCATTGCAGCCAAACTTTTTAGGTGTTCTTTTTAGATTTTCCTACTAGTTCTTTTTGTTTATGAGGGGACTGTGCAGCTGTGTTTGCCATAATTAACCCTGTCTATACTGTGAAGGCAAATCTTAAAGTGGTTAGAAAGTCTAAACTTTTTTTTTTATATCTTAATGCATTCAGGTGAAAAATGTTCAGCATTAGTATAATGATGCCGAACATTACCGAACATGGATGCTGAACATCCACTGAAAAGTGGATGTGTGGATGTGGATGTGTGAAATAAACTATGATCTATTGATCTGCCTAAATATGACAATTGAAAGGATTTATGATTTGTGGTGGATTGGATGCACTGCCACACAGACTAATGAGCATTTGCTGATCATCTTCCAACAAAGTTAGCCTAACCTTTTGAAGCAAAGTTAGACTAACCTTTTTTTTTTTTAATTGGAAAAACCAATTTTATTGAGATGAAAAGCACTTAATACAATGGATTTAAATACATTTGTCAAACAAGTTAAGCAAAAGGTACATTTGTCTTGGTCCTGATGGTCCAAACAATACATGTAGCAAGAGTAACACCTTTAACATTATTGGTCTCTCTCCCCGGTTCCTACGGGAATAAAAAAGAAAAGACAAAAAATAGAAAAATAAAAAAAGAAAGGGCAAAAAAAAAGGGATACAACCCCGGGGTGTGGCATAGTTTGCATATGGGTGTGATTCAGTTAAGTGGACGTCTCACCATCCTCCAGCCATCTATCTCATACTCAGGAGTATTTATGTGTACAACCTCTATGGGTATATATCAGTTTTTTAAATGGAAGGGTATCACTGATCTCTTATTTCCAGTTCTGGATTGTGGTGAGTGATGCCTGCATCCATAGCCTGGCCACAACTTTTCGTGCTAAAAAGAGTCTCATACATAAATGTGGCTTGATAGTTGTCAACTTCTGCATCAGGCAGTAAGCCCAGCAGACATTTTCGGGTCATGGACCACTGGGGATCCCATGTTATCATGGAGGAAGCAAACTACTTGTAGCCAGTAGGTTTGTATATTAGGGCAACTCCATATCAAATAGTAGAACGTAACGGGGGCTATAGCACATAAGGGAAATGATGGATTGCGTGTTGGTTGAAACCTGGCCAGTCTTAGTGGTGTCAAGTAAGCTCGATGTACACTGTATAATTACGTTAAACTATGTGATAGTTTAGGGGATGCTGTCTTCACACCCTCCAGAATTTCTTCCTAGTCCGAATCGCTGATAGGCCCTACATCTTGCTCCCATGCAATTTTAGCTGTCTGGGTTACTGCAATCGTCCTTTGGAGTCTGAGTGTATAGTAAATGTTAGATATGAGTTTAGAATGTTCCGTGCCCACAATGATGTTTAGGACAGGGGGAGTGTCTAATGTGACTGCAAGATTTGTAAGCTGGGTCCGTACCGCGTGACGAAGCTGTAGATATCTAAATAATAGATGGCTCGGAAGCGAGAATTCATCTTTGAGTGCTTGAAACGTTTTAGGCCCAAATGCTGTCAGAACTTGATTTAAGTAGAGTATCCCATATGAAGCCCAGATAGCAGAGTCTGGGATGGTGTACAATTCGGGCAGATGGCTGTTGAGTCATAGTGGGGTGTGAGAGTGAATCTGACAAATATTTTTTTCTTCAAGGTGATTTAGAAGCATCCCCACATTCTATCGAGATGATCTTCTGCTTGTTTGTCCCCCTCAGAGAATGGTTTGAAGAGGAGTATACACTGGGTGTCTTGTCTGGGCCTGTCGCAGACCAGGCATCTGTAGCGCTGCGTCAGAGTCGTATTAAAGTAATACAGATAAGAGAGCTGAGAGGCTAAGTAGTAATCCTGCAAGTCTGGGAGGGAAATTCCTACCATGGATGTGGGGTTTTTCAGAATATGCCAGGCTAACTTATGTCTACTGTGTCCCCACACAAAGGAGTTTAGGATGGCTTCCATCTGTCTGCAGATTTTCAGGGGGATATATAAGGGGGCATGCCATATCATGTATAACATTTTAGGTAGAAGGATCATTTTAATTATATTTATTCGCCCCATCACTCCCAATGGCAATCTAGACCAGGCTTGGGTTTTGGTTTTGAGTAAGGTAAATAAAGGTTCTACGTTAAGAGGAATATAATCCCGAGGTCCCATGTGACCACCACTCCCAAATATTTAATCGTTGATACTCTAGTTAAAATGTTGTTTAGGATATATGGGGGTGGGGGGGGGGGGGGAATTGGTTCAGAGGGAGGATCTGGGATTTATCCCAGTTAATGTGCAATCCTGAGAACTTTCCCAGCCTCTCAATTATCTCTAGCACAGCTTGTAGTGAAGGTCCTTGGTCTGCTAGGTAGAGCATGGTATCATCCACGTAAAGGCCTATTTTTTCCAATGAAGAACCCTGGCGTAAGCCAGCTATGTTGGGTTCTGTCCTAATGGCCATGGCTAGTGGTTCAGCAGCTAGGGCATATAGCAGGGGTGAGATGGGGCAGCCCTGACATGTGCCCCTTTCAAGGGGAAATTGGTCTGACAGACATCTATTAATGAACATCCACGCTTTGGGTGTCTGGTATAAGAGCTGTAGCCACTTAATAAAGTTTGGTCCAAACCCAAAGCCGTGAAGGCACTCCCACAAATACTGCCATATGACTGAGTCGAAGGCCTAGGCTGTATCCAAGGCCACCACCACCCTGTTTATGGAGTTGTCATGTTCAGCCTGAATATTCATGAACAATCGTCTGACTGTTTAAATGAGAGACAAGAATTTTATCGAGTATTTTTATATCCACTGGTAACAGGGAGATAGGGCGATATGATTCAGAGTAGTGAGGGTCTTTGCTTGGTTTGAGAAGAACTATGATTTGAGCTTCTTGCATGGAGGAAGGAAGTATGCCCAGGTCAAATATAGACTGGTACAGGGTAGTTTGGGGATAAGTATTTCCGAATAGGTGGTATAGAATTCTAGGGGCAGTCCATCTAGACCTGGTGCTTTAGATTTAGCTAGGTCTAGATGGACCGAACTATATAGGCCAATATAAGCAAAGGGGTTCCACCTATAACCGCATGGAGAAATTAATACCTGCCCTGCGGGTCCAACACCATCAAAATAAGTTCAAAAGGGGTAGATTTAGCAATAAGGATAGAAACCCCCCTGGATAGGTTTGTGTATGTGCTGTGATAAGCCCATCCTATCCAATAGAAAAAGCGGGACTTTGAATGAAGCGCGCAGTCGATAGTGAAGGGTCAAAAGAGGGATATAATTGTATAAAACACGATAAATATTCCATACAAATAGGTACATGGGTCACAAAAATTCATCATTTGTTACATATATATATATATATTATATCTGCATTACACATTGCATGTACAAGGGTTAGAGGTTCATCTATAATAAATATATCTGTGTTACATTGGTACTACACATTGTATATACAGAAGCTCTACGCGTTTCGTGGAGTATTCATATCCACTCTTCAGGAGCGACAATGTGTATTAACTGAAAATAAAATATATAATAAATTTTAAGGTCAAATGCTTGTAAAAAATAGGAAAGAATTGTAAAAATATATATAACTTGGGAATAACCCCTAGCCATAGAAATACTCACAACTACCATGCAGTATGAGCGCAATGGTGAGAGCTGGTGGCTCCCCTAGGGGCATCTTTTCCGGGAGCTGTGCCGGCGACCGGCGCAAGTGGGACCCCCCCACACATGCCAACACCGGGGGTGGACAAAATTCTTTGTAGTACCAATGTAACACAGATATATTTATTATAGATGAACCTCTAACCCTTGTACATGCAATGTGTAATGCCGATATAATATATATATATATGTAACAAATGATGAATTTTTGTGACCCATGTACCTATTTGTATGGAATATTTATTGTGTTTTATACAATTATATCCCTCTTTTGACCCTTCACTATCGACTGCGCGCTTCATTCAAAGTCCTGCTTTTTCTTTTTTATTGTATCGACAGGGATAGAGGCACGAGTCCCCGCCAAGTCTCTGCCTCATATAAAGTCCCAACTTCCCCCCATTCTTGCTAGCCCATCCTATCCAGGGGCGCTTTAGAGCAGACTGTAGGTGACCTGGGTCTCCGCTAATGATATGACATCTGCATTCTGAGGAATGTGAAAGCTGCAGTGCGCTTAGACTAACCTTTTAAAAGAGGAGTTCCACCACCCTCACGAAAAAATGTTGTAGCTGCTGACTTAATATTAGGACCTTTACCTGTCAAGTGAGCCCGTGATGTCAGCACCCCAGCAGATTTTCAGATCAGCTCACGGGTGCGGCCGCCCCCATTAAGGTTGAGGGAAAATGGCAGTGAAGACTTACGGCTTCACAGCCAGTTCCCTACAGCTCATGTGCGAAGCAGGCTTCACTTTAATTACTGGCCGGGTGGCGGAGGAAGGAGCTTAAATTCCGAGGGACAGTGCCGCAGCGCTGTCTCCTGGAATTGGGGAAGGGTACCTGTCAAAAAACAGGTACCCTTTTCCCCCTCCCCCCTGAAAGGTGCCAAATGTGGCAATAGGGCGGGGCAGGAAGCATATAAGCGGAGGTTCCACTTTTGGAGGGAACTCTGCTTTAAGGAAGGTCAAAAGCACTTTAAAAATAGAAGCATTTCAACTGATGTCAAAATCTATTTTAATGCACCGGAAAGCTGCATTTGCCACCTACATAAACCTTAGATTTGCCAATGTTTAAAGATTAAATGGTTCATCCTACCTAATAACCATGAAAAGGATTTTCCAGCTTGAATAATAATGGCATTCTTAGAGACCAATTTTTAAAAACAGTCTGACTCTGCGTTACATGCCAAGTCCTAATCCAACCACTGTAGATATAACAATGCTCTATAAGTTGTATAACATTAGCCAGGGCAGAAAAGGGGTGGCTTTGGTTAGAGGTGTTTGTTATACCCAATGGTCACCACCAGTGGGATGGAAATTTTT
The DNA here is from genome assembly GCA_037952835.1 of Lithobates septentrionalis. Taxonomy (NCBI): domain Eukaryota; kingdom Metazoa; phylum Chordata; class Amphibia; order Anura; family Ranidae; genus Lithobates; species Lithobates septentrionalis. The sequence goes on from JBBDGP010002408.1 coordinate 165,313, forward strand.
GGTTTATCATTTACAAATTTAGGCGAATACATCTGCAACATAGTAGCAAAACTATCAAACTGCAAAAAATTATGAATGTTGTCTCTGACCATCTTTGGGTATCACCAAAACACTTTTTTTTATCAGTAAACATCTGTTGACTATATTCTTATTTATAACATTAATTATCCATTAGAAACTTAAGTACATAATACTGTGTATTGTGTTGCATTACTATACTAGAACTGGTCAGAAATAGATACTGTAGGAATCATATATTAGTAAAGTTTGTTGAAACATTATTTTGTTCTCTATTTGGAGTCTTGAAGCACAAGGAGACATTGGGCAGCTGGAACCACAAAGGTAACTGCAAGTTCATAGTGAAACAACATCACAATAGGACTGTAGATCACAACAACCAATATCAGAACACACAATGCATCACTCTCTTGGCAGACATAGGGGTTACCAATTTCGATGCTGGGGAAACCAGCATATTCATTTAAAGTGGGCTAAACAATTGTAACATCTGTGCACAGTTATTGGCTGGTGGGATGATTCTGGTTTCTAACTGCACCACCACAAAAGTAAAATCCAGGACATCCACAAAGCTCTTGTAATAAACATGACTTGTTTTGTGATGTGAGCATATATGGGTTAGCTTCAGTACAGGGAAGCTACAGCACCTTTCTGGAGACACTGCCAGGACATGGTGCAACTTTTAACATGGCCAAAGGTAGTCTGAAATGACCCTGAACAAGGGTTTCTAAATTTATGGTCAATGACGGTGTAAACCTATGCAACTTAGATGCCAGGGGACTTCCCTTCAATCTTCCACTGTAACATAAATTTTGAACACTAGGAAAAGGATCCTTAAAAAAAATAAATTAAAAAAAAAAAAGTAATTTTTAGCTGAGTGCAACAATGACATCTGAAAATTAGAACCACACAGTTTAAAATAAAGATCCTTATCCCGGTGTTAAGGCTTTGTGAATTGAGCCTATTTTGTAAAATGTTTCACATCTGGTATTTTGCAGATGCAAGGAGGCTGAATAAGCTTTGTTCACTGTACATGTTTTTTCTGATTTAAGTCATTTTAGCTCTGAAATCCTGTGTTACTGGGGACATTACGTGCTTCTTGGCCACTACTGGCTGTTGTCCTAACAACCAAATGAAAAAGCCAGCCTATAGCAAATCTAGAATTTCTCGCTCTCGTTTTTTTCCCCATCAGAGCTCAGTGTTGGGGACAGTTTCAAGTAAATGAGTCAGCAGAAAGTCTGTCATTTCAAAGCAACCAAACAATTTTGCTTGATAAAATCCTATAACTACAACATTAAAGACAATAGTGTGGACTTAACTTTTTCATTGCTGTAAATTTCAGAATTAATATGTCATCCCTTTAGTTTTGCAATTGAAACTAATCATATAGCCTGAAATATGTTCTGTGTCTACTCCTGCACCTCCATCTGACAACACTGCTATGGAAGATATATGAGGCACCCCGTCCCCTCATATGTGTTTTTTCCCCCCCTAAATTATCAATAGAATTGATGTGGGAAGTGTTTGGGGGTTAGAAGCTTGGCCATAACCCCTAATGTATGAAGGCTTGGAGCCTAGTGGGGTATATATTTATAAAGCAGTGAATGTGACATTCACCAAACATGGCAAGACTTAAAATGAAGCACATCTGTAAAAAGGTGACAAACTGTGGTACTTACATTTGCCAAAAGCCTTTACTGGTTATCAGTTTAGAGTTGTGAGTGATGGCCCAGGAATTATTGCTCTCACTCCAACGTTCGCAGCAATACCTCACATGCGGAGTGTAATCATCGTTTACATATGAGTGCCAGACCCAAGAGTGCATTTGCGTGTATGAGCGGTGAACCAGGTATACCGTTACATTTTATTAAATCATTTTTTTAAATTTTATTTTACTTTATTTTTCTAAATTTCAAAAGAAAAAAAACTTCTGGCTTCATTAGTCACAGAGGAGATTGGGGGGGGGGGGGGGGGGGGGATGTTCCTCATCTCCTCTGTGTGAAGCTGTCCAAGCTGATTACAGCAGTTCCAAGCTCCCCAGACAAAAGGGAGAGACCGTTAACCACCACAGGTTAGCGGCAAAAGTGATTGGGCAGCTGTAAAGCCACCTGTATAACTTTTACAGAACAGCTAATCACTGGCTGAAATTAATTCAGCCCCGGAAGATTTGGCTGCTCAATGACCAGGCCATTTTTTGCGATGCGGCACTGCACTGTTTTAACTGACAGTTGCACGGTCCTGCGACGCTGTACCCAAACAAAATTGACGCCCTTTATTTCCTACAAATAGAGCTTTCTTTTGGTGATATTTGATCGCCTCTGTGGTTTTTATTTTTTGCGCTATAAACAAAGGAGCGACAATTTTGAGAAAAAAACAAAAAAAGCAATATCTTTTACTTTGTGCTATAATAAATATCCCGCATTTAAAAGAAAAACAAACAAAAAAAAAAACGCAATAAGTGTATATTGATTGGTTGGCGCAAAATATTATAGCGTCTACAAAATAGGGCAAAGATTTATGGCATTTTTATTGTTTTTTTTTATTTTACTAGTAACGGTGGCGATTTTTATCGGGACTATGGCGGACACAGCGGACACTTTTGACACCATTGACATCTATACAGCGATCAGTGCTATAAAAATGCACGGATTACTGTGTAAATGTCACTGGAAGGGAAGGGGTTAACTGCGTTCCCTATGTGTGTTTCTAACTGTGGGGGGATGGGACTGTCTAGGGAGGGAGGGGGAGAGAGGGGGAGAGAGGGGGAGAGAGGGGGAGAGAGGGGGAGAGAGGGGGAGAGAGAGAGGGGAGAGAGAGAGGGGGGAGAGAGAGGGGGGAGAGAGAGGGGGGAGAGAGAGAGGGGGGAGAGAGAGAGGGGGGAGAGAGAGAGGGGGGGAGAGAGAGAGGGGGGGAGAGAGAGAGGGGGGAGAGAGAGAGGGGGGAGAGAGAGAGGGGGAGAGAGAGGGGGGGGGAGAGAGAGGGGGAGAGAGAGAGAGAGAGAGAGAGAGAGAGAGAGAGAGAGAGAGAGAGAGAGAGAGAGAGAGAGAGAGAGAAAGAAAGAAAGAAAGATCGATATTCACACAGATCACGGTTCTCGCACTGCCAGGAGCGATCGCGGGAGCCCGGCGGTCATTGCGGCTGTCGGGCACTCACATTGGCTCTGTGTACACGCTGCGGGCCCCTAGTGGCCAAAAGGTGAAGCAACGTAACAATGTCGTTTCGCCCAGCCGTGCCACTATGCCGCAGTGAAACTGCGGCGGCTGGTCGGCAAGAGGTTCAAAGATCATGGCTGTAACTATGATCCTGTAATAACCATTTGCTGACAGGCTGTTAAACCACTTGCTGACAGAAGTACGTATAGTAATATATACTGTGCATCTATAAATATGCCTCATTCTTATGGTCCAAGAAACTGCACTATTCATCAAAACAGCACTCCAAGAAGGTATAAAAGACACAAATTAGTTCAGCTTTGTATTAATCTGGATGTTTTTTTTTTTTAATACTGCAAACCAAGTACCTAAATTTAACTGGGTATAAGCCTCTTACAGTTTCTGCACAGCAAAGCTCAGAAACGGGAAGGGAAAAACTGCACAGAGATTAAATCTGGTGTGCTGCAGTGCAAGGTGTAAGTTGATAGAAGAGATAGCAAAGGGACAGAGAGATCTGTGAGAATCAGTGTGTGGATTCTCATTTCACTGTCCAGTTGGAGTGGGGCTTGGACAAGGACCTGTAAGTGAAAACAGAACAGAAGGATCAGGACCCCTTCCCTACCAGGGAGGGCTGTGGAAACCTCTGTACAGGATGGACAGAAATAAAATCCCTTGACTTTATCAGCTGTAAGATAAAAGTTTTCAGCTATAGTCCAAAGCAACAAATTAAATCCTTACTATCCGTTAAGAAAACGCGACTATTAAGATGTGTAATGTTGGAGATTCCAAATCTACCATCATTTGACCACATCAATTAATATTTATATAAAGCACACCTTTCACATGCACGTCTGCATTGGCAAATCAGTAGGAATGGTCAGAGCATTCCAAATGCCACACAAATTGGCCCACACTGACTGGCGTTGATTTCCTGTGTTTAAGCTGTGTTTGAAGTGCACACCAAAACGCAGGTCAGCAAAATTCCTTTGACTGAGCAGTAGACATAGCAGTTCACAGGCTGCATTTCACCAGCTTTGCGTTTCTTTGGACACAGCATATCCTATTGAGGTGTGATTGAACTGCATGAAATGCAGCTAAATAGCAGGCTTTTTCTATCAAACGCATGCAGCGCTTGACAAAAACGCCCATCGTCATGAACCCTGAATATGCCAATTGACAAAAAGCAATAACAACTTACATAATATCAAACAGGCATTTCAGACAAAACTGAAAACCACTGCAAAGAACATGCCTTGTTTGCTCTCGGCTGGAGCTATTTTTCTCATTCAACATCCATCACAACGTTCCCTATTACACTCTTTGCTTGTGCAGGCTTTCATTAAGGCACCACTTACATTATCATGTAGCGGGAAAGAGCATTTCCAGAGCATTCCCACTAGAGATTTTCAAAAGCGCGATTTTTATGCGATTCTGTGCGTCGCATAGGGCAGTTTATTCAGTTGAATGGCCTGCCCTATGAGTGTTTGCTGCCTGAAAAGAAGTTCCTGCTCCTTTTCAGGCGACAAGTTTCACATGATTTATAAAGACGTGGCTTGCCACGATTGTCGCGCAAGAATAACATTGTATTTAGGGTGCAACTGGAGGATAATGGCACCCAAACACGTGCCGTGCTATTGCCACACAACTTAAAACTGTGGGCAGAATTGCATTGATTCTGTCCGAAATTCCAAATCGTTAAGCTTGAATGGAGCCTTATGTTCAGCACCTGTCCTGTTGCTGCATACCTGCTGCTGTACATACTACAAACAAGCATGAAGCAGGGTATACAGTATCTCACAAAAGTGAGTACACCCCTTACATTTTTGGAAAAATTTTATTATATCTTTTCATGTGACATCACAGAACAAGTGACACTTTGCTACAGTGTAAAGTAGTGAGTGTACAGCTTGTACAACAGTGTAAATTTGCTGTCCCCTCAAAATAACTCACACAGCCATTAATGTCTAAACCACTGGCAACAAAAGTGAGTACACCAAGTGAAAATGTCCAAATTGGGCCCAATTAGCCAATTTCCCTCCCAATGTCATGCAACTCATTAGTGTTACAAGGTCTCAGGTGTGAATGGGGAGCAGGTGTGTTACATTTGGTGTCATCACTCTCACTCTCTCATACTGGTCACTAAGTTTAACATGGCACCTCATGGCAAAGAACTCTCTGAGGATTTGAAAAAAGTAATTGTTGCTCTACATAAAGATGGCCTAGGCTATAAGAAGATTGCCAAGACCCTGAAACTGAGTTGCAGCATGGTGGTCAAGACCATACAGCGATTTAACAGGACAGGTTTCACTCAGAACAGGCCACGCCATGGGTCGACCAAAGGAGTTGAGTGCACATGCTCAGCGTCATATCCAGAGGTTGTTTTTGGGAAAAAGACTTATGAGTGCTGCCAACATTGCTGCAGAGGTTCAAGGGGTGGGGGGTCAGCCTGTCAGTGCTTAGACTATATGCCGCACACTGCATCAAATTGGTCCCAGAAGGAATCCTTTTCTAAAGAAGATGCACAAGAAAGCCTGCAAACAGTTTGCTGAAGACAAGCAGACTAAGGACATGGATTACTGGAACCATGTCCTCTGGTCTAACGAGACCAAGATAAACTTATTTGGTTCAAATGGTGTCAAGCGTGTGTGGCGGCAACCAGGTGAGGAGTACAAAGACAAATGTGTCTTGCCTACAGTCAAGCATGGTGGTGGGAGTGTCATGGTTTGGTGCTGTGTGAGTGCTGCCAGCACTGGGGGGCTACAGTTCATTGAGGGAACCATGAATGCCAACATGTACTGTGACATACTGAAGCAGAGCATGATCCCCCTCCCTTCGGAGACTGAGCCGCAGGGCAGTATTCCAACATAACGACCCCAAACACACCTCCAAGATGACCACTGCCTTGCTAAAGAAGCTGAGGGTAAAGGGATGGACTGGCCAAGTATGTCTCCAGACTTAAACCCTATTGAGCATCTGTGGGACATCCTCAAACGGAAGGTGGAGGAGCGCAAGGTCTCTAGCATCCACCAGCTCCATGATGTCGTCATGGAGAAGTGGAAGATGACTCCAGTGGCAACCTGTGAAGCTCTGGTGAACTCCATGCCCAAGAGGGTTAAGGCAATGCTGGAAAATAATGGTGGCCACACAAAATAGACAGTTTGGGCCCAATTTGGACATTTTCACTTAGGGGTGTACTCACTTTTGTTGCCAGCGGTTTAGACATTAATGGCTGTGTTGAGTTATTTTGAGGGAAAAGCACATTTACACTTATACAAGCTGTGCACTCACTACTTTACATTGTAGCAAAGTGTCATTTCTTCAGTGTTGTCACATGAAAAGATATAATAAAATATTTACAAAAATGTGAGAGGTGTACTCACTTTTGTGAGATACTGTATGTAATTTAGAAAATGTCATTAAATATGTTTAATATTACTTGAAACAAAATGTTTTGGGTGTTATTTTCCATACTTCATTGCTATATGTGAGATGTATATGCTTTCTATGAACTGACTATTTTAAAGACTCAGCCTTAGAAACCACATAATACTAACTAATCAGAACTAGTAAAAAGGTGAACTCCACCAAAAACTGCAACTTTAGTTTTGAGTGAAGGCCACTGTACTGAAACATACTGGGTTCTTTTATCCTCAGGCTTTAGTAAAAAGATTTCCTACCAGTGGTTTGCGTCTTTGCTCCCTTCCATATAGCTATAAAACAGATGTGACTCTACAACATCTGGATTACCCATTTACGTGTTCTCTAAAGAGTATAACAGGGATAAGCAATTAGCGGACCTCCAGCTGTTGCAAAACTACAAGTCCCATCATGCCTCTGCCTCTGGGTGTCATGCTTGTGGCTGTCAGAGTATTCTTATGCCTCATAGGACTTGTAGTTCTGCAACAGTTGGAGGTCCGCTAATTGCATATCCCTGGAGTATAATGTCATTATTTGACGTAACGGCCACAGCAGTACTATGTAATCTGCTGACAATAATTTGCCACTGGAGTCTCCGATATATACTGTACAAAGCCAGCATGCGATTCAACTATGTACGAGCTTCATAATTCCTTTAGGTTTCTTTGCGGTGAAAAGTTTAGTGTAATCAGACACGATGATCAAACAGGGTAATTTTTGTATCTCAGTTTCCAAGATCTGGGAGGCTACATTCATGCAGATTGAAAGGAGGCACTTGGCCATCTGAACAACCAGGCAGGTGTATTGGTTAGTAGGTGGTGTGGCTCTTCAAAGTTATCTGCAGCATTCCCCTGTGTGCCCATACATCCAGCGCTCATGTGAATCAGTCTAAGGTTTCCAAAGTGATTACCAAAATTGTGCTGGAAGGCAGCATGTTAAAAGCCAGGATCAATAAAGAGTTAACACTAGGTACTAATGAACAGTTCGATCTACCACTTACCAAATGCCTATAGTGCCTTCCTAGCATTTGGTAGGCATTTAACAAAAAAAAGCCAATTGTTTTTAATTGCATTACATGGAGTGAGAATTAGCCGTTTTAAATATCCGTTGTTCACAGAATGCTGCACCCCAACTGCTTTGTGGCCACCTGAAAACTACCCAATTCCTAACTGCTGGAATGTTGTACCATCACATTAGTTTGCCATGACAAATTATGAAGTTAGTGGTTGACAGGCTGCGGAGACATGTAGCCACACCTTCCATGAGTCAGACCGGTTACTATGGGGTTACAACATTTAAGAATTATCTAAAGCAATGCAACAGATTGGCTTTAACATAGTCCTCCCAGCATCATATACTTTTGTAAGGTTGTAAAGCAGTAAATTGCACTGCATAACAGCCAACAGTGAAAATGACCATGCACGGTCAGATCATAATCCCGATGATGTGCTAAAATGCATAATCCTTCATAAATGTGCAACAAACTGACAAAGAAGTGGAGGTGCTAATATACAACATAAAACATGTATTAACATGAGGATGTAGATCAATATTCTAATACTCAGGATTTTGCACTTATCTGAAGTTCAACACACCCAACAACAAAGTCCAAATAATGATATATACCACAATAATTGGTGGTGCATTAACTAAAAATGTTACATAAGTATGGCAGCATAAAAATCTAAAATATTGTCCTTTAAGTGGCATTCCAAAGTGGCTGGTGCAAATAATGGCCTTATAAATGGCCTTATAAATGAATAACTAGTGTTATTCACTACTTTGCACAGAAGATGTGATCTATTCTATACACAAGTAGTGAATAACACTCATGCTCCCCTTTCAGTTCCACACTCACCAGATAGCTATACCCCTACAGGGGTAAAGTGCATGTAATCAGATCTGTCTTTAAAATCCTGATGTCCAATGGAATAGCCTCCTCTGCAACATATTAGATCATGTGATATTATGCAACTTACTAAATACCTTACTAAATACAGTCCAAGGTATTTAGCTAGTCGCATGATATCACATGATCTAATATGTCGGAGACGGCTATTCCATTGGACATCAGGATTAAAGACAGATCTGTTTATGCTTTACCCCTGCAGGGGTGTAGCTATCTGGTGAGTGTGGAACCGAAAGGGAAGTACGAGTGTTAGTCATTATTTTGCACAGAAGATGTGATCTATTCTATACACAAGTCACTTTGGAATTCTGCACAAGTCACTTTGGAAAATCATTTATAAAAGGACATTATTTGCACCAGTCACTTTGGAATGCCACTTAAAAGGATAATATATTTTATTTTTATGCTGCCATACTTATGTCACATTTTTAGTTAATGCACCATCAATTATTGTGGCATATATCATTATTTGGGCTTTTTTGTTAGGATTTTGCACTTATATGAGGTTCAACACACCCTAGTATCAATATCTATATCAAGTTAATATGGGTTTTGTGTTATATATTAGCACCTATACTTCTTTGTCAGGTTGTTGTACATTTATGAAGGATTATGAACTATAGCACATTATCAGGATTTTGATCTGACCGTGCACCGTCATTTTCACTGTTAGCTGTTTGACAGCGCCATTTAATTCTTTACAACCTTACATACCAAATTACGTTACCATGTGGAGTTTTTTTTTAGGGGAGGCTGCAGCCATGCTCACACCTTAGTGTGGAAGTCTTTATTTTTTTTTTTTAGCATCATATACTTCTGTTTCTTTCACTATCCACTGCTCTGTTCAGCACCAGGAGAAAGAAGAAAATACCCAGTACTTTGGAATATTGGAGCCCATGACTCATTAAATGTGGCAGTGCTGGGCTAATGACATGGGAGAGTTCATAACCCTGTACAGGCTATGACTTCATCAACTCCTAGTTTATCCAAGCTTGCCTGGTGGCTAAAAGGAGCTGCTGGGGAGCGAAAAGAGGGTAAATATGTTCTGCTAGGAAAGACTTCATTTCAGCGAGCCTGTTGCTTTGCCCTGCATGGGAAAACCACAGGTTCACTTAAACACAAGAGTTCTTTATTAAATAATGACAAAGGAAATTAATGATACTTATGCAGCATAAAATCTCTGCTGCTGCTGAAAAGAATTAAAGCAGTTACCTAAACAATTAGCAACAACTTTTACTGTGAGTGACACTAAAATACAACACCAGGTTTTCCCACTCTGATTCTAAGTACCATATACTGTGGTTTACACTTCCAGACAGATGCATAGGTGTGTTAACACGGACCATTATCAAAGATGAAAGTTTGAAAATGCTGTCCTACAAAGGTACTTTAGCTCTCCTGGGGCTTAGATACAGTAATGTTTCAGTTCTACATACAGAAGCACGTACATTGTTTCATGAGGCAAACTGGTGGATTTTGCAGCAATTAAAAGGGACTTTAGGTAGTTGAAATTGGTTCAACACATCAAGCGTGACAAGAATGAAAGAAATAATTTCTTCATTTTTTTCAAACAAATGCAATCTAGTCCCCGTTTAGAACCCACCATCAGCCTAAACATTGGTCTAAAATTTCAGGCACAAAGATTGTACATATTGCATTGTTGAAATGGCTAATTAAATCATGGAAAGGATAACCTGGAATGGTACAGGAAGTTTATTTTAGACTGCAAGATGTGCTGCTTTGTGTCAATTTCCTAGCAGTGTCTTACGAATGTATAATAAGACGGTGGCTACCAAAAGCTCAACTTGAAGACCTCACAGCTTTACAGCCACATACGCAGGTTTCACAAACCCCTTTCCATATTATGATGCACAGCAGGGGAATGACTAATCTTGCACATCAAAGTAGTCTATTACAGGATCTTCTCTTGGTGCTTTCTGTGTGCCACCACTTCCTCCATTTCTGAAATAAAACAGACACACAATTCAGGCAAAACCTCAACTTTACATTTTCATTAGTTTTTTAAAATATGTACATGCTACATTATCACAAGTTAGGAAAATACATAATACACAAAGTACATGCAGCATGACAACAGGAAGACAAGTCTGCCATACCTAGATAAATAGGGGGGGGGGGGGGGGATTGTAAACTGGGACCGGAGATGAAGTATAATTGAAGGTACATGGAAATATGTGCAACTATTAATAAGTAAAAAGTAACTAACTACGCCCCACTTTCAACTACTTCCTTTTTTGGGTACTGTAGGAACTGAATGTGCAGTGTACAATGATGATGTTGGATCCTCGGCCGCCAGAATGATTTCTTTTTCTTTTGTGCTAGCATATATTCAGAAAAAGTACAGCCATTTAGGAGTTCCAGGAGCGTTTGGTAAAAAGTGGAGTTTGGTTGATAGTCATTTCCACAGTCTGGTTATACATAATCATGCTGCCAAGATAGTATGCATCCCAAAGGATTTTTCTGATTTTAGAAACTGCTCTGAATCAAACCCCAGTAAAGCCATGTAACAGGTTCAGAATAATCTGTCCAACACAGAGGTGATAAAAGTAAAGGTTTGTCTCCAAAATTTGATACCCACAGGCATGACCACCACATTTGTAGTAATGTACCTCTGCATCCGCATCCTCTCCAATATCCCATGAAACTGCTCGGAACAATTTTAACTATTGTTGTGGGGGCATAATACCATCTAAGGAGAATCTTTTCTGCCTATTCCCAATGGGCAGTGCAGTGTGATGTTTTATGGGCCCATTTGTAAACAGTCTTAGTGGAGATGGCAGTGGCAGCACTCGATAGCCGATTTAAAATTTGGCTTGGGTGAAGACACTGCTGGATTCGTGGACAGGTAAGTGTCCTAATATTAAGTCAGCAGCTACAGTATTTTTAGCTGTGGACTTAATTTTTTTCTGAAGGAGCCTGAAGCTCCACTTTAAGTATTAAATGTTTATTTGTGAAAGAAGGATCTTCCTCCTGAGAAAGATTAACACACCCACCTCTGGCTTAAATGAAACCCGTACTGTGGAATAAATGGAGGTTGCCACTGTAGACCGGATTAAATGCTCCGACTTCATTCCAACTTTACTGATCTAAATGCTTGTCACAAGTCAGTGATTCACAAAGTATTCATACCACTGGCTACCAGCAATTTCAGTAGACACTCACCTTCCATGTTTATCTTAGTTCTATTACTTATTGGTACATTTCTGATCTTTCTTCTTGCTAGTTCCTACCTCCATATCCTCAATTCACTTCATATTAGTGAGAATCCTTTTGTGATATCTGTACAGGCATAACCCGTTTTACGTACACTCACTTTACGTAGACTCGCAAGTATGGACATACCCGCAGGTGTACATAAAGTGCCTTGGAAGTACGGACATTCCCACACAGCCGCAGTATGGCTTGGAAGAGGCGGAGTTGCCGCCAGTGAAGAGGCAAAGTTGCAGCTAGCCCAGAGTTGCAGTCTGTCCACCCCAAAACCTGACTAAACATAAGTGGATTACTGTACAGTACAACAAACTTCACTCCCTGAACCCCCCCCCCCCCTCCACTACAGGCCCTGACCCCCCCACTATATGCCCTATTGACTATTGCAATGCAGTACATGCATCGACAAGTGAATAAGGGTATTGCTTCACCTTAAGTACATTTTTGTTTTACATACATGCTCTGGTCCCATTGTGTACTTAAAGGTGAGGTATGCCTGTACTAGACTGCCATAAGCACTTGAAATGGAACCCCAGAAGAAAATCTTAATAGAAAATGCAACACAAATGTATAAACACTTTCAGCTGTAAAAGGAAATGTAATTCAGTTCATCTAATGATTCCTACATGTAACACTGCACAGCTGTAAAGTCATGGAGAACTGAAGTGTCACACTTCTATTCCTTTCTGGCCTTGTACCGCTGTACGTTACAATTTTAACAGATTTTCTCTTGTAAAAGCCTTAAAGTGTCATTAACCCCATATCATTAAAAACAGCCAGTACATGCTGTATTACATGTTATTCATACTCAGTCACTATGGGATTTGTTTTCTGTAGATTGCAAAAAACCTGGTTGATCCTACTGTTCACTGTCCCTCCCTCCTTGTCTGTGCCCTTGCTGCAAACTGAAATTGTATAGACCAGCCATTGCCACATCTACTGAGCATGCTCCAGTTTCAGTTTCCTTCAACACCCCTGGGGACTATAGAATCACACATGTGGGGGTATACACAGAGATAAAGGACAGCTCACTCTAAACACTAGGGGTGGGATATTACATTGATGGAGGCATCACATCCCTGTAATTCTAAGCACATACAAATAGACATAGGCTAGAGGGGTGTGAAACGTGCTGTGATTTGAAGAACCTCCCTCTGAGTAGCCCACACAATGTTTTTCGCACAAAAATAATAAAGATCCATATTTAAATACATATTTGTAGGACAATTTAAACCATTTACTTTATTTTAATTTTGTATTATTCCTCTGTATTTTGAAGGCAGTTTGTTTTTCTTTTTGAACATGTGACCGGTGGCAGAGGACTACAAGCTCCTCCCACAGAGGTTTCTCTGCAGACAGGCTGGGTAAGAGCTGGGTCACGTGAAGGTGTGTATCGATTATGAGAAAAATGTAGATATTTTATTAAAATAAATACAGTGCCATCATCCATATGCATAAAGTGAAGGGATGATGTAGCTAAAACAATATGCGCTTAGGATCACTTTAAGATACATTTTCGTTTAGTGGAAAAGCTGGCATACCCATGGTCACACTCCTAATCCATACTTGAACTGCAGTGAAAAAGTGGTGAACCTGACCAAGTCAGTTAAAGCACATAGACAGAGTAATCAAACTCTGGTACCTATTGGACTGCACAGTCATATATAGACAGTGTCCACGAGCTATACTAAAAAAAAAATTGCTATAAAATCTACAAGTTAAACTTTAAAAAGGAGGCCATTAGTACAATGTATATCTGACTGAATATGAATTTCTGTGACTTCAAGTGGGCTTTAAAGCCTTCTGCAACACCTGCATATTAGCAGGATTGGGATTTAAATTAATTGTTAAAAGGATAAGTTCACCTTTTATTTTTATTTTTTATTTTTAAATTAGGAGCCTGCAGAGCATCAATGGTGTCCCTAATTTTTTTTTACAAAAAAGGCAATGTCTAAGAGGGAGAGTGTCCGAAGTCAGCTCCTGCAGGTGATTTCTCCCCCCTCCCTCTGCTTGCTGACACACAAGCGCTCACACAACCACAGCCGCCCGATCTGCTCCTTCCCCTGCGAGTGAGTAGCAGGAAGGACTCCACCAGGACTCTCAGTTACTGAAAAAACAGACTGATTTCTCCCGTCCTTAGGACAGAAGAACCAGCCTGTAAATTCCAAGAGATGCCAGACCAGCGCTGTCAATAGCAGGGGCAAGACAGCAAGAGGAGGCTGGGGAACCCCATAGTGGCAGAACACCAGGGCCCGGAGTCAAGACAACCTTTGCAACCCTGATAGTTCTCCCACTGCTTTGGACCCTTCTATTTTCTTGGTATGCTGGTGACATATATCTCTTGTTTTCTGCCACCCTGGGAGGGCCCCAATACAGTAGGAAGGGAGCTCACTGCAGAGCATGTGAAAGAGCTGTTGTGGGATCGTAGTAAAGGGCCCCAGGATATATATATTTGCATTTTATAGTTGCCCCCCTACTTTTGTCCCTGTCCCCCCATGTGCCCCCCCTAAATATGAAAGCTGGAGACGCCACTGCAGAGCATTGCACCCAAGATCAGCAGATCATAGGTGAAATGCAGGGTTCCTGCAGACTGTCAGTGTAGGTTGTCTGCTTTTATCTCGCATGGGCAGTTACAGAATGACAGGAAGAATTAATGAACTACCTAAAGCACTCACCAGTGCTCTGGTAGTTCATTGAGAACTACAAGCCGTAAAAACAGGTGCATCATGTTCCCAAAGGTGAACTCATTCTTTTAGTATTAAGCGTATTAGTATTAAGTATTTAAGTATTAAAGCGTCACAGAAAGCTGCAAACGGAAAAAATGTGATGTCAGCTATTTAGCTATGGAGTGTAGCAATGTGGTGTAGTAAAGGTAGGTAACCCATGCTAATGGAGGAACTGAATTACAAGTCCTTTAGCAGGTTACATTTATTTAACGGTTTCACCTGCTTAAAAAAAAGAAAATTTAAAACTTACCCAAAACCAGTACAGTTTGCCTTTGTAGACATCTTACCTGTCAGGCAGATGTCTGTAGTGAGCAATAGGTGGAGGAGGCTTAGATTGGATCTCTCGTTCCAGTACAGTCATAAGGGAGATATTAGGACATGCCGATTTTCCTCTTAATAGGAAAAAAAAAGGAAGGAAGGAAGGAAGGAAGGAAGAAATTGTTGGAAATACACAGTCAATAAAAAATAAATAAAAACACAAGACAGCAAATTTTTTCACATGCCTGTAGCAATTCTCATTACTCCCACCGCACACACTTCTCACATATTCTGGTCAATGTAAATGCATGGGATGCAAAAGGGCCAGGCAAGCTTCAAAGAGGCAGAAAGCGCCAAAGCATTGACCAATCAAAAAGGATTGGAATGTAGGTGGAGCAGGGCAAGGGAAAGATACTGTAGGGCATGCAGGTAGTTCTAATTGTCTATAGTTTATACCGATCAACAGATCTTTTTTTACTTTAACAAGCAAAGCTTAAGTTTAATCTGCTTATATTTTGCTTTCCTCACTCCCCCCCCCCCCCCCCCCAATCAATATGAAATGGCTAGATGATGCTGGATGTCCAGCCAGGTAATGAGGTGGGCTCTGACTTGCTGCAGCTTCTAATGCACACTACGAGAAGCTCTAAATTCTTCCCTTCCAAAAAAAAAGTTTGTTATATTTCTACTTCGCTAATGTAGCCATAAACTAATTTTTCAAGAAAGGGCTGGCCAAACTGGGGCCACCTTTCCAATTTACCTATATAATTTTACATACTGTATATGCTAACTTGACACAAAATGGCAAATGTGTTCCATTGAAAACTACAAGTCTGTCTGCCATGGTGACAGGCATTACTTGTAGGTAATTCATTCACAACTCTGCATGAATGACCAGGCTGTGCAGGCAAACTGACAGCTGCTGGTAGAAGAAGCAGCCCCATTGCTGTCAAGGATGGGGGTGGATTAGGGGTAGTCTGCTTGCAAACATGTTACGCCCCGAGTATGTGTGTAACATGTAACATGGTCTAAAAGGTGGAGTTATCTTTTAAGTATCCAGTTTTGTTATGTTGGCTAAATAATGATACCTGTGTTCCTAAATGCTTGTGTTAACTGCCATTCAGTGCATGTGTCCCTTACAACTCAGACATCAACTGTGGAATCAAGACACTCAACTAACCCCAATTTATTTGGGCAATTCGGTTGCCTTGGTTCATGCCTTTAGAGGTAAATTTAACCACCAGTATTAAAGTGCCTTGTTTGCATTTGTACTATAAATCTGCTGGCTATGTTGTACTACAGGCTACTGCTGGCTATGTGCGCTCAGTGCTTTCTTTCTCTCCACAACATGCACATTTGGCCAATTTGAGTATGCATTCTTCTACCACTGTGTAGTATTAGAAAGATTCATATTGCATCTGTGGGCAGCTTAAATCATGGTCACAGTAATGGTAACAGAGCTGACCATAGCAACTTCCAGCTAGTGATCACTGCCATTTGACAACAATCACCTGACAAAGTGTTGTAAAACATTGTTCATAAAAAAAAAAAATAAAAAAAAAAAAAAAAATCAACCTCTCTGCTTATTATCGCCTTTAACACAAGATATCAAAGAAAAAGGTTAAAGCAATCTGTCCCAAATCACTCCAGTCATAAACAGGATTACATTTAATAATAAATATGTAAACTTACTTTATAGCAGTGATGACAACATTGCGCTTGGGCTCGCTGTCATAGCTCACACTCTCAACTCCATAAACTTCTGCTAGGTCATGGATAATCTTACGATGGTCTCTGTTCATTGGGGGGAAACAATGACTTTTTTTGGATTGTTTTCCCTGAAAAACAATAGAAATCACAGCTAAAGGGCATATGTGAGTTCAGTTTGAAAAACAACCCATTTTAGAACAATACACTCAACACTATGCAAGGGCAATCAGACAAACCTTGTTAACAGCATCCACAAGTGCTTTTATTTCCCTCTCAATGTCAGAAACAAACTTCAGATCTTTTCTGTAGATTACAAGATCATCAAAAAGTTAAACGGGCAACAAGCTAAAAGGCTGCATATTTGTGTATATATATATAAAGCAAATATGACTCATGTACAGACCAGGATGAAATAGACCTTCTCACATAAAAAAGCAAATAAAATGTTTATATTTCAATGGATTCTTCCCGCGCCAGTACACACGGGCAACCATATCATGCATTTTATATTTATCAAGACCCGACAGGCATGGTAACATTAAAGCTAGGGCTACACATATATTACAGTTATGGTTTTGATTTACTATCTACAGTGCCTTGAAAAAGTATTCATACCCCTTAAAATTTTCCACATTTTTGTTATGTTGCAACCGAAAATGTAAATGTTTTTTATTGCGATTTTAGGTGATAGACCAACACAAAGTGGCACAGAATTGTGAAGTGGAAGGAAAAAATGATATTCACATTTTTTTTTACAAATATGGAAAACTTCAAGATACTGTAATAGCACTCGCCTCATTTGCAACACATTAAAACTGGCTTCTTACAAACCAGCTGAAACTGAAGTCATGGGTGCCCCTATTGGTACCCTTCTGACAGCTGCACGCACCAGCTGTCAGAATACAATAGCCATCAGGGAAGATTGCTTCAGTTCAGCCTACGGAGATGAATGAGAGAAATCTTAGTGTATGGCCAGCTCAAGATTAATATGTTACTAACAAGATGGCTGCTGACAAGTAGATAAATCCCTCAGCAAAGAAACGTAATTGCTTTTGTAATCATAGGCTACATTCAGTGAGAACCTTACACTCCAGGGTGGTGTTCATTGTCATTTATTTAAACCAGCATTACCACAACACTGCTTGGTTACACTGCAAGGATATTTTTTTCCAACCTAGAATTAGGCCTCAACTACCTCACCTCTCACCTGTACATCCCCTATGAACCAGAGCAATTTCTATATCTATGCCAAGGATCTGTTTATTCAGCAATAACTGTTATTACTTAAGAGGAGTTGAAAAAGGCAGAAGGTTCATCTTAATGCAATATATGCATTAAGATAAAAAAAAACTTCCGTGTGCAACAGCCCCCCCCCAGCACCCACCTAATTACCTGAGCCACTTCTCTCCCCATCGATGTCCATGATCCCCTCAGCCATTCTTTTGATTGGTTGAGAAAGAGCAGCGGTGCCATTGGCTCCCGCGCCTGTCAAAGTCAGTCAGCCAATCAGGGGAGAGATGGGGCAGGGCCAGGTTGGGGCTCCGTGTCTGAATGGATACACAGAGCTCTGACTCTGCTTGGGTGCCCTCTGGAACAAGCTGCTGGCTGAGGGGCACTCAAAAGGAGGGAGGGGTTAGGAGCAGCGAAGTGGGACCTGAGGAGGATGCAGGGGAGGAGGAGGATCCAGGCTGTTCTGTGCAAAACCAACAGCACAGAGGAGGCAAGTATAACATGTTATATGATAAATTCCGCGCTTAGGATAAAAGTGGGTTGCTGCCCCCCCTATTGGGTTCCCATGGGAACTTACAAGGATAATAATAAAAAGTGGGTAATTGGCGCTACCCTGTGAGCCACTAAAAAAGTATATTGTATAAGAGATAATGTAGAAGGTACTGGGCTAAAACTTTCTTATAGAGCAAAGTGTGTGCGTACGTACCCCCAATATTAGAAATCTGATACACAAAAAACAGGCGTGTGACAAGTACACCAAATCATATAAATAATTTGCCAAAATAAAAAAGTAGAGAGTGAGTGTTTCTCTCAGTAAGGCTGATGTTAACAGCTCAGCATATAACTATTGTGGCACATATACTACCTTAAGGCCCCTTTCACACTGGGGCGGTAGGGGGCGTCGGCGGTAAAACAGTTCTATTTTTAGCGCTGTTTTACCGAGGTATTCGGCCGCTAGCGGTGCGGTTTTAACCCCCCGCTGGTGGCCGAAAAAGGGTTAAAACCCCTCGTATTACCGCGTCATAGCCGCGCTGTCCCATTGATTTCAATGGGCAGGAGCGGTGAAGGAGTGGTGAATACACCGCTCCTTCACCGCTCCAAAGATGCGGCTTGCAGGAGATTTTTTCTTCTCCTGCCAGCGCACCGCTTCAGTGTGAAAGCTCTCGGGCTTTCACACTGAACAGCGGAGGCTGTTTAGGGGGTATTTTTAGCGCAATAACGCCTGCAAACCGCCCCAGTGTGAAAGGGGTCCTATTGTCCAGCCAAATAAACCAACCATTAACCATGTGATATCCCAATTCGTTGTAACACAAAAGAGGTGATAAAATAAATAGTAAACACACCACTGTAAATAAGGTGCAGATAACATCCACACCTATACCAAACAGAATAAACGTGTGATCAATATATATTCAATGTAAAAATTCCAAGTCCCACTTGTGAAAATGAAAAAAAAAAAAAAAGGAAAAATATGATCCGAGAGTGAGTGTCCAATAATGCATACAACAGGTGACTTCGGTGCTCAGCACGTAATGTGACTTTTGGTGCTTCCCACTCACCAGACGTAGTTACCCCTACAGGGGTAATAAGCAAAGAGTGGCTGACTGTGGACAAACCCCCTCCTCAGTTTACTGTGCTATTCCATCAGTTCCTCCATCTGGCTTTTCCACCTGTTCTCTAAAATTCAGGGGTGCACTCCAATCAGGACCTCCCAGATCGTTCCACAGTATCATAGGGCGGGGTCCTCACAGGAAAAAACAAGGGGCTCCCATAGTGCAGTATTTAAAATTGTATTTTATTAAAAAATATATAAAATCAACAGCTTCCCATCGCTGGTAGGCAGAAGACAAAAAACACAATGAAAATTGTGCAGGAGGAGACGGTCCACAGCGTGCGTACCACCTGTGTTCCCAGCTCTCAGCTTCCGGGTTTGACGTAAAAGCGTGGCACTATCTTACGCGTTTTGTCACTGGACATTTTCGAAGGCGATACCATCCCTTCACGCTTCACATCTCATATAGGCGAGCGCACATACCGATACCTCCTCCTCACAAAAAACAGCAAATGAGCTGTCAGAGTCGGCTGGGAAATAGGATGGCCATATCAGCACATAACAGGCGACAGGCCTCCATAACACAATACCCAATGTCCGTTCGTCTTAGAGAAATAAACAAAAATACATAAGCGGCATATCAGACGTGATGACCAAAAGTATATAGATTATATATATAACCACAGGTAACAGTACAATGGTAAAAATACAGTGTGGTAACTAACCATATAAGTGAATCCATTGAAAGGTATATATTCTATATTAGGTATATATTAAATAGAAGAGGGGGTCAAGTGGCCGACTTTGGTACTGCATCTAAGTCCACTGCAATACCAAATACTACCATGTAAACCCTATGTACCCATTACTTTATAGAATACAAACCCTCTCTGCATTACAGTATGTATAACCCACACTTTCTGTATATCCTATATACTTATAATCTCTTTTGGGTATTAGGAACTTTGGGGACATCCATATGAGGTATTAGTTACATCTGGGATTGCCACTTACATTTAAGTTGCACGTCTGTGGATGGCTACCTGGCAATGTTATGGATAGTTTAGTAGGGGTACCCATTGGGGATATTCAGAATACATTGTCCCCATCGGGGTTATATATTTGTGCAGACAGATGAGGTTTAAAATTAGTTGCCTTTGGGGCTTTCATTATATCTTATTATTTGTTACTTTCACATTCTCACCTGCTTTTATACCCCATTTAGAGGTGCTACCTATGGTTGGTAGCTTTACGTAATTATTTTAGCCCTATGTTTCCTATTGTCATAGTATAACCTACCATAAGGGGTGGATCCCACTGACTGGCAATCACTGATGGTTATACTAGAATTTATTTAGTTAACCTTGGCCACAATTTTTATATTTAATATTTTTAGTTTTTACTGTTGGGATTGTTCCCATATCCGTAGCCGATCTGCACATTGTGCACACTTTGTGTTGTAGCTCTCTATCTGGAAGAGTCCCTTTTAATTACACTATTTCTTGGTTCACTTATGGTAGCACGTAGGGTGTACATGGTAGTATCTGGTATTGCTCTAGCCCTTATCATTGCAGTGGGCTTAGATGCAGTACCAAAGTCGGCCACTTGACTCCCTCTTCTATTTAAAGCGGGGTTCCACCCAAATTTTGAACAATATCTGTATGTATTCTCTTCCTTGCCTAGATGCTGACATGCCATTTAAAAAAATTTAAATCGCCGTAATTACCTTTTATTTTTCTATTCTTCTTTGCACTTCCTGGTTCTCCTCCCGTGGGAGTAGGCGTGTTTCTAGCCTCTCCCAGACTCCTGGGAGCTAGTCTCAGGCTTCCCAGGATGCCACTGAGCATGTGCAGGAACGAGCGGTGTATGCTGGGAGCACAGCATTCACCACATCCAGGAAATAAATGCTTGTGGGCTTCAAATGCCCACAATGAAGATGGAAACCGCCTGCAGTGAATAATATAAGTTATTCTTTCCGACGAAATCTGACACAGGCGGACATATTACACACAATATGTGAGTATGTAATGCTGAGAAGAAAAGTTTGTGAATGAACTAAAAAAAAAACAAAAAAAAAAAAACGATAGATAGGTGGACCCCCGCTTTAATATAAACTTACCTTTCAGTGGATTCACCTATATGGTTAGTTACCACACTGTATTTTTGCCATTGTACTGTTACCTGTGGTTATATGTATATACTTTTGGTCATCATGTTCGATATGCCTCTTATGTATTTTTGTTTGCTATTTCTCTAAGACAAACGGAGATTGGGTATTGTGTTATGGAGGCCTGTCGCCTGTTATGTGCTGATATGGCCATCCTATTCCCCAGTCGACTCTGACCGCTCATTTGCTGTTTTTTGTGAGGGGGAGGTATCGGTATGTCCGCTCGCCTATATGAGATGTGAAGGGATGGCACCGCCTTTGAGAACATCCAATGACGAAACGCGTAAGACGGAGCCACGCTTTTACGTCACACCCGGAAGCAGAGAGCCTGGAAAGCAGGTGGTACGCATGCTGCGGACCGGCTCCTCCTGCACAATTTTCATTGCGTTTTTTTGTCTTCTGCCTACCAGCAATGGGAAGCTGTTGATTTTATATATTGGGATCTGGGAGGTCCTGATTGGAGTGCACCCCTGAATTTGAGAGAACAGGTGAAAAAGCCAGATGGAGGAACTGATGGAATAGCACATTAAACCGAGGAGGAGGTTTATCCAGTCACCCACTCTTTGCTAATTACCCCTGTAGGGGTAACTACGACTGGTGAGTGGGGACCCATTGGGGGGAGCACCAAGAGTCACATTACGTGCTGAGCACGAAGTCACCTGTTATATGGCATTATTATATTATTATTATCTTTTTATTTTTTTTTTCATTTTTACAAGTGGGACTTGGAATTTTTACATTGAATATATATTGATCACACGTTTATTCGGTTTGGTATAGGTGTGGATGTTATCTGCACCTTATTTACAGTGGTGTGTTTACTATTTATTTTATCGCATCTTTTGTGTTACAACGAATTGAGATATCACATGGTTAATGGTTGGTTTATTTGGCTGGGCAATTAAGGTAGTATATGTGCCACAATAGTTATATGCTGAGCGGTTAACCTCAGCCTTACTGAGAGACACACTCACTCTCTCCTTTTTTATTTTGACAAATTATTTATATGATTTGGTGTTCTTGTCACACGCCGTTTTTTGTGTATCATATTTCTAATATTGGGGGTACGTACACACACACTTTGCTCTATAAGAAAGTTTTAGCTCAGTACCTTCTACATTATCTCTTATACAATATACTTTTTTTAGTGGCTCACAGGGTAGCACCAATTACCCCACTTATTAAGTATAACATGTTTGTTATAAAAAACAAAACAAAAACACACAACACGAGCCTTTACAATCACTTTAAGATAAAGTACTAATAAAAAAATTAAATAAAAATGTATATATATATATATATATATATATATATATATATATATATATTATACATTATATACACACACACATACAGCTTTTGCTCATAAGTTTACATACCCTGGCAGAATTTATGATTT
Organism: Lithobates septentrionalis; assembly: GCA_037952835.1. NCBI lineage: Eukaryota > Metazoa > Chordata > Amphibia > Anura > Ranidae > Lithobates > Lithobates septentrionalis. Next base: position 188,076 of record JBBDGP010002408.1, read on the forward strand.
CTTGGCCATTTTCAAGAGAATATGAATAACAACACAAACTTTTATTTTGCTCATGGTTGGTGTTTGGCTGAAGCCATTATCATTCAACTGTTTACCCTTTTTAAATCATAATGGCAACAGAAACTACCCAAATGACCCTGATTTAAAAGTTTACATACCCCAGTTCTTAATACTGGGTATTGCCCTCTTTAACATCAATGACAACTTTAAGTCTTTTGTGGCGTTTGTGGATGGGGCTCTTTATCTTCTCAGATGGTAAAGTTGGCCATTCCTCTTGGCAAAAAGCCTGCAGTTCCTGGAAATTCTTGGGCTGTCTTGCATGAACTGCATGTTTGAGATCTCCCCAGAGTGTCTCAAGGATATTGAGGTCAGGAGACTGAGATGGCCACTCCAGAACCTTCACTTTATTCTGCTGTAGCCAATGACAGGTTGACTTGTGTTTTGACTCATTGTCATGTTGGAATGTCCAAGTACGTCCCATGCGCAGCTTGCTGGCTGATGAATGTAAATGTTCCTCTAGCTCAATTTTGGTCTCATCACTCCAAAATGACTTTGTGCCAGAAGGTTTGAGGCTGGTCTGTGTTGCTTGGCGTATTGTAAGCGGGATACATTGTGGCATTTGCGTAGTAACGGCTTTTTTCTGGTGACTCGACCATCCAGCCCATCTTTCTTCAAGTGCCTCCTTATTGTGCATCATGAAACAGCCAGACCACACGTTTGAGTCCTGTGTATCACCTGAAGTTATTTGTGGGTTTTTCTTTGCATCCCGAACAATTTTCCTGGCAGTTGTGGCTGAAATTTTAGTTGGTCTACCTGACAGTGGTTTGGTTTCAACAGAAACCCCTCATTTTCCACATCTTGATTAGAGTCTGAACACTGCTGATTGCCATTCTCAATTCCTTGGATATCTTTTCATATCCCTTTCCTGTTTTATACAGTTAAACTACCTTTTCCCACAGATCCTTTCACAATTCTTGTGCTTTCCCCATGACTCAGAATCCAGAAACTTCAGTGCAGCACTGGATGAAAGATGCAAGGGTATGTCAGGAGTCCAGAAACTCATTGACCTTTTATACACACACCCTAATTAGAAGCAAACTTTTAATAGCCATTCAAACCCCTGTGTGTCAACTTGTGTGCATGTTAGGCCAAAATCACCAGGGTATGTAAACTTTTAATCAGGTCATTTGGATAGTTCCTGTTGCGAATATGATTTAAAAAGAGTAAACAGTTAACCGACAATAAATGGCTCCAGCCAAACACTAACCATGAGCGAAAGAAAGGTTTTTGTATTATCATTCATATTCTCTGGAAAATGGCCAAGAAATCAAATTCTGCCAGGGTATGTAAACTTATGAGCACAAATATATACATGTTTTAAATAGGACAAACAAGGTCTCATTTTTGGGATTTTGCCTTGCAAATGTGATTGTTTCCCTTTTCCCCAATCAATCTATGTAAAAGTAACAAAGCCATATCATTCAGGGAAACTCCAATTAAAATATTCTCAAGATGGTACCTAACCCCTGCGAAATTACACACATACTACCCTTCAATTTCTCCAAACTGTTTTAGAGGGTGTACAGAACCTGGTACGCTCATACACACATTCTGGAAGTGCACCCACCTAGATCCAATATGGCGTAAAGCCTTTGAAATAATTGAATCCTCCAAACAAAAAATAACACCCACACCCCAAATATGCTTACTATATGCAAATATACCAAACATCCCCCTTCCATGCGCAAGACTTATTCACTCTCTATGTAGCTCTATCCACTGGATGATAGCATATAATTGGAAATCCAACAATCTCCCATGGCAACAAGTCATTTCCAGAATGGATAATCTCAAACTTTCAGAATGGATATATCATACCCTTAACGACACCACTCATATCCACAAAAGTAAATGGTCTTATTGGATCTCAAATTAGCATATATTTGTACAAACTCATTCCGGTGTTTGATTTTTTTTTATGTATATTCCTGTAAGTTTTTGTATATATACCTCCCCTGAATACATATCCACGTTTTGTACTATATAACCTGTAAATCAATATCATTGCTAAATCTGTATGATATCTTTATAACACTGTGATATGCTTAATTATTACTATATTATTTGTATACCTTTATGAAACTTCCAAATAAAACTTTTGTAAACAAAAAAAGGGTGCTTAAAAAGCTTTAACAAAGCTACTTGAAGCTCGCTAAAAGCTTTGTTAATGCTACAAGCTGCTCCTATGCAAGCTAAAGCCTATGTGCGCAAGGCCTAACCAGAATGACAGTGGCTACAAAGATACAGAAAACCCCAACCATGAAGTGGTTACAGCATTAATTCCTTTTCACCGTTTATGGATGTGGTAGAATAGAAATATGACCTGTCTGTAGCCACTGGCATAGCTGTCCATTGTGGATCTGGATGCAGACACGGCACACCAGGTCGAATCCAAATGAGCAGGGTGGGCAAAAACATTGCATTATTCTAGGTGTGTAATGAAACAAATTTAATAACAGATCATACCTAAAAGAGCTAAACACATCTGCTAAAAGATGTTACAATAATCTTTAATAGTAATTTTTCTTCTTCTTTTGGTTTTTCTTTTTCATATTTGTGGATGCAAAGTCAATGCCTACTATCAGGCGGAAAACAGTGGGCAGACATTTACAAACCTGGCATCATCTTTCAAGCTGTCACTGTACTTTGTCCCAGAACGAGTATTAAAGGGATCTGAATTTTCTGATATATTCAGGGCTTCTGCAAGACGTCTGAAAAGTTACAAAGTAAATACAAAATATCTTTCAGTAAACACCTTTAGAATTGTGTTATGCTGCTCACAGATCAATCGATTAGTTTTGGTAGACAATTTAAAGAGGAAGTGCAGTCTGCTTACATAATCTGTAATAAAACCATCTTTGCCATTCTGAAGCTTCCCTCCAACCACTTTGCATATCATTTTTATATACTGTGATTCTGTATTAGCCAAAATGTGCTGCAGAAACCTCCCTCCACTGAGTCTGGCTGCGTCCATTTTAACTGTGGGCAGCTGAAGCTGCTGCCTGTTCACTTCCTGGATTTAGAGACAGAAGCACACCTCCAGCTCTGCAGCTCTGATTGACCCTCTTATGACTCACCCCCCCCCCCCCTACCTGGCAAATTCTCACGACAGTGAGAGAGAGAGCTGTGCATGATGTCATAAGCCTAGGCTTTTTACCAGACAAGAAACAGGAAGTGGGCTGTAGAACGTATTTGCTGGCAGAAAAAAAAAATGTTTTACTATCCAAAAGTTAAAACAACAAGGGCAGAGGATTTCATAGATGGAAAGATGAAAAAATGACTGAATTTCCACTTTAAGTACATTTTTGATAAGCTTTCCATTTACTGTGTCTCCATGTTTCTGTCATCGGAGGGCCCTCAGAGCTTGTTAAACTGGCCATAGATGGGACAAATTTTATAATAATATTTTCCAAATAAAGTAGGCGCTAATCTCCTCAAATAAAACTAGTGACCTGTGTTTCAGAAACGTGTGCCTTTCCAGTTATGCAAATTCTTTGATTGATATCCCCAAAACACACACCGCGGTTTTGTAAGAGGAATGGCGGTGTGTGTCGAACCATTTTACAGATGGACTACATTTTAAACAGATACACTGATCGAGCTGGTGCCGGTCTGGGCACTGTCACATAAGCACATGGATTGTGGTATGAGTTTTAAAGGGAGAATTTTTAATAGACTGTGTTGCACGATCACGCTGTTATTTTCCTTATTGGGGAGTGATGTTCATTCATATGAGGGGAGTACATGTTGACTGAAGGAGGAAACGCTGATTGTGCTAAAAAGCAGTGACGTTATCATCTGGTCTTTTTGGCTAAATAACAATGCCTGATTGTTGTTTTTACATATTTAAAAAACAAATTTATATATATATATATATATATATATATATATATATATATATATATATATATATATATATATATATATATATATACATATATACACACACACACATACATATATACACACACACACACACACAGATTGAATATTGTTTGTTTACACGTTTCCGATTTATAAATTTAATTATAGTGAAATTTTTTTGGGCGATATCAAAGAATTCACATAACTGGGGGCAGCGGTCGTATTTTTTCCCATATATGTATGGTTTAGGTTGCTGTAATTTCTATATATTTTCACACGGTTCATTTACAATATTATTTTGCCAGTTGTCAATTCTCTGTAGAAGAGGGGTGTTGACTCATTCTGCATTCTCCACCTTGTTATGCATAAGTTTGCCTGTTAAGAATAAGCAGTGTTTTTTTTTTTTTATCTTTATTTTCACATATTTAAAGAGATAAGAGAATACAAACATTCCGGTATGAATTTACAGGGTTATCTAGTATACAGCATTTCCAGAGGCCTACAATCCAGATGAGAGGATTTCTCCAACAACAAATTTACAAAGTAATATGGAAAGCACACCCTTTGTAAGATCTGCCAAGGGGAATGTAAGAGGAAAGGAAGGCTAGGTTGGGGGGATAATAAGCAATTGTTCAAAATGATGCCAGGTTTCATAGGCAACATTTGTACACTTTGGTATTTTTAAAAAAGTACACTTCTTTAACCACTTGAGCCCCGGAAGATTTTACTCCCTTCCTGACCAGAACACTTTTTACAATTTGGCACTGCGTCGCTTTAACCGACAAGTGCGCAGTCGTGTGACGCTGTACCCAAACAAAAATTTGCATCCTTTTTTTCCAATTGTTCAAAATGATGCCAGGTTTCATAGGCAACATTCGTACACTTTGGTATTTTTAAAAAAGTACACTTCAACCACTTGAGCCCCGGAAGATTTTACTCCCTTCCTGACCAGAACACTTTTTACAATTTGGCACTGCGTCGCTTTAACTGACAAGCGCGCAGTCGTGCGACGCTGTACCCAAACAAAAAATTGCATCCTTTTTTTCCCCACAAATAGAGCTTTCTTTTGGTGGTATTTGATCACCTCTGCGTTTTTTTATTTTTTGCGCTATAAACAAAAAAAAAAAAAAAAAGTCACAATTTTGAAACAAAAAAAAAAAAAAAGCATTATATATATATATTTTTTTTCACTTTTTGCTATAATAAATATCCCCAAAAATCTTTAAAAAGAAACCACACATTTCTTCATCAGTTTAGGCCAATATATATTCTTCTACATATTTTTGGCGGAAAAAAAAAAAAAAAATTTGCAATAAGCATATATTGATTGCTTTACGCAAAACATATCAACTACAAACTATGGGAAAGATTAATGGCATTTTTATTACTATTTTTTGTTTTAACTAGTAATGGCTGTGATCTGCGATTTTTATCAGGACTATGGCGGACACAACGGACACCTTTGACACCATTGCGATCAGCGCTATAAAAAAATGCATGGATTACTGTGTAAATGTCACTGGCAGGGAAGGGACTGTGTTCCCCTGGTTCTCGCACTGTCATGAGCGATCGCGATTTTTAGTGGTACCGCGACGGACACTTGACACTTTTTTGGGACCATTGACAATTATACAGCGGTCAGTGCTATAAAAATTCACTGATTACTGTGTAAATGTCACTGGCAGGGAAGGGGTTAACACTAGGGGAGATCAAGGGGTTAACTGTGTGTTCTAACTGTGTGGGGATGGTATTGACTAGGAGGGGAGACCATAGGATTTTTATAACAGCTTACCTGTAAAATCCTTTTCTTTGAAGTACATCACGGGACACAGAGCCATAGTAGTTACTATGTGGGTTATAGGCCACCTTCAGGTGATGGACACTGGCACACCCCAAGACAGAAAGTCCGCTCCCTATATAACCCCTCCCACTACTGGGAGTACCTCCGTTTTTGTAGCAAAGCAATACACGTGTATACCAGAAAGAAGGGAGGGCCCTCTGAGTCCCATGATGTACTTCAAAGAAAAGGATTTTACAGGTAAGCGGTTACAAAAATCCTATTTTCTTATCGTACATCACAGGACACAGAGCCATAGTATTTACTATGTGGGATGTCCCATAGCAATGCCAACTGAAGGGAGGGAGACACAACAAAAGTAGGGCATCATGAGACCAGAGGACTTATACTGCAGCCTGCAGTACACTGCGCCCAAAGGTGATATCCTCATGACCTTTTACATCTACTTGATAGAATCTGGTAAAAGGTGGAACTTTCCTCTTTAAACCATAAGCTTGAACAATCACTTGTCGAATCCTTTAGAAATAGTAGATTTCAATGCTGCCTGTCCTCTTTTAGGACCTTCAGGCAACACAAAACATCCGTTTTAAACAGTCGCCTTCAAATAGATTTTGACTGCTCTCACCACATCAATAGAATGTAGTGACTTTTCTTCTGCAGAATGGGGTTCTGGGGAAAAAGGTAGAATATCCTGGTTTAAATGAAAACCTGACACTGCCTTCAGTAGAAAATTAGGATGAGGACGCAATACAACTTTATCCTTGTAAAGAGCTATATTTAATTATTCACAAGAAACTCCGATACCCTTCTTGCAGACAATATGGCTACCAGAAAAACTAGTTTCCTTGTCAAAAGGACTAAGGGAATATGTCATATCGGCTCAAAAGGTTGTTTCTGTAATGCTGAACAGGACTAAATTCAAGTTCCAAGGGTTCAGGGGTGACCTAACCTGGAGGATTAAGCTGCGTTACCCCCTGAATAAAGCTATGAACCAAAGAGTGTGAAGCAAGTGGTCGCTGAAATAATACCGATAAGGCCGAAACCTGGCCTTTGATAGTACTCAAGACCAGCTTTATTTCTAATCCCATCTGTAGAAAGTCAAGGATTCTACCCTAAGATTTACTTCCTGGGGTGCCAACCCCTGGATTTACACCAGGAGACCAATGCCTTCCAGACTCTATATTATATGACTCTGGAGGCCTTGCATTAACCAGAGTAGACACCACTGAACCTGACAGCCCACGCTTCTTCAGAATGTGGGTCTCAATAGCCAAACCATTAAATTTAGCATTTGTAAAGTAGGGTGGAATACCGAAACTTGCGAGAGAAGGTCTGGCCATGGCGGTAGGGTCCATGGGTCCCCTACCGCCATCTTTACGTTCTCTGCATACCAAGATCTCGTGAGCCACAAGAATCACCGACTTCCCTTCCTGCTCTATTCTACGAAGATGTCGTGGACGCAGGCAGAATAGGTGGGAATGCATAAATCAGTAAGAACCGATTACACGGGAACAACAAGGCATCTGTTCCGCATGCTAGCGGATCCTTTGTTCTTGGCACAAAGTTGTCTTTTTCTTTGTTGAACCTGGACCCAAAAAGATCAACGTCTGGGATCCCCCATCTTTGACATATTGACAGGAAGATATCGGGGTGAAGGAACCATTCTCCAAGGGAACAACTGCTGGCGACTCAAGTAGTCCACATGCCAATTTTCTATTCCTGCAATGAAGACTGCAGATAGGCAAAGCACATTGTTTTATGCTCAAGATAGGATATGATTCCCCTCTCTGGGCCACACAACTCCTTGCTCCCCCTTGGTGATTGATATAGGCCATTTCTGTGGCATTGTCGGATTGAACCCTGGCAGGACAATTCCGTAAACTGAACATTCAGGCCCTCAGGACCAAGTTCTCTGCCTGAATTTCTAGAATGTTAATAGGCAAGGCCATTTCAGATCTGGGCCACTTCTCTTGGACAGTTGCCTCTTCCAGGACTGCTCCCCAACCCAAAAAAGGTTGGCATATGTTGTTACCACTTCCAGGTAACTGAAGGAAGGATTTTCCCCTTTTGCAGGTTTTTGGTTAACCATAAACCGAGGCTCTGGCGCACCTTTGGAGTCAGACACATTGGTAAATTTAGAGCTTGAACCCTTTTGTTCCAAGCCGAAAGGATACTGTTTTGCAGCAGTCTCAAATGAAACTGAGCATAAGGAATGGCCTCGAATGAAGCCACCATCTTTCCCAACAACCTCATGCAAAGTTGGATAGAAGAATTCATCTTGCTTCGACCACCTCAATCAGTTCCTTTATGGCGTTGATCTTTGCCTGGGGCAAGAATACCCTTTTTCTGGGTGTATCTATGATCAGACCCCAAGTATTTTAGCCTTCTTCATGGTTTTAAAGGAAGATTTCTTCTAAGTTGAGAACCCAACCTAGGTATTCCAGGTAGCTGAATGTGGTGACCATACTTTGGTCTAAGCGGGCGACCGAATGGTCTATCAAAAACAGATCGTCTAGGTAAACTGTAATCGTTATACCTTGGGCCCTTAATCTGGCTAGAGGAGGGGTCAGAACCTTTGTAAAACACTCAGGGTGCAGCAGCTAGACCGAAAAGCAGGCTACACACTGAAAATTAAGATTTTCTACCTTGAAAAGTAGAGATTACTGGTGAGCGAGGAAATAGGCATGCATCTTTGATGTCGATTGACGCCAGAAGTTCTCCTCCTTGTAGGATGGAAAGAACTGATTGTATTGACTCCATGCGAAAAAAGAGCGGTTATATTCAGGAACTGAATTCGACTTTTGAGATCCAGAATGTCCATTCGGTTTTGGCACTGTGAAAAAAGGTTTGAACCAAACCCAACCCCTGCTCTTACATGGGGACCACCATGCTTACTTTTGCCAAAAGATGGTCCAATGCTTGAGAGAAAGACTTTTTTTCTTCTTGATCCTTAGGAACGTTTGATCTGAGAAAACAAGGAGATGGGAACTATTGGAACTCCAGTACACACTTCGACACGCTTCCCTGCCAGATCCTTGAGAACTGCAGAAGTATTCCCCCTACTCGAGTGAGCCGGGGCGCCTCCTCATAAGGAGGCTTTAGTATTTTGTAGGTTTCTTACCCCAAAACCTCTTTTGTCCCTGGGGTTGACCCTGAGGATTACCTTTTGAACTTGACAACGGAGGCCGTTGTGACTGCCTGGAGGCTGATGCTCCTGGCACAGGAGAAGGAGCCTATTAAAATGAAATACATTTACTCCTTTTCTTAAATGGCAAAGGGGTACTTTCCACTAGAATTTCTTTGGATGCATTACCCAAACTATCCCCAAACAGCAGTTTCACTGCAAAAAGGAAGACTAGCCAGGAGCTTCTTGCATGGCGCTTAGCGAAGGGTGCAAGCCCTGAAGGATAGAATCTCTCATAGCAACTGTTGCAAACATAAAGCTGCTAGTAGCTTGCCAGATCCTGGGCCTGCTGAACAGGATAACCTTGAGCACCTGTTTAAACTGGTCTCTCAAAGATTAACCAATTACTGTCAGTGCAGTGTGAGACCCTCAATCTGCCAGAGAAAAAAAGTTTTGTTTTTTTTCTTTTTAAAATAGGAATTTCAACTTTTATCCGTTGGATCCCTAAGCATTTGAGCATGGTCTGCCAGACCAGTCAAACTTTTATTCACAGAGGATATAGCAGCGTTAATTGCCGGTATACCCTACTTTTAGTGAATTTTTTCCTCCATAGGATAAAGTGTGAAAAAACTTTTTAGGAGGCAAAAAATGCTTATCTAGGTGAACCACTCAGATACAAAAAGCTTTTCCAGCAATGAATGGACAGGAAAGGCATGCACAGCTTGGAGGAGGCTTTAGCAAACCCAAATACTTTAGGGTACATAAATGTGGAGCGGACCATTCAGCAAGAAATTGCACTATCAATCTTACAGATTGTGAAAGGTGATCCCCCCGCATCTGACACCTCAGCAGAGGAGTCATCAGCCTCACCACGGTCCCCTGAGGGAATAATTCTTCTCCCGCCCCCAGTTCCTCAGTTTGAAGGTCCTGGGTAATGGAAGAGAACCTGTCGCATTTTGTCCCACACTGGGCTGCGATTAAAGCTGCTAACCTTTTTTTTTTCCCCAATCCTATCATGGCTGAGGAAAAAAAAGACCTTTTTAGTAACAGACAGGGGCTGCAGTGCTGAAAACAGTTGCAAACATTTCATGGCCCCGATGCTCACTCTGACCAGCCACCCCCTCTCAGTGGAGGATGCCATGTAGAGATGAGTAGGCTTTCCAAAGCTTGAGGGAGACCCTTTAGGCCCTTTTTTGGGGGTGTTTCAACCCCCCCTTCTGACCTTTTAGTAAATGTGTCAGGGAATGCCTGTGTCACCAACCTCTTATATGCCCCTTTTTGCTATTGTGTTCCTCAGACATCTGCAGCCAGCAAAAAAATTGAGCTTTTAAACATACTCCCACGCTGGATGTTGGAGGACGCAAACGCAGTGCTAAGCTAAGCGAGCGCGAGCCTCCGATCCGGCGGTGCGTGTTAGTGGTGGTGAGGAGGAGACCTGTAACAAGCCGCTGTGCAGGGGCGGTGAAAAAAAAGGGAGCGGCATCGCCAATAGTTTTAGGCTTCCCCCTTGCAGGAAGAGGGGGAGAGCTTTGTCCAGGAGGGGGGTGTTTCGTGGAAGAAAATCGCTCCCCCCTCAATCTTACCGGAGGTCAACCATAATGTAATTTGTGCCTCCTTCACTGTATGATAATGGCAGATGAAAGGGTCTCTGAGGAGCTACAGAAAGTCAGGCCTGCGGCATCATCCTTTATCTGCACATATGCCTACAACTGCATTTCAAAGCAGCAATGAAGCGGTCACAATTTCAAGCACTCTCCCGCAGTGGGACTGAAAGAAAACACTAACGTACACTGAATCTATGGGTTTCTCTATGGTCTGTGCTCATGTCATTTAGTTCACTGTTACACATGCTCTACTACAATGAAAGTCTGGTAAAAGGGATTGCTGAAACCAGTCTAGACCCCCATGACGACATCACTGACCTTCAAACCTGCCCTCTTGTAAGATATTGTACATGTCACATGTCTTAGCGTGAATCCTCAAGAAGCAAAAAGATTGGGAAACGCGCTGATCTAAGACACCATATATTGACAGGTATGTTTAAATGATGTGCCTGTTTTCAACTGATGGACACACCTTATCTGTGCAGAATGTATCTTAACTTTTAGAATACATTTTTATTGATTTTATGAAGTTTACCTACGAGGTACAAGTAGAATCTCATTTTTTTCACCCTCACCCCATCTGGATGCCTAAAGAGAACCTGGTCATGATTAAAATGAGGGATGGTACCCATAGAGTGTTTTTAAAGTTTAACACAAACCCACTCTCTGGTTGTTCTTGATGTGTAGACTTAATATTTTATGTTTCAGAAATCTTTAAGAGAAGCTATTTCTGTAAAGCATCTGTTTAGCACGATGAACTGACAAGAAGCGGCCGACAGCAAGCAAGGTTAAAACCATAAAGTAGCATGTACCGTAGAAGTCTGACAATGGCAGCTTCTAATCAGGTTGCAATAACTGAGCCAAAATAAACTAACCAGCCATGCGATGTGAAGTATAACATGGCCTTCTTAAATAAGGCATTTACATGTCATAAGTCAGCAATCAAATGACTGGAATTTTATCAGTCAAATGTTGTAAATCATCAGAATTGTGGACCAGCTATTGTATACAAGGGGACTGTCCGGAACTGGACTGAGAGGAGGTCCCGATCAGAAGTGAAATTCCATCCCATTGCCTTTTCATCAAAGGTGATCAGTTTGTGTTTGCATTTACTATGGCAGTAGCATTAACTAGTAAAACAGTCAAGTTCTATAAATACACACTCTTTAGAAAGGCTGTAATCAGACAGGCTGTCAGTTAAATGTGTCAGAAGGTAAGTACAGCTTTTCTTACAAAATCTACATAAAATACACTAATCACTTCAAAGAAATGCAAATGAGTATGTGCTTACCTGTTTCGTTCCAAAGCCAAGCACTCTTCATCACATTGCAACCTGTAATCAGTACAAAACAAAAGCCAGTCAGCGGGAAGCAAGCTGCAGAAGTGCAGAAGGGTACTCGTTTACAAGGCCAAATAGCCAACATTTTTTCCACTGCTCATGGTACTTTAACCGCCTACTTGTTCTGACCTTTTACAATTAGCCTAAAAAAACTGTGGCTTTTTCATTTTTTTTTGCAGATTGCTGTGATAATTAAAATAAAATTGGTACTTTTAGCTTTGAAAAATAAAATTAAAAAGGCAACCACCCACACACATTGTTTTTGAAAATAACACAGGCAAATATGACATGGGAATTTGTGTAATGAGAACAATCACTAGCACCTTATTTAATTATTGTAGGACATGCAAGTGTTGCAGAAAACATTGTGATTAAAATCAGAAGACATATTATATGGGTCTTTTCAGGACATACAGATCTGTTTTATACAATAGTTGGAGGCATTACATTGCATCCTACTAATCTATGTCATTTTACGCAAGTTAAAGAGAAGGTCGATTCCCCTTCTAAAAAATATAATTTCACTTAAAAGTGGTTGTTAAGTCAGTGTTCTCATTTACTGTCAGTGGATGTAAACCCGAATTTTTTTTTTTCTTTTATGTCATAATGTAGAGTATAAGATTTCCTATTATTTGAGCCCAGTCTTGCCACAAAGTTAATCCAGCTCTGAGCAATCCTCTTTTATTGTTGAGTGAGATAAATCTTGACAGACAGGGAAAAACGTCAAATCCTAAGCCCTTGCTGTGAGTGACAGGTGATTTTCATATCTTGTGCACTAGCCTAAGACATGCATTATTTTTTCATTCCCACCCCCACTCCTTTCTTCAGCAGCTCTGCAAGGATTGGCTGTTCCACACCTCAGCATGATTTGGCATGCTGAAGTCATGTGGTTACTTTCCTGTCTTTTCACTGGATGTTAGAGATCATAGCAGAAGTTCAGTGTAAGAAATACACAGGAGAAAATGCATATTGACAAGGGGAGTGTAGAGGTGGGTGGGGAGTCTATTGACATCACGACTCCACCCACCGAGCTCCAGAAAACAGACCCACCCACAGAATATGCCATTTTTCGTCTCTCATAACAGACAGAGGGGAGACATTTGACAGGTAAAGATACATGCAAGAGGCATGTATATCCTTATAGATAACCCCAATGGCAGTAGTTTAGAAAGGATGACATTGGGTTTACATCCACTTTAATCAACATTGTCGATGCCGGTCAAGTGACCGCTCACCGCTATCCTTCCCCCCACCTAAGGGCTACAGTGGGAGGGGCTGAGATATCCCTCTGACGTCAGCCAGGCGGTCAAGTGACCACACATCTGTGATGTGGATTAAGGGATTTAGGATTAGAATTTTAAAATAAAAACATATACACTGGGTTATATATCTTATTATATTACAGAGGGGCTGCCAGAAATTGAGAGCACTAACTTTACTGCCACACGAAATAGCAGCAGGAGGGGGAAAGACTGTGGGCTGACGGAGGCACGTAACCTGACCACGGTACCGTGGCTCAGCAGCCATGATTACCGTGGTCAGCACACACAGGGAGACACAGGAACAGGCAGGATCAACCAGGTTTTTTTTTTTTTACAGCATACAAAAAGGGAAAAATGACACCGCACAAGCACTATTAACATATTTTAAAGGAACAGGATTTTTTTTTAGGGTTACAACCTCTAACATGGTCAGGGATTGCAAGTCTAGTAAAGTAATATGACTTCTTACATATTTGTAATTAAAGTAACTATTGCCATAATCAAAAATTACATACAAGATGCAGCCTTTCGCTAGCATTACCAAAGCCATTTATGGTTTGAGTTCATTTATAGAACATGGTTTTACTGCCTGCTCCTCCTATCAGTATATCTATTATTTTTCCATTTCTTTTAACGTTTGACCCTCACAGCAGGGATGAATGCCCTGCCTTCTTGTCTCTGAACTTCTGAAGTGCAAGGTTTAATAATAACTTTTGATGAGCCACGCTTCTCCACTTGTGGTGGTCTTGCTCTAAAATTAGGCCATTGTTGAACTGCATATTTCAAATGGGTAGTTTGGTGACGGGCAGGTCATGGTTGGAAACTCCAGAGGTAACACTCTTGTCCATGATCCCGGACTCAATAATGGAATTAAAAAAAGAAAAAAAAAAAAAAAGACCTGTTCTGCTTTATTTTGGCAGGTTGGGCCCCGATTCCTTGTCATTTGAAGTCTCTCACTACACCCACCATTAGGGAATGGGTAACGGAATTCAATTACATCATGAGGCTGAAAGAGGCTTTTGGCTACTGCCAACGAGAAAAATACTACATTTTTGGAAGCATGGCATGCTTGGAAAACCTTTTTGACCTCGCCTAAGTTACTACCTTTCCTCAGATGACCTAGCGCAAACCAGGTCATAATGAATTAACTCCCCCTGGACTCCTCCTCCCACCCTTTTTTCCCCCTTTGCTCTTTTTTTTTAAGATATAAAAATGGTGGCCTCCAATTGTGAGATATTATCCTCAATATAACCTACCTGTGCACTTGTGGTGAACTGGAATCAAACCCGCTTTTGTCTATTACACCCAATGTTCCCTTTTTCTTTTAATAATGGTTATTAATAACATGACATGTACCATGACTCGATAGTCAATAATACTCATGGTTACTTTAAAGTCATCATATCAGTTTGTATTTGTATACATTTGTTGTGCCTCGCCTTAAACATACATTTAATAAAAAAACAAACAAACACACACACACCACTTTGGGCTTTAGGCTGCACTGTTTTGAAAACGTTGTGCCTGGGACCCACCCACTCTTTCCCCATTGAGAAAAGTTTTTTCACTGGTTGTAACAAGTTGTGAATGAGGGAGAGAATCCTGTGACTTTTTAGACGCTCCACCTTTTATAAATGGTGTCACATGCAGTGAGCAATAAAAAAAAAAACTTAGATGAAGGGGGAAGGGAGGGTGGGTCCTTGGAGCAACATTTTTGCAACATTTTCACAGCAGTTCAGATTGGAGCCCAAAGCTATTGCCCCCTGTGTGCTGTGCTGTGTGGATTACAGAGACAGGAAGAGGGTGGGACATCACTGCAGTGAATACTTCTCCAGGATCTAGCTGCTTAAATGACCTTCATTACAGGTAAGTTAGGTCAAAAAAGCTGTAGGGTTAAAAATAATTTTTAGCTAAACTTCAGCCTTAAAGTAAATAGAATTGATGGAATGGCAGAATTGACAGGTAATTAAGCTATGTTACAGGGTAGACTCCACAATCAAAAACTGAATGAAACAATTAGAATTTTTTTTTTTACATACCAGAAAAATCTATTTCTTGGAGTAAATCACGGGACACAGAGCAGGTTATAATCATAATTATGAGGGTTATGTGCCGCCTGTAGGTGAATGGACACTGGCGGATCAAACAGGAAGTCCTCCCTTATATAATCCCTCCTATACAGGAAGTACCTCAGTTTTGTAGTAAGCAAAAATTTCCCAGAAAGAGGAGGGGGGCCTCTGTGTCCTGTGATGTACTCCAAGAAATGGATTTTACAGGTAAATATGTAGAGAAAATCAAATTTTCTTTATCGTACATCACGGGACACAGAGAAGGTTATCAAATCATAACTATGTGGGATGTCCCATAGCAATAAAGCTTGGAGGGGTGGGAGACACAACAATAACCACTGCCATCAATTCCAAAGGACCTACTCTGCCACTTATGCTGCGGCCAAAGGCAGTACCCTCCACGGCTCTGACAGCCACCTGGTAAAACCCTGCGAATGTATGCACCAAAGACCATGTAGTGGCCTTGCAAACTGAAGCCACTAATGCCCGATGGCGAATAGCCCAAGCTGCCCTCACTCTTGGTATAGTGTGCTCTCCCCAGAAAAGGTGGAACTTTGCCCTTTCAAACCATACACTTGAATGATTAACTGGCAGATCCAGTGTGAAATAGTTGACCTGGCTGCCGTCTGCCCTTCCTGAGCTTTTTGGGCAGCACAAACCGGGATTCTGACCTGTGCCCGCAACTCGTAAATCCTGATCGTCCGAACTACATCCAGAGTATTCAGCGATCTTTCCCCTGCTGTCTGTGGACTAGGAAAAAAAAAAAAAGGCAAGACACTGGCCTGATTCAAGTGAAAACTAGAAACCACTCTAGGCAAGAAAGATGGGAGGACGCAACATCACAATATCATGATGCAAGACCAAGAATGGCTCCTTACATGAAAGAGCCGACAGCTCTGACGCTCTTCTTGCCGAAGTGATAGTAACCAAAGAAGCCACCTTCCGAGTCAAAGGACTAACAGAGTTTCTCTTTTGGTTCAAAAGGTGACTTCTGACTTCTACAAGACAGTCAAGACCAAGTTTAAGTCCCAAGGACACAAGGGCGGCGTCTGCGTTACACCCTGCATAAAGTAAAAATCAAGACGTGAGAAACAACAGTTTCTGTTAAAAAAAAAAAAAAAAAAAGAAAGGACAGAGACGAAATCTCACATATTTCCGCGGGTGTCCTTTCCTGGCTACACACCAGACATAATATTTCCAAGTCCTGTAATGGAAGTTCGCTGAAGCCAGCTTCTTGGCGCTTAGTGTGGGAAAAAAAGAGGACCATAGGTCTGACTGGACCGGAAGTGTCCACTGTCAGATTCACTATGTCGGTGTACCAAGCCCTCCTGGGCTAGGCTGGCTATCACTATTATCAGTGTTACCACCTCCTGGATCCTTTGCAAAAGAAGCGGCAGTAGTTAAATCAGGGGGAAGGCATAGATTAAGGAGAGCTGGTCCCTAAGGTGTTACCAGTGCATCTCCCCTATTGCCAGTGAGACTCTCATCCCGCACACAACCTTTCCAAGTTGTTGGAGAACCTTGAATCCATTAGAGCCACCTTCAGAGTTCCCCAACGCCCTGGAATATGTACTGCCGTTAGACAGCACATGCTGTTCTGCCCCAGACAGAATGTGGTTCACCTTTTCCTGAGGCGCATGACTCCTGGTGGTCAATACGGGCCACTGCAGTGGCATTGATGGACTGAACCCCGACCACAAACCTGTGCAACTGGTTCGTTCAATAATCCAGAGCAAGGCGTACCACTTGAAGTTCCAAGATATTGATGGGCAGTATTCTCTCCTAAGGAGACCAAGTCCCCTGTACTGTAGCAACCTCTAAACCAGCCCCCCCAACCGGAGAGACTGGCATCAGTGGCTACTATCTGTCATATCACTGTAAGGAAAATTTTCTAGATTCCGAACAATCAACCACCAATTCGAACTCTACA
The DNA here is from genome assembly GCA_037952835.1 of Lithobates septentrionalis. Classification (NCBI taxonomy): domain Eukaryota; kingdom Metazoa; phylum Chordata; class Amphibia; order Anura; family Ranidae; genus Lithobates; species Lithobates septentrionalis. The sequence continues at coordinate 205,126 of JBBDGP010002408.1, forward strand.
TTACCCGGGGACAGAGCCCTCCGGCAATTCTATGCATGGACCTTCATGTTCTAGACAGAGAATAGTTCCTCTACATGAGGAAAGGGCATCTACGTTGAAGTTCCCTACGTACAGTTCAACTCCAGATATTTTGTAGAGATGTATCGAAGGATGCCTTTTGCTTCTTATATTTTGGTTTAAGCCTAAACAGACTGCTCCCTGAGCAAAGATCATTGAGGTATCCTGCGATCGACACCCCCTGTGTCCAGCACCGTGGCTAGAAGCTTTGTGAACCCTCGGGGGCTGTGGCCAGTCTGAAGGGCAGTGCCACAAAATAAAAATGGCGATTTTTTACTGCAATTGCAGAAACCTGATGAGCCTGCAAAACTGGCCCCTAAAGATAAGTGAGAGGCCATCACTGATCGGACCGATCCCATATGAAATAGGAGGATGTTTATAAATTTGTCTAGTGCCTTGGGGTCTAAGATGGACCTCATGTCCCCATTTAATTTTGGGGCCGCTATGGTGAAGTTTTTTACAATACAAGCCCAAAACTTCTGCTCCAAGAGCAAATGCAAGGCAAAAGGCTGATAACTATGGCGTACCCAGAAGGTCCCAAAGAGGTGTACTTAACCTACCAGGTTTCTGCCGGAGTCAACCTAAAGACGGAGCAAACCGACTCAGACTGCCCTAGCATCCTCTGGCCGGAGATACTCTCAAAACACAGCATTCTCAGATGCCTCACTTTGAAGGGGAAAAGCTTACAGCCCCTGGTATTCCCAGTCTCCCATACAAATACTAACCAGGCCCAATCCTGCTTAGGCTCTGAGATTAGGCGCGTTCAGGGTGATGCGGCTGAAGTCCATTGCAGCTGTCAATGCCGCTGCTAAATTCTCCTAATGACACTCTAACATGTCAGGATTCGTTGCAATGCCAAACACAGTTTCTCAGATGTATAACCAGTAAATAATGTAGAGACTATATTGCCAAAACCTGACAATGCAGTCTTGCAAGGATACAGGTACATAGCCATGTTGGTCCACAGCTATGCACACACAGATACGCAGTTTATGCGAATATGCATTTACAGTCAGGTCCATAAATATTGGGACATTGACACAATTCTAATCTTTTTGGCTCTATACACCACCACAATGGATTTGAAATGAAACGAACAAGATGTGCTTTAACTGCAGACTTTCAGCTTTAATTTGAGGGTATTCACATCCAAATCAGGTGAACGGTGTAGGAATCACAACAGTTTGTATATGTGCCTCCCACTTTTTAAAGGACGAAAAGTAATGGGACAATTGGCTGCTCAGCTGTTCCATGGCCAGGTGTGTGTTATTTCCTCATTATCCCATTTACAAGGTGCAGATAAAAGGTCCAGAGTTCATTTCAAGTGTGCTATTTGCATTTGGAATCTGTTGCTGTCAACTCTCAATATGAGATCCAAAGAGCTGTCACTATCAGTGAAGCAAGCCATCATTAGGCTGAAAAAACAAAAAACAAACCCATCAGAAAGATAGCAAAAACATTAGGTGTGGCCAAATCGACTGTTTGGAACATCCTAAAAAGAAAGCACCGGTGAGCACAGCAACACCAAAAGACCCGGAAGACCACGGAAAACAACTGTGGTGGATGACCGAAGAATTCTTTCCCTGGTGAAGAAAACACCCTTCACAACAGTTGGCCAGATCAAGAACACTCTCCAGGAGGTAGGTGTATGTGTGTCAAAGTCAACAATCAAGAGAAGACTTCACCAGAGTGAATACAAAGGGTTCACCACAAAATGTAAACCATTGGTGAGCCTCAAAAACAGGAAGGCCAGATTAGAGTTTGCCAAACATCTAAAAAAGCCTTCACAATTCTGGAACATCCTATGAACAGATAAGACCAAGATTAACTTGTACCAGAGTGTTTGGAAGAGAAGAGTATGGAGAAGGAAAGGAACTGCTCATGATCCAAAGCATACCACCTCCTCAGTGAAGCATGGTGGTGGTAGTGTCATGGCGTGGGCATGTATGGCTGCCAATGGAACTGGTTCTCTTGTATTTATTGATGATGTGACTGCTGACAAAAGCAGCATGATGTATTCTGAAGTGTTTTGGGCAATATTATCTGATATTCAGCAAAATGCTTCAGAACTCATTGGACCGCGCTTGTCCACAGTGTAGATGGACAATGACCCGAAGCATACTGCGAAAGCAACCAAAGAGTTTTTTAAAATAAAGAAGTGGAATGTTATGCAATGGCCAAGTCAATCACCTGACCTGAATCCGATTGAGCATGCATTTCACTTGCTGAAAACAAAACTGAAGGGAAAATGCCCCAAGAACAAGCAGGAACTGAAGACAGTTGCAGTAGAGGCCTGGCAGAGCATCACCAGGGATGAAACCCAGCATCTGGTGATGTCTATGCGTTCCAGACTTCAGGTTGTAATTGACTGCAAAGGATTTGCAACCAAGTATTAAAAAGTGAAAGTTTGATGGATGATTGTTATTCTGTCCCATTACTTTTAGTCCCTTAAAAAGTGGGAGGCACATATACAAACTGTTGTAATTCCTACACTGTTCACCTGATTTGGATGTAAATACCCTCAAATTAAAGTCGAAAGTCTGCAGTTAAAGCACATGTTCATTTCAAATCCATTGTGGTGGTGTATAGAGCCAAAAAGATTAGAATTGTGTTGATGTCCCATTATTTATGGACCTGACTGTACGCAAGTATGCAATTCATGCAGTGTGCAATTATGCCCCTACATAGCTATGTAGCCATGCAGATATGCAATTATATGAAAACACAAACGTGCCACCACTCTCATTTATAGCTGGCTATTGCAGTAAGCAGCTTTGGGAGGCTAAAACAGGTACCAACAAGTGTCTGGGGAATGCCCAGGAAAAAGCCAAAGTCTACTTACCACCTGCTCTCATTTATCCATTAAATGCATGTGCCTCCACTGTGGGGACACTTATACTTTAGTGTTAGGACCACAGATACAAGGGTGCCGTGACGTGGCTCTGTGGCTCACGCATGCGTTTGCAAATGCGTGCGGACTAAACCCCTTTTTTAACGCTTACTGTTAGATAGGTCAATTTGGTTGTCTGCAAGCTGGTGGTAAGTAGACTTTGGCTTTTTCCTGGGCATTCCCCAGACACTTGTTGGTACCTGTTTTAGCCTCCCAAAGCTGCTTACTGCGATAGCCAGCTATAAATGAGAGTGGTGGCACGTTTGTGTTTTCACGTGAGTGTTTGTATTGGTCCAACAGTGCACCAACACCTTTGCAGCCATTGTGCTATTGCTGGGTGTTTGGTGTGCTCCTGTACCTTTAAGGAGGGGTGGGCTCCCCTCCAGCCACCTGCTCTCATTTATCCATTAAATGCATGTGCCTCCACTGTGGGGACACTTATACTTTAGTGTTAGGACCACAGATACAAGGGTGCCGTGACGTGGCTCTGTGGCTCACGCATGCGTTTGCAAATGCGTGCGGACTAAACCCCTTTTTTAACGCTTACTGTTAGATAGGTCAATTTGGTTGTCTGCAAGCTGGTGGTAAGTAGACTTTGGCTTTTTCCTGGGCATTCCCCAGACACTTGTTGGGAGATATGCAATTATACAATTATGCAGGTATGGATGCAATAATGTAATACTATACTGCACCTGCCCTACTTTCTAGAAGCGTATGGTTTCAGCAAAGAACTATGATCAAATACCCTTTGCCCCATACTAGTTTCGTAGAACTAGTCAAGCACAAATGCAACAAAGCACCCTGAATGCAGTCTCTATGCCGTATAAGTGCAGCCTAAATGTAAGATTCTGCACATCAATGCAAGCTACTCTGAAGACGTAACTCCTTTAAGGGCACTGATACCCGTGCAGGGGTGTAACAGAAAACCGTTGTACAAACCCCCTTGGATTATGCAGACAAATACAGTGTATATTCGTGTCCTGTCTGGTCACGCAGCTTCCCACAGGTAGTACTCCCAAATCCTCATCCAGCCATAGCCTCTCCATGTCCCTGCTGTTTCCCAGGAGCCTCACTAACCCTTCAAGCCCACATGTGCTTTCAAGCATAAGGAAAATGGCTGCCCTTCCACTTCCTGCCTCCACTGCACAAGAGTAGGCTATACAGAGAGGCCCTAAGCCCTGTAGTGGCTGAAGGAGAACACTGCAGCTCAATACACCTTCTGCAACACACAGAGCCTGGCCAGACAGATCAAACAGCACATTGCCCCCAGTGCCCACCTGGAGAATGACCAGTCAGTCAGATTTTTTTCAAAGAAACACTGCAAATGTAAACTTACCATTCCCACCACAGGAATTTAAATCGTAACAGGAGTCCAACCTTCACCCATTACGGTGGGCTCTGTCATAAAAAAAAAAACCTTGAAGGACTTAATCTGGGGACCACTCCCCTTGACCTGTAAAGCACCCTGCTGGAAAGCACATTGGTCAGAACAAACACTGCACAGGATTCCATTACGCAGGGTCCAGTGCTGTAAGGCTGCATTACAGGCAAACCTCAAGGCTTCTTCTCTCCTATACAACAAGGCTTGGGTACCATCCATTTTAGCTAACCGACCTTTGAATGGATCTGATTTCAGTCCTTGATCCACAGAACAAGAGTTTTTAGATCTCCAGCACATGCATCACACCACGAAAGATCCCCTTACAGAAACTGGTGAAAAAACTGAGGTATTTTCTGTATAGGGGAGGACTTGTATAGGGGAGGACTTGTATAGGGGAGGACTTGTATAGGGGAGGACTTGTATAGGGGAGGACTTGTATAGGGGAGGACTTGTATAGGGGAGGACTTGTATAGGGGAGGACTTGTATAGGGGAGGACTTGTATAGGGGAGGACTTGTATAGGGGAGGACTTGTATAGGGGAGGACTTGTATAGGGGAGGACTTGTATAGGGGAGGACTTACTGTTTGATTGATCTGCCAGTATTCACCTAAAAGGTGGCGCATAACCCACATGATTATAACCTGCTCTGTGTCTCATGATGTACGATAAAGAAACACGGAATTCAATTTGAAATCTCATACCAAACAGTGGAATAGTCCCCTTGACAAAAACAACTAGAAAAGAACTAAAACTGATACTATGTGCACATAACCTGACCAAAGTGTGTCATGATGGGTCCATATTCCTTTCTCGTCTATTGTTTAATCATGTTCTGCTCAGCACTTTGTGTCAATCCCAGTCCTATTCCAGCGGTGTATGTCCAGGGGATAGCCCACTAATTTTCGTCGGTTTAAATTTTCTAATTGGACTCCTATCTATAAAGTGAGCTCTCTTGTTACTTGCCTTATTGTGAGGAACAGCAATCTGTGTTGAGAATACAAAGCTGACAAATCCTTTTTTTTTTTCGTCTGGAGATTAGCCTGCTATGAATGTCCACTGAATCGTGGCAGTGCCCATAGACGCTTTGGATGTGGTGTGATCCAAATATCAAACCAGTACCTTTGATTCAACTGCTTTTGAAAGGCTAGTGCCCTGGCGGTCATGCTAAGCATCTTGCTTTAATGCTATATCAGTGAAGTCAGGCAATGCTATTATCAAAAATATTGTTTATTTATCAAGTGAAGTAAAAACACGGCTCCACCCCCCCCTTTCTGATACCTGGGTCCTGAGTGGCTGACAGATGCAATATAAGTTGATACACTACAAGATGTCCTTTCTATCTGGCATACTGTAAGGGTTGCGGACTTATGCAGACACTGCTCCTTATTGAGGTGATGTAACATTTAGCAACTATATGAGTTTGGTTAACACTTGGGCATGCATATACATATATGAACTGCCTATGGGGTACATATTTATGTCGCCTTTATTTAGACATTTGTTTTCAAGTAGTCCAATACTCACCATTATATATTTTTATTCATTTGAAGTGTTATGGTCCGTCCTTCTTTGGGAGAGTGGGGACAGTCTATCGTTTGGTTCCTGTAGCCTTGGTGTGCTTTACAGTAATCAGGTCCCTTTCCCTCACATACAGTCAGGTCCATAAATATTGGGACATTGACACAATTCTAACCTTTTTGGCTCTATACACCACCACAATGCATTTGAAATGAACGAACAAGATGTGCTGTAACTGCAGACTTTCAGCTTTAATTTGAGGGTATTTACATCCAAATCAGGTGAACGGTGTAGGAACTACAACAGTTTGTACATGTGCCTCCCACTTTTTAAGGGACCAAAAGTAATGGGACAGATTAACAATCATCCATCAAACTTTCACTTTTTAATATTTGGTTGCAAATCCTTTGCAGTCAATTACAGCCTGAAGTCTGGAATGCATAGACATCACCAGACACTGGGTTTCATCCCTGGTTATGCTCTGCCAGGCCTCTACTGCAACTGCCTTCAGTTCCTGCTTGTTCTTGGGGCATTTTCCCTTCAGTTTTGTCTTCAGCAAGTGAAATGCATGCTCAATCGCATTCAAGTCTGGTGATTGACTTGGCCATTGCATAACATTCCACTTCTTTCCCTTAAAAACTCTTTGGTTGCTTTTGCAGTATGTTTCGGGTCATTGTCCATCTGCACTGTGAAGCGCCGTCCAATGAGTTTTGAACCATTTTGCTGAATATGAGCAGATAATATTGCCCGAAACACTTCAGAATACATCCTGCTGCTTTTGTCAGCAGTCACATCATCAATAAATACAAGAGAACCAGTTCCATTGGCAGCCATACATGCCCACGCCATGACACTACCACCACCATGCTTCACTGATGAGGTGGTATGCTTTGGATCATGAGCAGTTCCTTTCCTTCTCCATACTGTTCTCTTCCCATCACTCTGGTACAAGTTGATCTTGGTCTCATCTGTCCATAGGATGTTGTTCCAGAACTGTGAAGGCTTTTTTAGATGTTGTTTGGCAGACTCTAATCTGGCCTTCCAGTTTTTGAGGCTCACCAATGGTTTACATCTTGTGGTGAACCCTCTGTATTTACTTTGGTGAAGTCTTCTCTTGATTGTTTTTTTTAATCATATCTTTTTTATTGGTTTTTCAATTTATACAATGTACTTCATAACCGAGGTAAAAAACAAACGGCAAACAAGAAAACACATATTACAACACATATTTCCCAGAATCGCCATCAGTTTTAATTATAACTTACCCTACCTTTTTCCCTTAAGCCCTCTCTTGATTGTTTACTTTGACAGACATACACCTACCTCCTGGAGAGTGTTCTTGATCTGGCCAACTGTTGTGAAGGGTGTTTTCTTCATCAGGGAAAGAATTCTTCGGTCATCCACCACAGTTGTTTTCCGTGGGCTTCCGGGTCTTTTGGTGTTGCTGAGCTCACCAGTGCGTTATTTCTTTTTAAGGATGTTCCAAACAGTTGATTTGGCTACACCTAACGTTTCTCTAATGGGTTTGTTTTGTTTTTTCAGCCTAATGATGGCTTGCTTCACTGATAGTGACAGCTCTTTGGATCTCATATTGAGAGTTGACAGCAACAGATTCCAAATGCAAATAGCACACTTAAAATGAACTCTGGACCTTTTATCTGCTCCTTGTAAATTGGATAATGAGGGAATAACACACACCTGGCCATGGAACAGCTGAGCAGCCAATTGTCCCATTACTTTTGGTCCCTTAAAAAGTGGGAGGCACATATACAAACTGTTGTAATTCTTACACCGTTCACCTGATTTGGATGTAAATACCCTCAAATTAAAGCTGAAAGTCTGCAGTTAAAGCACATCTTGTTTGTTTCATTTCAAATCCATTGTGGCGGTGTATAGAGCCAAAAAGATTAGAATTCTGTCGATGTCCCAATATTTATGGACCTGACTGTACCTTGCAGCCTCTTTGGCCTGGTAGGTACATTTATATTTACATTTATTCATTAGCCTAGTCGTTCTGACTTTGGGGACACTGTTTATTTCCCTGGTACCCACACTTATCCAATTTTTATTTACTCTATTTTCAGCATTTTGGGTCATCTGCCAGGCCCTACTATCTGGGTCCTTTAGGGGGTCCTGCCTTGAGCGCCCTTTGTGAATTGACAATCTCTCCGGGTAGTCTGGCCTTTCCACTACAAGTGTGTTCATCCTTTCTGAGCTCCTATGTTTGCCCTCAGGGCTACAGCATTTCTTAAATTGTTTTTAATCTGGATGCAATAAGTTTTGGCAATTCCTCATACAATGTGCAGGGTCAGTGTTTGTTCAATTTTTGAATATAGACCTAGTGTATCATTCAATCGTTATCTTTTCAATGTCATGACTATGTATTTTTACACTCATGTTTTTTCAATTGTAGACGTACTACAGTCTTGATGTAACCACTTACCCCTGAAGAAGAGAACTATTAAGATAGATTCGAAACACGTTGGGTTATCTCTTTTGTAATAATTGTTTCAATTGAGTACTGGTTTAAATGCATTGTAATTTTTAAATCTGTATCTGCCCCCCTGCATCCTGTATTTTTATCTCTTGCACAATTTTGAGATTTTTTACTTCACTTAATAAACAATATTTTTGATAACACTGCCTGACTTTACTGAATCAGCGTTCCGTCTAAACTCCCAATTAGAGGAAACCAATTTTTAGTGATTTATCATACAATTCAGGGATGTGGATCAGCTGACTTCTTTTGCTAAAAACGGAAACACCATAAATCTATGCTTTAATGCTATAAGTCACTGACCCAGAACAAGTATACAGACCGGGAAAGCAAAAGAAAAGTCCTTATCTGCAAATATGTTCTAAAAATATGCTTTGGGTCTTGCATTGATGAGACCAACACATTGCCTTACCTCGTTTGCTTAATTTCCGTTTTGGTGACAAGTTTTCCAATATCCACTGAATCCCCCATTTGCATTTCAGAGAGCTTTGCTGCCATAGATATAGCTGCTATTCTACAAAACAAAAGTTCATGGGTAATAAGTCAAATCCCTCAAAATTCACTTCCCTTTTATTTTAGCTTTTTAGACAACAGGTGTGTAAAGTCAGTCATAACTTATGTATGATAATAATAGCTTAGTATAATCAAAATTCCCACTCACCTGCTCGCATTTGGCAAGCGGAAACTAGCTGAGGGTGCTGCCGGCAGGCGGGGTTGAATGGGATTCGATTCTCCTCTCAGCAATTGGCCAGGAAACTGTGGGTAAGGGAGAGGAAAAGGAGAGCCAGGTCTGATCACACAGAGAAGGGAACTCCTGCAGTGACACAGCTTGGCTTTGAAACGTCGGCCATTGTCAAAGTCCTGCCTCCTGGATCAGCTTCTATGATAGACAGCACACTACTCCAACGCCGGGAATTTGAAGTGGTGTGACGTCTATCATAGGAGCCGGTCCAGGAGGCGGGACGTTGCTTGACAGCGGCCGGAATTTCAAAACCAAGCTGTGTAACAGAAGGAGTTCCCCGCTCTGTGTGATCCAGCTGGCTCTCCACTTCCTCTCCCTTCCCCACAGTTTCCTAGCCGATCGCTGGAGGGAGAATCGGCTTCCATGAGGCTGCGCTGATGGGCACTGGTGAGGCTGCGCTGATGGGCACAGATATGCTGCACCAATGGGCACCGATAGGCACTGATGAAGCTGCACTAAAGGGCACTGATAAAGTGGTGGTTAATATTTAGTTTTGTAACTTAATTCTGCATAAAACATTTAACAGTGTAATTTCATGAGATAATTGACAAAGGCATGGTTAGGAGCGGAATTATGGGCGGGGTGGGACAACCAGTGGCGAGTAACTCTTAAAGTGTTTGTTAACCAAAAAAAAAAAAATAAATAGGATTTTTAAAACAGCTTACCTGTAAAATCTTTTTCTTGGAGTACATCATAGGACACAGGGCTCAAGTATTTGCTTAGTGGGTTATCGGCCTACCTTCAGGTGTTGACACTGGTATAACCAATACAGGAAGTTGACTGCCCTATATAACCCCTCCTCCTTCCAGGAGTACCTCAGTTTTTGTAGCCAAGCAATATAAGCAATATACTTTCACCCCATAAAACAGAGGGGAGGGAGCTCTGTGTCCTTATGATGTACTCAAAGAAAATAGGATTTTTAAAACTGCTTCCCTGTAAAATCCTTTTCTTGATCATACATCATAGGACACAGGGCCTCAAGTATTTACTTAGCGGGACATCCCATAGCAATGCTACTTGAGGGGAGGGAGACAACCTGTAGAGCACCCCCAGACCTTGCGGACTTATACTGCTGCCTGCAGCACACTGTGCCAGAAGAAGGCGATATCCTCATTCGCTCTTACATCCACCTGATAAAATTTTGTGAATGTATGTACTGAAGACCAAGTCGCGGTCTTGCAGATCTGAGCCATGGAGGCCTGGTGACGCACTGCCCAAGAAGCACCAACCGCTCTGGTAGAGTGTGCCTTAACTTGAAAAGGAGGAATCTTTCCCTTTAAATTACAAGTTTGAATTATAACTTGCCAAATCCACTTAGCGACAGTGGATTTTGAAGCTGCCTGTCCTTTCTTAGGACCCTCTGGCAGAATAAATAAGACGTCAGTCTTACGAATCTGAGCAGTTTTCTTTAAAGAGATTTTCACTGCTCTCAGTACATCAAGACAATGTAGTGACTTTTCTTCCCTGGAACATGGTTTTGGGAAAAACGATGGCAGGACAATATCCTCATTCAGAGGAAAGCCTGAAACTACTTTTGGCAAAAATCCTGGACGAGGGCGTAACACCACTCTGTCCTCATGAATAACCAAATATGTCTCTTTACAAGAAAGAGGAGCTAATTCTGATACCCTCCTTGCTGAGGATATAGCAACCAAAAATACCAGCTTTCTTGTCAAAAAGACTAAAGGAATATGCTGTATCGGTTCAAATGGCTGTTTTTGTAACACAGACAAAACTAAATTCAAGTCCCATGGGCTTAAAGGTGATTTAACTGGCGGATTAATCCGCATCACTCCTTGCATGAAACCCTGGACTAAAGAATGTGTAGCAAGCGGTCTTTGAAATAAAATTGATAAGGCTGAGACTCGGCCCTTAATAGTCCTCAGGGCCAATTTCATCTCTACGCTTAATTGTAGAAAAGGCAAGAATTCTGCCTATGATATATCTCCGAGGGTGCCAACCCTTGGATTCACACCAGGAAACATAAGCTTTCCAGACTCTATAATATATAACTCTAGAAGCTGGCTTTATAGCATTAATCAAAGAAGACATAACTGACCTGGAAAGCCCACGATTCTTCAGAATGTAGGTCTAAATACCCAGGCTGTTAAATTTAGCGTTTGTAAAGTAGGATGGTATATCGGCCCCTGTGATAGCAGGTCTGGCCTTAATGGGAGGGTCCATGGGTCCTCCGCTGCCATCTTTACGATCTCTGCATACCATGACCTCCTAGGCCATGCTGGTGCTACCAGTATTGTCGGCTTTCCTTCCAGCTTGATTCTGCAAAAGAAGTTGAGGTAGCAATTGAATCGGGGGAAATGCATAGATCAGTGAAAACTGATCCCACGGGGTCACCAATGCATCTGTTCCGTATGCGGGTGGGTCCCTTGTCCTGGACACAAAGTTGACTAGCTTTGTGTTGAATCTGGACGCTAGGTCTACATCCGGAGTCCCCCATCTTTGGCAAATAGCCCGAAAAATTTGGGGATGAAGAGAGCATTCCCCCCGGGAATAACTGCTGGCGACTTAAGTAGTCCGCCTGCCAATTCTCTACTCCCGGAATGAAAACTGCCGATAGGCATGGAACATTCTTTTCTGCCCAAGCTAGAAACTGGTTCACCTCTCTGAGCCGAGAGACTTTTGGTGCCCCCTTGGTGATTGATATATGCCACAGCCGTGGCATTGTCGGATAGGATCCTGACGGGACAATTTTTTAACCTGGAGGTCCAGGTTCTCAGAGCCAGATACACTGCCCGAATCTCTAAGATGTTGATGGGCAGGGCTCTTTCGGATGCTGACCACTATCCCTGGAAAGTCGTCTTTTCTAATTTTGCTCCCCAGCCTGACAGGCTGGCATCTGTCGTCACTACTTTCCAGATAATTGGTCTGAAGGACTTTCCCTTCAGCAGGTTCCGAGTTAGTAACCGCCAACTGAGGCTTCGGGACCACTCTTGGGGACAGCCGCATTGGCAAATCCAAAGCTTGAATCGTCTTGTTCCAAGCAGACAGGATACTGTTTTGAAAAAGTCTCGAATGGAATTGGGCATAGGGAATTGCTTCGAATGAAGCTACCATCTTTCCTAACAACCTCATGCAAAGGCGAATTGAGGGATCTCTTTTACAGCTGACCATCCGCACCAGCTCTTGTATGGAACTGATCTTTGCAGGAGGCAAGAACACCCTTTTCTGGGCTGTGTCTATGATCAGGCCCAGATACTCCAGCCTTCTTAGTGGCTTTAAGGAGGATTTTTTAGGTTGAGAATCCAACCCAGACTTTCCAGGTAACCTTGCTTCAAGCGAGCCACTGACTGATCTATTAACAATAGATCGTCTAAGTAAGCCAAGACAGTTATGCCCTGTGCCCTTAACCTGGCTAGAGGTGGGGCTAGTACTTTTGTGAATACCCGAGGTGCTGTAGCAAGGCTGAAAGGCAAGGCTACAAATTGAAAGTGCTTTTGTTCTACTTTAAACCGCAGGAACCTCTGGTGAGGAGGAAATATAGGGACATGGAGATATGCATCTCTGATGTCGATGGATGCCAGAAGTTCTCCTCCTTGTAGGATGGAAACAACCGACTTGATTGACTCCATACGAAAGGAGCGGATCTTCAGGAACCGATTTAGATTCCGTAGATCTAGAATTGGTCTGATATCCCCATTTGGCTTTGGTACTGTAAATAGGTTTGAGTAAAACCCAAAATCTTGCTCTTGTTTGGGAATCTGTATGATCACCCCTTGAGCCAACAATCGGTCTAATGCTTGCAACAGGGATCACCTTCTCCCTGGATCCCTGGTGAGGGGAGATGCCTCTTCATGACAAGGCTTTGATATTCTGCTTTGCAGACTTGCTGGCCCCAGGTCTACCTTTGTGCCTGGGTGTGACCCTGAGGTCTTCTTCTAGAGTCTGATGGCAGAGGCAGTCGCCCCTGCCTAGAGGTGGACCTGACACGGGAAAAAAAGTGCGTTTAAACGAAGGACGTTTATCTTTCCTCTTGACTGCCAAAAAAAAGAGTACTCTTTCAGCTGGAAATTGTTTGGATGTATTTATCTAAACTATCGCCAAATAGTCGCTCTCCCTTAAAGGGGAAACTAATTAGAAGGTTCTTACAAGGCGTTTCAGCTGACCAACCCTTTAACCAAAGGATCCTATGCATGTGTACTAGAACAAGCGCAAGGCGTGATGCCTGAATAGAATCCTTCATTGCACCTATGGCAAAGCATAATGCTTTAGGTAGCTTGGTCAACTCCCAGGCCTGTTGTGCAGGGAGCTCTTTAAGCGCATATGTGAACTGGTCCTTTAAGGACTGACAGATGCCTATAGCTGCGATTGCAGGCTGAGTCACGGTCCCTGCTAATGAAAAAGAAGATTTTAACAGACCTTCCAACTTCTTATCTGTTGGGTCTTTAAGCATCTGCGCATTGTCCACTGGACAAGTTAAACTCTTATTGACATTGGAAATGGCAGCATCAACTGCTGGAACTTTCCATCTTTTAGAGAATTTTTCCTCCAAAGGATAGAGAATTGAGAATCTCTTTGGAGGGGAAAAATGCTTATCCGGATGATCCCATTCGGTATAAATAAGCTTTTCTAGTAATGCGTGTACGGGAAATGCATGCAAAGGTTATAAAGGTTTCAAAGAACCCAAGGAGGAGACCGGACCTTCAGCTAGCTCAGTTAGGGGTAGCATGAAGGCGGAGCGAACCATCTCTGTAAGGCTCTGTACTTCAGACTGTGAAGCTGAAACATCAAGTATTGTTTACTCCGCAGAGGAATAACCGGTTTGTCTTTCCTCTCGATCATCTGAGGGTAATACCTCATCCTGTCCCCAAAATTCCTTTGGATCCTCCACTATCTGTAGAGAGTCTAAGGTGGGGAGGGGGATCTAGGACGCTTCCTATCCACCTGGATAGGGGATGTGATTAAAGCTGCTAATCTTCCTTCTAAGCCCTGCAGGGCAGAGGAAAATGCATCTTCAGTCACATATGTAGGGGCTGAAGTGTGTGAAGCAGTTGAACCACCGCTAGCTTACAATGACTCACCCTGGCTTGCCATGTCTGATCTCTCCGAAGAGGATGACAGTATGGAGGCATGACTGGGGTTCCCAGTGCCTGGGGGTGACACTTTCAGTACCTTTACGGTAGGTCTGGAAGACATAGTGCTAAGCACAAAAGCAGAGGTACACAATACAAATACTATTTGCTTAAGAACAGTTCTACCAAAATAATGTCACCATTATAATGCTAAGTAACCATCAGTGTTTTCCTGTACTGGAAATGCCTGTAATACACCTTACGGGCCCAGCGCTCTCATGTCTCTTAGTGTGTCAGACTCCTCTTTCAGTTAGGAGATCTCTGCAACTGAGAGTGTCTGTGATATTGCCTCAGGTGAAAGCTGATTGGCATTCCTCAGCGCCTCTCCCTCCTGCCCCTGCAGACAGGGGGCCATGGTTTAAAAAAATTCCCCCCCCCCTTTTTTTTTTTTAACCCTTCTCAGCTGCGCCATCCACAGAAATATCAAAACAGATCTGTTTTAAGCCACTGCTGTATGCTACTAAAACCCCTTAAAAAGGGATATAAATTAAGAACCCCCTCCGCTGGGACCACAGAAGCTATATAGCCTAGAGAAAGAGCTGCTGAGAGGTGTAATTTCCCCCCTATAGAGGACATTCTAACAGGTATACAAGGAATATAGAAGGAAAAAGCCTCAGCCTGTTCCCTTACCTTGTCCATGCTGCAAGATACTGCTGTAAACAGACAGATCCAAACTTCACCCATCACGACGGGCTGCGTAAAAGACTGAGTCCCTTTAATAGGTGTTCCACTCCTTTGGACCGGTATAGCACCCCTTAGGAACAGCTTTAGGTAATGTAAAAAGACCAAAAGAGTCCTGGTTCCTAGGGTCCAGGTCTCAAAGAGAAGCTTACAGGCAAAACCTTGTTCTTGTCTGCAAGGCCTGGGTACAATCCTATGGCCTCAGGGGCGAGGATGGATCCGACTGTGGAGGATCCGTCATGGATCCCTCCAGGAGCTCCTCAGAGCACATCTTCACTCGTGACCAACACCTTAGACACTGTCGAAAAAAACTGAGGTACTCCTGGAAGGGGTTATATAGGGGAGTCAACTTCCTGTATTGGTTATACCAGTGTCAACACCTGAAGGTAGGCCCATAATCCACTAAGTAAATACTTGAGGCTCTGTGTCCTATGATGTACGATAAAGAAAATATATATACACAGATACTGGTCCCTTAAAGCAGATTACACAGCACAGTGCTTGTGCTGTGTAATTTGCCCCCCCCCCCCCCCCCCCCTCTAAACTGTAAAAAAAAAAAAAAAAAAAAAAAAAAAAAAAAACACCTCCCTGAACCTGGCACTTCCTGTATCCACTCGATACTGACCACGAAAATCAGGGCTGCTCACTGTGGTCAGAATGCGTCCCTCCGTCATATGCTGCTGTCCCTTCTGCTCTCATCCCCCCCCCCCCCCCCCAATCATTCCTGTCTGTCATCTCCCTCCCTGTGTCTGACCCACCCCGGGAAGCAAATTACAACCATAGCTTGCATTTTAGAGCACATAAAACACAGCCTGCAGTGTCCACAGAGCGCTTTGGGCTTAACATGGCAGAGAGAACTCTACAATTGGAGGAAAAGGGGTTACAGGTCAAGTGACTTGGCTCTTTTCTTATCCCTTTTCCACCCCAAATGTAGTCAATTTGAGCCATTTACTGGCTGAGGTGATTTTACACAGGTCAGAATCAGCATTTTATGCTGGAACAAACATTATACACTCACCGGCCACATTATTAGGTACTACTTGTTAGTAGCGGGTTGGACCCCTTTTTCCTTCAGAACTGCCCTAATTCTTTATGCCATAAATTCAACAAGGTTCCTCAGAGATTTTGGTTCAGGTCAACATGATAGCATCACGCAGTAGCTGCAGGTTTGTCGGCTGCAAATCCATGATGTGAATCTCCGTTCCACTACATCCCAAAGGTGCTCTATTGGATGGAGATCTGGTGACTGTGGAGGCCATTGGAGTACAGTGAACTTATTGTCAAGTACAAGAAACCAGTTTGAGATGATTTGAGCTTTGTGACATGGTGCATTATTCTGCTGGAAGTAGCCATCAGAAGATGGGTACACTGTTGTCATAAAGAGATGGACATGGTCAGCAACATTACTCTGGTAGGCTGTAGCGTTTAAACGATGTTCAAATAATACTAAGGGGCCCAAATTGTGCCAAGAAAATATCCCCCACACCATTACACCACCACCAGCAGCCTGAACGGTTGATACAAGGCAGGATGGATCCATGCTTTCCTGTTTACGCCAAATTCTGACCCCAACATCTTAATGCTGCTAACTAAAAATCGAGACTCATCAGACCAGGCAACATTTTTCCAATTTTCTATTGTCTACTTTTGGTGATCCTGTGCGAATTGTAACCTCAATTTCCTGTTCTTAGCTGACAGGAGTGGCACCTGATAAGGTCTGCTGCTGTAGTCCATCTTCAAGGTTCGATGTTTTGTGCGTTCAGAGATGGTATTCTGCATACCTTGGTTGTAAAGAGTGGTTATTGGAGTTATTATTGCCTTTCTATCATCTCCAACCATTCTGCCCATTCTCCTCTGACATCAACAAGGCATTTTCATCCACACAACTGCCACTCACTGGATATTTTCTCTTTTTCGGACCATTCTCTGTAAACTCTACAGATGGTTGTGTGTGAAAATCTCAGTAGATCAGCAGTTTATGAAATACTCAGACCAGCCCATCTGGCACCAACAATCATTTCACATTCAAGGTCACTTAAATCCCCTTTTTTGGTTTGAACGTCAGCAAGTCGTCTTCACCACATCTAGATGCCTAAATGCATTGAGTTACTTTCATGTGATTGGCTGATTAGCAATTTGTGTTACTAAACAATTGAACAGGTGTACCTAATAAAGTGGCCGGTGAGTGTATATTTTCTGAAAGCAGAGGCCTTGGAGAACAAAATGGTGCTTGCAATGTTTTACATAATAGGACATTTGTGCAACCATCTATCAAACGCAAATTTTTATGAAGAAATACACTAAAATAAATTTAGGTGCACACAGATGCAATATAATACCCAAAGTTTTGTTAAAATATAAAAAAGTTGTTGAGTCAAGTAAGTAAATACCAAACATGTCCCAGAATAATAGGAGAGGCTGGGAGCCTCCATTGGTGGTGGCAGGAGGGGGCCCATTCCTTCATAGAGCTGAAAGTGAGCAGAGAGCTATAAAGCTGGCCAGATCACTTTTGAAAAACAACCCATAGCCAGCTGTAAAGGACGGTATCAAGACCATGGCTGCAGCCATAATCTTGTAATAAACAATTGCTGACAGGACATCTTTATATGTACGTCAGTCAGCAAGTGGTTAATAGCGCTTTTCAGATTGAGGGTTTTTTTTTTCTTTTTTAAACCAGTGAGATGAACAAAAAAAGAAAAACACCACAACTGAGGAGCTCGCTGTACCAACTATGCGATGTTAGAACAGTGATCTCCCCGCTGAGCTATAGGCTGCAAGCGCTGATTGGATGCTGGTTTTCCAATATCCTGTTCGACAGAAGCCAGCCCATTCTGCTTTACTGGCAGATATTCGGCCTGTGTACCAGCCTTTAGTGGGTAACTGTAGTAGTAGCTAATGAGGAAAAATAATTCTACTACTGAAAATGTTAGATGCCTGGCTGTGTCTGACTACTTTTGAGTCACAGGCATCAAACAAATATGCTGGAAATAAGTGTCAGAGCGATAGCCAGGGAATAAGCATCCTCAATGGTGGTCAGCAATAGCAGGCTCTTCAATTCATATTTTATGACAGTTTGTCTTTAGGTGACACATACGATTTATGTTAGAAAGAAAGCGTAAAATCGGAGATATGAACCTTTGATAGGCTGAGGAAGCCACTGGGCAAACCACATTCTCTTTCCTCCTTCCACATTCACACTGGAGCTCCACCTGAGGGACAAATAAGTGACATTAAAACAAACATGAGATTTCAACTCATTAGGAATTGTTCTAAAAACCAAATCATAAACCAAACTATATATTAGGAAAAATATCCTATGATTACCAACAAATAATTAAAACCTGCAACTGCTTTATAGCACCGATTTAAAAAAAATAAATGTAACAGAACATTACTTTTACTATAATATAAAGTTCATAAAAATTCTGAATTTATAATCCACTTTACAAGAAAATATTACTCACAAAACAAGAAATCTTGCCATTAATAGCTCCATTTTTAATAAGACACTCTTCAGAATTCTTAGGTGCCTCTACATGACAAGGCGACAGACTCACGTACCAGTGGTAACAGGTACATGAACTTGGGGCAAGTCCCACGTGTGGTGGAGCACTGAAATCTTAGTGCCCATACAGACACCATGTCATCAATACAGCAGAGCTTCCTCTCGCCAATGTAGCTGTCACACAGACAGCGCAGCAGCTGAGAATTTAAGCTGGGTGGGCAGAGTCTGATGGGAATTTAGCAGGATTGTTTTAAAGTTGAAAACCTCCACATTTTTAAATTAGGTTGCTTGTTTACAGTTTAGTGTACCTTCCATTTTCACCATTTCGCAAAGAGGTGCAATTTAAAATTTACAAATATTTTTTTATTAACTCAATACAGTTTTAGTTTTCAGTAGAAAATTTGCAGGAAGTTTTGCTGCATTTGTGTCCATCAATAATTATTTAAAATTATTTAAAAAGTTATTGTTTTGATAAACATTCGCGCAAATATCACGGGGCCCAAAAAAAAAAAATCAGTAGCACCTTTTTTGTCATTTTACTGGTCCTATGATCTCAGAAAATATGATTTGGGGGGTGTACCATATATACAGCTCCGAAAGCTGTATTTGAAAAAATAAAAAAATATTGTAAAAAACAATTAACTGGGCAACTGTTAAAAGTGGAGCATAGGGCCTGGTAGCGAAAGGGTTAAAGGGACACAATTCTTTGACTGTCATTCATAGATTGCCCATCCAAACGCAGACCAACAGAGGTATGGGCAACACAGCAGCAAAGGGTAAAAGGCCCCAAGAAAAAAAAAAAAACCCTGAAAACCGAGGATGACCTGCAGTTCAGTTCAAAGTGCCACTGGAAGGACCTAATGGCCCAAAAGCAAGCATTAGTTGAGGCCTGGTTATTCACATAGTTAGAACTTGGAAAATGAAAAACAGAAGACCATGTAGAGGTTTTATCTGTGAAAAATTGCATGATGCTGAAAAGAGCAAGCAGCACTCATAGATCTAGTATAGTGAACCTTAAAAGGACAGGGTGGACCCCGAACCATAAGATCATACACCTGATGGTCTTTGAGTCAACTAGACAAGGTAATCCGAGAAGCTAGTATAACCTTACAGTGTCCATCTGAAATACAAAAGAATTTAGTCTTCCACAAGAAGCAGTCAGTGCCTGAGATATGATTTCTCAAAGCCTGAACTAGTATTTACAAACAATGGAGAGAAATTTCCTTTTGGTGAACTAAAGCCAGACAGACGAACAGGAAACCCATGCCCTGGTTGAGATGAAAGGTAGAAACCACCTCATCTCTATGCCAAACCCAGAAAGAGACCCTTACAGTATAAGGTTGTCGATTTGGTCACCTGCCTTGTAGAGGTGATGGTTACAAGAAAAAAAACAGTAGAGAGCAATATCTCTTTTTTTCTTTCTTTTAACCACTTCAGCAATCGCCGCCACCTGGCTTAATCAGCGTGATGATCATTTATTGTCGCTGACTTGGATTCACATCATTGTGGTTTTCTTCCCTTTTTTTTTTTCCCATTACTTTTATCAATTATAACACAAATAGACATATAAAGCTTTATTGAGTACTCTTCCAAAGTAACTCTTAACCTAATTATCCTCAGGCTACTTAAGAAGCCCCCCTTAAGCCAAACAGGTTGTATAAATCCTGTTCCTCCCACCCTGGGATACCCAGGGTGCCATTAACACTCGCAGTCCTGCGTATAGAGGAAAAGGAAAAACAAGAAAAACCCACAAAAGAGAGCTAGGAGAAGACCGCTTATAAGAAGCTGGGCTTATGGGGTCTCCACACCCATGACCCCTGTTAGTGCTAGTAGTGAACTATTAAATATTTTATTTTATAATAACCCCCCACCCCTGCCCCTTCCCCTACACCCACCGCCCTCCATTCCCATATCCTTCCCATGCGAAATCCTACCCACCTACAAGGTTTAGTGTTTTCTATTAATACCTAGCTACATCCAACCACTAACGACCCTAATTTTCTTCGTGTATCCAACCATTTCTATATTCCTCTAGTGCGTATATATCTGGGCTATTAACCTAGTCCCTTACACTCCAAGTTTACCCCATAATCCGGCCACCTTATCCAACCATGGCTTCCACATTTTTTCAAATTCTTGAAGGTTCCCCCTTTTAATGTACTCCAATCTCTCCCTACCAATAGAGGCGTCCAATGTATCTATCCAGTCGTACATTGTCGGGGGGTCCTTTGATTGCCACCTTAGCATTATCATTTTTCTAGCCTGAAATAAACCTCTCAGGATTGCTTGAGTAATACACCTCCTCTCTCCCCTTACCCTTCTATAACCCAAAATACATTCCACTGCCTCCCTTTTTACTGACGTGCAATAAATATCACCCAAAGTACTAATTACTCCCTCCCAGTAGCTTAGGACATCTCCAAAGTAGATGGATGAGATCCCCAGACTCCTGGCACCTAGGGCATCTATCATTAGGCCTTCTACCAAACCTGAAGAGCCGCTTTGGGATATAGTAAGCCCTATTAAGCAGCATCAGATGGGAAATCTTCTGTGGAGGGGATACTGACACCAGTGACGCCATCTCAAATATTCTCCTCCATTGTTCCTCGGAGATTATCCCCAGTTCCTCCTCCCATTTAGCTCTTACCTTCTGAAGTATCCTCATTCTAGTCTCTGAATTACTTAGTTGATCATAGATTTTGGTTATCAGCCCCCTAGTGGGTACTACTTGTAACAGCTGGCGAGCTAAGGGCATTTCCACCCAACCCGGGGTCTGATCACCAAATTGGGCCCTGAGAGCATGTTCTATCTGTTGGTAGAAAAACAGGGAACTCTGAGGGATCTTAAATTCCCTAACCAACTCGGGAAATTCTTTAAGAGTGTTACCTGAGTAGAGCTGTCTCAGCTTTTTAATACCGCCAGCCTCCCACCCTCTACTCTTTCCAATTTTTAGAACTTCCTGTAGATTCCGGTTATTCCAGATAGGGGTGTATTCTGTAAATCCCTCATACCCCATTAATTTCTTAACAGATTTCCAAAGCTTAATTAGCAATCTAAATGTCGGGAATTCATGGTAAAACATATCTGCCTCCAAAGCCTCAATAAGCGTGTTATGCCGAGCATTTAACAGGATTAACCTGCCATTCGGAGTGCCACCCTCTGATATTCCACAGCCCATTAAGTGCTGTAGTTGGGATGCGAGGAAGTAACGCTCCGGATGAGGAAGAGCAAACCCCACCTCTTTAGTAGGGAGCTGGAGAACTTGCAACCGAAGCCTGGCCTGCCCCCCTTTCCATATCAAGTCCCTGAATAAAGTCTCTATTTTCCTAAACCAGCTCTTACTGATCCAAACTGGGGAGTTGTGCAAGATGTACAGCAGTTGAGGCATCCAGACCATTTTTATCAGACTGCATCTTCCTGCTACTGACAAGGGGAGGCGTCTCCATATGCTTATCTTTTGTTTAAATTTGGCTAGGAGAGGTACTAAATTCTTACTAGCATATTGGATGGGGTCCTTCGTTAAAACAATCCCCAAGTACTTCAGTGCTTTCACAATTGCCACCTGGGGTAATCCAGGTACAGTTGGTGCTCCTAAGGGGACTAGCGGTAGGAGCTCGGATTTCTCCCAGTTTATTTCCAAACCGGAAAAGTTACCAAATTCCTCCACTATTCTCATTACACCTGCCACTGAGCTCTTATTATCATCTAAAAACAACAAAATGTCGTCTGCATATAGCACAATTCTTTCCTCAATCAACCCCCTCTGGAATCCCTTTATCTCATGGCTTCGTCTAATGGACATAGCCAGGGGCTCCATTACCAGAGCAAAAAGCAAAGGGGACAATGGGCACACCCCTGTCTTGTCCCCCTCTCTAATACAAACCATTCTGAAAATTCATTGTTTATTTTTACTCGTGCCTTAGGGCTGTTATAAAGCATCTTAATCCATCCAATAAATGATGGACCGAAACCAAACTTTCCCAGCACATGCCACATATAATCCCACTCCACACTGTCGAAGGCTTTGGAAATATCCAAAGTCAACAGGGCTCTTGAACTCTCATTCTCCATAGGAGACTGCAAGTTCAAGAAAGCCCTTCTAATGTTTAGGCTTGTAGATCTATTGGCCATAAATCCCGCCTGGTCCTCGTGTATTAATTTATGTATGACTCTGCTCAATCTGGCAGCCAGGACCTTGGCCAAGATTTTAGCATCTGTACAAATTAGGGAAATTGGCCTATAAGCAGCCATGTCGAGGGGGTCTTTCCCCTCTTTCTGCAGGACTATGATTGTTGCGTCTAGCATTGATGCAGGCAGACGCCCCCCCCTCATGCGCATCCCCCAAGGCCTTCAGTAGTTCTGGGACTAGCACCTCCCCATAGTGCCTGTAGACCTCGATTGGTATTCCATCGGGGCCTGGCGATTTGAGACACGCCATACTTTTAATTGCTTGTTGTAATTCTGTAATTGTTATTGGGGATTCCAACCAATCCCTTTCCTCCTGCGGTAGGGACGGAATTGATAACTTCCCTAAGAAATCCTCCATCTCTGTCTCTTTACTTTTTTTTTGAGAAGTGTACAGCTTTTTATAGTAGTCTCTAAAAGTTTGCACTATTTTTGGAGAGTTTGAGAGGATCTCCCCATCTTGCGCTCTGATAGCAAGGACCGTTGATGGAACCTTATTGGATTTCACCAACTGGGCTAGCACTCTTCCCACCCTCCACTAAAGATACCTGACACTGCAGGAGCCGCCTGGTCTCAGCCTTCTGCATAGTAATCTGTTTGTAACCCCGTTGTTTCTCTTGCCAGATCTTTTCCTTTTCAGGAGTCCGATCTCTTATAAAGTTGTTTTCAGCCTCCATAACATCCCTTAATGAGTTCTCTACCTCCCATTTCTCTTCTTTATTAAATGTAGCCATTTGTTGTATTAAAACCCCCCTAAGGAAGGCTTTGCAAGTATCCCAAAGTACAACAGGTGTCACTGTTCCCTGGTTAAAGCTAACAAACTCCCTCAGTGTAGATGAAATTCCATCCCCCTTCCTAATTACCTCAAGCCAGTGCGGACTTTATTCTACATTCCTTCCGTGGACTATGTCCCCCTACCTTCAGTGAAATCACTATGGGGGAATGGTCTGAGACCCCTCTTGGCCCATAGATAATCTCACCTATTAACTGGAATGTTCTATCATTACCCATGGCCATGTCTATCCTCGAGAGGGTTGAGTGTGACGCTGAGCTACACGAGTATTGAAGCACCCCCGGATTCCGCACCCGCCATAGATCCACCAGCCCCACTTCATCTATAAACTGACTCAGACGGCTTTTAGCGGTATACTCCGATACGGTTCTCAACGGGAAGCGGTCCAACTTTCTGTCTAACACCTCATTAAAGTCTCCCACTACTATGATAGGGACTTCCTTTTTATCTATCAAGAATTCATTCAATTTAAGCATGACAGCTAGATTAAAGGGAGGGGGATATATATATTTGCCAGTACATACATGGCGTTATTAATAGAGCAAAATAAGAAAATGTATCAACCCATTTCATCGATCCTGGTTTGCCTGCAGGAAAATTTAACCCCAGTTCTCACAAGAATACTCACCCCTCTACTATAGGAAGAGTGAACCGCGTGATATTGATGTTGAAATTTATGCATCTGTAAAAATTGTATTGTGTCTCTGGTGAGGTGGGTTTCCTGCAGGCAGACCAGGTCTACCCCGTAATTCTCTAGCACTGAGAGCACTGCCAGTTTTTTAAGGGGGGTCCCTAATCCTCTAACATTCCAGGAACCGACTTTCACCATTTCAGCCTGCATCCAACGCTAATTAAGGAGATAGGGTGGAGGAACCGGAAGTAATCCATACATATCCTACTGCCAGGACTAAACTTAATTACTATTAAGTGAGTTTCGCACCGTGCATACCACCTATAGGGTCCAAAAGTAAAACCATAATAATTCCAACTTAATATACTCGTGAACTTTAAACATGTGTATATATTCACTTAAGAGCCAGTTTCCTGTCATTGTGTCTAGGTGTATATCTAAATGTGTATCCCTGGTTCCAGCCCAGGTATTTACCACTCGTGTATAAGTTTTCTGTGTAGGTTTTTTTTTTTTTAGCATACTACCCCTCCCATCCTCCCCGCCCCCCACCCCTCCCCACCACCTACCTAGGTGAACCCCCTGGGGGTTAACCGTGGCCGTTACCCATCTAGCTCCCACTACTACCATCCGCTTCACCCCAAACTCATTCCCCATTCACTTCTTCTCTCCAACGCCTGTGTAGCCCTCCTCCCCCCACCCCCACAACAAGGTTTCCCAAACCATCCATGGCTCCCAAACCCCTTACACTGAATTTATAAACTTTTCTCTATTCTCCTCCAGCCACTTCTCTACCCCAAGAGGGGAGCCAAAAAACAAAGTTCCCCCCAGAGCTGATATTCGTAGTTTTGCCGGGTACAGAAGGGCATAAGGGAGATTGAATTTTTGTAAAGTGCGTTTTGATTGAATGAATTCTGCCCTTCTTTTCTGCAAGTCCGGTGAAAAATCGGCATAAAAAGAAACTCTGGCCTCCTTGAAAAAAACAGTCCCTGCCTCTCTAATTTTCCGAAGCAGCACTACTTTGTCTCTATAGTTAAGAAACCTTATGAGCAGAGGTCTGGGAAATCCCCCTGCTGGAGGAGCTCTGAAGGGAACCCTGTGGGCTCTTATAACTGAAAAAGAGGCAGAAAATGATTCTCTCCCAAACAGATCCACCAGCCACCTTTCAATGAATTCAGGCGGGTCAGAACCCTCGCTTTTTTCCGGGAGTCCCACCAATCTCACATTATCCCTTCGGCTCCTGTTCTCCATTTCATCTAATTTAGAAGCTTGTCTGGATACCTGCTCCTTCAGTAGTTTCATTTCTTTAATCAGAGGAGATACATCGTCCTCCAGTAGGCCTACTCTTTCCTCCAAAGCTGCTGTTCGCTCAGCGGTTTTCTGAAGGTCTTGCCTGACCAATAACAGGTCTGCTTTTACTCCCCTCATCTGGTCACAAAGTTCCCTAAGTGAGGAGTTACACACCCCTACAGCCATAAAAAACATCCGTAAGTGTTGGTTCTTTCTCTAAAGGCAAGGTTGCGTCGGTACTAATCTCCGTATTTATATTTTGATCATTTGACCCCGAACCTTTTGGATTATGGGTTTTGGATGATTGGGTCGCCTGCGACCCACCTACTGGCGTAGCTAGTTGCTGACCTTGGCTTTTCCTATCGGGGATCCCCCCCTGGTGTGTTTTAGATTGTGCCTCCTTCTTTGGAGGGGTCACAGCTGAGGCGTGAGCATATCGCTCTAACTTTGCAGCTGCTGGCGCTGCTGCTGAGAGTTGTGGGTTTTTGTCTTTGGCGGATCGCAGGTTCTGCATTGTATATTTCTTATCCTTATGCCTTATTTAGAGATTGGATGTGAAGGAGAAAATGAACCAACATACAGATACTATATGTATTATATATTATTACCTCAATATACTCCGCTATTTACACCAGGTGGGGACACACGCAATATGCCCCCCGCTCAGTGACACAGTGTATCCAATAAAGGTGCCGGCAGGCAGGTCACTCCTTGGTTAACACAGTTGCCACAGGCTCCAGGAGATTACGATGGTGCTGACACCAATAATACTAAACCCCCGAACAACTCGCCGTATCCACTCACTGACCCCCAGCCAGCCAATCCTTCATTAAGCAGTATAACTGACACAATTAAGTCCCTTGGGGGGGATCTATGGAGATGCAGGGCTTCCTGATCGGCGTGGGCTCAAGATATTACATGGGGGGTATTTTCACCCTGACGGCCAGGGCTTACTAGCACACCAAAACTGCTGGCCACCCCTCCAAGCGCCCTCCAAAAATGTCCGCAACCTCACAGTCCACTGACCCCCTCACTATAGCTTAGTGCAGAGTTCTTTTCCCCTCCTATAATCATAGCATGTACCGTCTTCTTAACTTTATATAGAGTGTTAATATGAAAAGAGATAAGGTGCAGCACCGCTAGCATTTGCTTCCGGGTTTCCCCTGCTGGCCTTGATATTACCTGTTATGCAGCATATATACAGATATTCCGGGCCACTTACTGTACCCCTTCACTTGTGGTTCTCTGGGCATTTAAACTGCTGTGATGGTTAGCTGGTAAGACCTGCGTGGTCCTAGGTATAACCGGATGCTTCTCGTATCCCCGCTCTGCGGCTCCAGGCGGTCCCGAGTCCTCCACGTGCGACCAAAGGGCAGACATGCTCCCTCCGCACCGCCCGCCTGCAGTGCGGAGAGCTAAAGAGAGGAGAGGGAGACAACCGGGCGTCCGAGGTCTCCACCGGCCTCCATCCTAACCAGAACGCACTGACAAGGCACCTACAAGGCACGCGTCAAGCTGTGCAGCCATACGGAGAGCGGAGCAGGGGGTGGGGAGAGCAACACAGCGTCCCTGCTCACTCCATCACACAGCGCCGCACACGCCCATCCATCCGGTCACGCCCCCTTCCATCCAGCAGAGAGCAATATCTCTAAATGGTTCACATGGTGATTTTTTATATGCAGATCCAGATCCCACAGAGTCACATAGAAGTGAACAGGGGGAGCTACGAAACACCCTGAACAAAAGTCTAAAATTAGGGAATGAATGTCCAACAGTCTCTGAAACCAGATAGAACAAGGCAGAAACCTGGCCCTTAAAAGTGGTCGAAGCCAAACATTGGTCTAAACCCAGATGTAGGAAGAAGAGGATTTGATCATAAGGAGAAACCTCTATGGTGAAAGCTCTGGGACTCACACCGAGTGAAGTATGCTTTCCCTTCATGTCCAATGATAAACCTTATGAGAAGCAGCCTTCCTAGATGTTAGCATTGTGGGAAACACAAATTCAGAGAGCCTCTATACTGTTAAAGTCAACTACTGAGAGGTAGGGTGGCTAAATTGCCCTTAGTACAGAAGATTCTGATGATCTGACAGAGCTCAAGGAGATCCAGCTAGGTGTCTTACAGGTTGGTGTACATCTGCATGGGCCAGTCCAGATGGAGTACCACCTGAATGCCCTTTATCTTGATCCTGCAAAACAGAGAAGAATCAAAGGAGAAAATACATAGATTAGGGTATAGTGATCCCATGGAGTCACCAGAGCATACACTGCTTTTGATAGAGGATTCCTGTTATTGGAGACAAACCTGTCCATTTTTTTGTATAACCTGGAGGCCAGATGGCCCACATTCAGTGTGCCCCACCTGCAAAGGTCCTGAACGCCTCCGGGAACAGGGATCACTCCCCTGGGCCTAGGAGCTGCCAGGTGAGGAAGTCCACCTACCAATTGTCTACTCATGGGGGAAAAAAAAAAGCTGAAAAATGTGAAATTCTGCCCAGGACAGGATCCAAATCACCTGTCTTGCCACATTGAGACTACCTATTCCTTCTTGATGGACACCCAGAGGTGGGGTACATGAATATATGGTGGCTGGGCAGCAGCAAGCTGCCTGACAGACTCAAGCTCTTGGATCACAAGACAATCTAAATCCTTCAATTAGGCACTAAATAGCATACATGTGCTCCGGAACATTCTTGTGTGTGCACAAATGCTCCAGAATTAGCATCCAAAGAGAAGAAGGGGGCACGAATGTGAAACAGCAACATTTCCCTGAGCAGAAGGAGGGTAAAGAGGAGTATTCCTCCATGTGGCCAAGTTGAGAAGTGCATAAACAAGCCTAGAATATTGAAAAAAAACTAGCTCCCACACAAAATGGCCAATTAACTACAGATTAGGGTTGCCACTCGTACGGGATTGACCCGGACAGTACGGGTTTGGCAACTTGTGCCCGGGTTTCTGTCCCCTGGAAACCCGGGCACAACTAATATCCAGTGCCTCTGTCTGTGTCCCGTCCTCCGCCCCATAGCTCCGTATTTATTATGTGGCCGGGGCGGCTGTGCGGCGCGTGCCTCTCTGCTCCATATCACAGACCGCCGGTGTAGCCTGTCTGTGTAAGAGGCGAGCAGCTGCAAGCTCCGACCGACCTCACGGTCCTCATCTCATGGAGCCTCGGCCTCGCCCTCTTCCTGCTCCACCACAGCTGGGGACTGTGGGAGACGAGAGGTGACAGGGGAGCCCGAGACCTTGTCAGCACAGCGGGATGCGGGAACCCAAAGGTATGATCGCAGCGGCAGCCCCCTCCTCTCTGTCATCCCCCCCCTCCTCTCTGTCAGCCCCCCTCTCCTCTCTGTCAGCCCCCCTCTCCTCTCTGTCAGCCCCCCTCTCCTCTCTGTCAGCCCCCCTCTCCTCTCTGTCAGCTCCCCTCTCCTCTCTGTCAGCCCCCCTCTCCTCTCTGTCAGCCCCCCTCTCCTCTCTGTCAGCCCCCCTCTCCTCTCTGTCAGCCCCCCTCTCCTCTCTGTCAGCCCCCCTCTCCTCTCTGTCCGCCCCCCTCTCCTCTCTGTCAGCCCCCCTCTCCTCTCTGTCAGCCCCCCTCTCCTCTCTGTCAGCCCCCCTCTCCTCTCTGTCAGCCCCCCTCTCCTCTCTGTCAGCCCCCCTCTCCTCTCTGTCAGCCCCCTCTTCCTCTCTGTCAGCCCCCCTTCCTCTCTGTCAGCCCCCTCTTCTCTTTGTTAGCCCCTGTAGCCCCCCTCTTCCCCTCTGTCAGCCCCCCTCTTCCCCTCTGTCAGCCCCCGTCAGCCCCCTCTTCCCCTCTGTCAGCCCCCTCGTCCCCTCTGTCAGCCCCCTCTTCCCCTCTGTCAGCCCCCTCTTCCCCTCTGTCAGCCCCCTCTTCCTCTCTGTCAGTTCCTCTCTGTCAGCCCCCCTTCCCCTCTGTCAACCCCCCCTTCCCCTCTGTCAGCCCCCCCTTCCCCTCTGTCAGCCCCCCCTTCCCCCCCTTCCCCTCTGTCAGCCCCCCCTTCCCCTCTGTCAGCCCCCCCTTCCCCTCTCCCCTGCCCCCCATACTACACCAGGAGACCTCCCCCACCCCCCAAAATTACACTGGGAGGCTCCCCACCAAACATTACACACTACATATACACTATATTGTACATTACACACGCCTGCACTATATACACACTATATTGTACATTACAGACGCCTACACTATATACACACTATATTGTACATTACACACCTGCACTATATACACTATATTGTACATTACACGCTCTGCACTATATTGTACATTACACACTCTGCACTATATACACACTATATTGTACATTACACACCTGCACTATATACACTATATTGTACATTACACACTCTGCACTATATACACACTATATTGTACATTACACACCTGCACTATATACACTATATTGTACATTACACACTGTGTATATGAACTGTGAATATGAACCTAACCTTAAAACTATAACAAAGGTAAAACCCCTTTTGTTAGTTTTAAATAGAATGAAGAGGGATTTGAACACCTGTGAGATTTAAATTGCTGTCCATGTCCCTTTTAGAGAGATTGACCGCTCGGTTTTGCCTGTTTACACTGAATGTGAAAAGAAAGAAAAAAAAGGAAAAAAAATACCAAATTTTGGGTTGTCACTAGAACAGGAATAGGAGAAATTTGGTCACCCCCAGAGATTCCCTCACTTTGGAGGGATTTCCTCTCACTTCCTGTTTTATCTGGGACAGGAAGTAAAGGGAAATCTCCCCAATGGGGCAGAGATGGCAAAATAAAACTAACAGGGGTTATAACCTGTCCTTACTCTATATAAAATAGAAAAAAAAAGTGTTCCCTTTAATTCTACTTTGAATGGATATTCCACATTTAAAGGTTTTTTGCTTGCTGTAAAAATACACTGAGAGCTCATCCAAAGCTGCAATTGTGCGAATGAATCCTTAGAGGCTATTCAGCCTACTGTTTGGGAAACCACAGGTTTTGCCACACAAAACCCAACTCATGCCAATGTTTCTGAATGACACCCCAATTTACTTGGTCAGTTCACCACATGACATGAATTTTATCACCCTGGCAGGCTTAAATGTGGAACTTCTGTGCACTGTGGTGTGTTATGTTGGAAAATAATGTCGCTATCTTGCAGTGCACTGGCAGAGCACTGGCAGAGCACAAAAGTTAAGTGCCTTGCAGCTCCTGGCCAATTCCCTCTCAGTGCTGTTTTCCTGAAATCCTGGGCTTTACAGGAAATAAATTGGAGAAGGGAGGGGGGGAGCAGGGAAGTACCTTGCACCCAAGGCTAAAGGGCTGAATGTTTTTATTGATGCATACAATGTAGCAAGACAACTCTAGTCCCTGAATGAACGGTGGCACTAATGTAAAAAAAAGCCACCCTGAGACAGGAGGCCTGGTACATTTGCTATGGCACCAGCTTACACTGAAACATATAGGCAAGCAATAAAAATAAATATAGCTGCATACTCAGTATCAGTACTCAAAACTGGCTATACACTAGTAAAATTTTGTTTGACATTTTTCATTTTAATCATTAGTAGGGTCAAATCAACATTAGTTTTGGACTGCAGTGATGGGAACATCTGAAGGCGCAGGATGAAAACATTTTCTCGAATTAACACATTTCTAACAGTGTTTGTGGTTTTTATTGGGTAATCCTTTCACTCCAAAATCAAATGTTAAACGCTAACAAAACCAACATTTTGTTTAAAAATCCACAAGTTTATGGCCAGTTTATATGATTAAAAGAGGTTGTAAGACCTCCTGTTTTTTTCACCTTAATGCATCTTGAAAAAACACCTGGCAGTGATCGGTCCCCCATTTTACTTACCTAAGCCCTGTATTTCTGTTGGTGGAGACGCGCTATCCCTCTCTCTCTCTGCACAGGGTCCTGGCTCTTGATTGGATAGATTGATAGCAGTGCAGCCATTGGCTCCCGCTGCTGTCCATCAAATCCAATGAAGCGGGCGCTGGGGCCGAGTCCGGCATTCGTGTCTATGGACACAAATGCTGGACACGCGCTCCCGCAAGGTAAACCCCCCCCCGGGAGAGCACTTCTCCTAGGGCAGTGGTTCTCAACTCCAGTCCTCAGGACCCACCAACAGGCCAGATTTTAAGTATTACCTTGGGGAGTTGCAGACTAGAATACTGCAATCACTGAGCAGCAAGTGATATCACCTGTGATGTATTTCAGCTATCTTTCAAACCTGGCCTGTTGGTGGGTCCTGAGGACTGGAGTTGAGAACCACTGTCCTAGGGGGTTATTTGATGTGGGGAGGAGCCATGAGAGCTGCCGAGGGACCCCAGAAGACGAGGTTCGGGGCACTCTGTGCAAAATGAGCTGCACAGAGGAGACGTTGCACCCAAACAAAATTGATGTCCTTTTTTCCCCACAAATAGCGCTTTCTTTTGGTGGTATTTAATCACCTCTGCGGTTTTTATTTTTTGCGCTTTAAACAAAAAAAAGCAACAATTTTGAAAAAAAAAAAGCAATATTTTTTACTTTTTGCTATAATAAATATCCCCAAAAAATACATAAAAAATTTTTTTTTCTCAGTTCAGGCCGATATGTATTCTTCTACATATTTTTGGTATTAAAGAAAGAAAATAAATAAATCGCAATAAGCGTATATTGATTGATCTGCGCATCTACAAAATGGGGGCTAGATCTATAGCATTTTTATTATTAATTTTTTTTTTTTATTAGTAATGGCGGCGATCTGCGATTTCTATCGTGACTGCGACATTATGGCGGACACATCTGACACTTTTGACACCATTATGGGACCATTGTCATTTATACAGCGATCAGTGCTATAAAAATGCATTGATTACTGTGTAAATGACAATGGCAGGGAAGGGGGTTAAACACTAGGGGGCTATCAAGGGGTTAAGTGTGTCCTAGGGAGGTGTTCTAACTGTGGGGGGGATGGGCTTCCAATGACATGACAGCGATCACTGCTCCTGATGACAGGGAGCAGTAGATCCCTATCATGTCACTAGGCAGAACGGGGAAATGCCTTGTTTACATCTCCCCGTTCCTCCGCTTTGCGACACGATCGTGGGCCACCAGCGGACATAGAGTCCTCGGGACCCG